>JARHVA010000087.1:252500-390000 GCA_037957365.1 Torreya grandis | reverse complement strand
ACTTAGATTAACTACCATACTAGATGTGCACTTTTATGGCTGAGAACCAAACCATAGCTTCATCTAGCACTTGTTAACTTGATTGATGAACAACCTTGCACCAATGGACCCCCATGACATGCCCCATTGACCAAACCAAAGTTTCACCATGTTATAACTAGCCTAATAGGGGCCCTAGTCTTTTCATCACTACACTTTGAGTGAGTGCTCAAGGTTTGTGCCTTGAGTGAATTGGATGCCAATGTAGAGATACGCTAAATGTTTGTACTTAACCTACTATTAAGCCTTGCACCTAGTTACCTTAAAGTGTTGAACTACCAAAGTGAGTTACTAAGAATAATGGGTACTACTCTAAGAGACTAACTCTTTCTATAACATTACAATTTGAATTTTTACCCTCCTCTACTCTCCATTCCCATTATGTTCTTCCTTATATGCCCATTTATAGCTCCTTTGAGCTTTTTTCATTTCATTTCTTATATATTCCTCTATATCTCAACCTCTTATACTACGAACCATGTTGTTTCCTCATTTTGAGGGTTTACCCATTATAATCTTTTTCTACTCATTCCCTCAAGGGGCATCCAAGGTTTTTCAAGCACCCTCTGGGGCATCAATCTAAACATGTTGCCATGTAAATTTAATGATTTTCAATACATCATTCTTCAATATTTTAAAATAAATTCTTAACTAATTGTTCATTATTTAAAAAGATTTTATGTTGTTTTGTGTCTTGCAAAACCTTCTCAAATAGGGGGAAAATATAGACCCTTCATTTTCACCATTTCCATGTCTAAATTGTAATCAGGATGATTTTATACAACCACACACAAATCTAATCATAAATAATCATTTGATCTAATTTACCCACACAACTACTAATTTAATTTGAAATTTTCAACCTCATATTCCTAATTGGGGCAATGCATCATAACATTATAACAATTTTATCAAGTTCACTCAAAATGAACACAACCCTTCGCAAGTGTTATTTTATGGAAATTAAATAAACATTTAATTTTTAAAAATAACATTTTAAAAGGTCACCATTCCTCTAATGGTTGATTCATTACCTAATTAATTAACTTAAACTTTCTCTAATGTAAAATTTCATGGGATTTTGGAAAGTTCTATTATCTAAAATCAAAATGGTAATATTACCTCATCTCAATGATATCACATGGTAAATGAGAGAATTTAAATCAATCTCTTACACTCCCTTACACCTTATTACACACTCCTCCCTCTTACACACTCTGAAAGAGCTCATGATTGTGCTTTTATTTCAAATCTCTTCCAAACTCCAAATTTTCTTAAATGGACTCTCTTATATTTCCAACCTTCAATATTGATTAGGGAGAGGATGAATTCCTATCCTTTCATTTTGAGGTTAAGATGAATGGTCATCACTAATTTAACAACTCTATAATTTGAAGGTCTTCCCTCCATAATATGCAAGCTTCTTGAACCTAAACTCTCTCTGCCAAAATACCTAAGGAGCTTCACAGTTATCAAGCCAATTATCAAGCTAAATGAAGTGTAAACAAGGGGATATGATACTCTCATGTGGATTCCACATTGCCAAATACCCCTATTTCTATAATCTGGGCACATATCTCTTTGAACCGACAAGCAAATATAGTATTTCAAGGAAGGTATAAAATATGTATGCTTTATCTTCTATTTGATTCATATTTTGTTTAGTATTAATCAAAATTAGTGAATATACTTAGGGTGCGAGCCTCATTCAATCATTTTTTATGTGTATTCATTAATGGTCGAACTAAACCTCTTTGGATTCCCATCTAACATATTGTAATGTTAGTACTAGGAGAAATTTTAAGAATTTAGTACTCAGTATAATTATAAGTCATTAGTTAATTAGGTGATATAAAATTATTATATGAGTGAGTGTGAGTATTATTGTACATGAGTTGTGAGACAACTCAGTATAGATAAGTGTGTGTGAGATTATAAGATTAAGAATAGGTTTGAGAGTGATTGCATGAATTGTTGTGATAAGACAATCTCCTTGTAAATAGGAGTTTTTGATCCTATATATTTATGTAATCTCGTATTGAATTAAAAAATTAAATATATATATATATATATATAAGTCTAATCCAAACATTTCAATCACATGTCACAATAGTGTAACACTAGATGGTACTTTGGGATATAACATAGCAACACATTAGCATAACTGAAACAAAATGCTACAAGAACTTTTGATAAATGAATGATTAAAAATAACATATACATACATTGACTTAAATTTCATTGAATGACTATATGTAGATACCATAGTCTCAATCATAGAGGGCATAATAATTGCATTTGTAAAACCCTAAAGATATAATGTTAAAAAGGGATAAAAGTAATGTGCACAAACATGAGATGGTCAAACAATGGATGTACAATGAAAAACTCTCAAAAATGATTGGAAAACTTCAAAATATTGACAAGCTAAGATTGATAAGGCTAGGTTAAAACCAACAAGATCCCAAGAGTAGATGAAAACAAAGGAAAATTAGTAAGTTGAAATATCTAGGCTACTTAGGATAAAAAACCCAAAAAAATGTATTCAAGATAATATAAGTAACAATCCAAATCAAACAAAAGATATATATATATATATATAATTAATGATAAAAAAATCAATGTAAGAAAAGTAACAAACCAAACTCAAACAAATATGTGAAAACATATGAGGGGAAAATGTGATAGAATGGTCTGAAAAAAGGAATACAAAACTCAAGGTCTGAAATATAACTAAGAGAATCCTAGAAAGATAAGGCAATGACTAAGAGAGCATTTCAAAATAACTCAAAGATGCAACGTCTATTCTAAATATGGAAAATATAGAACTTATATATTGATATCATGTATGAAAGAGATTGAGAATAAGAATTAAATAAGATGGTAAGGATTTAGAATCAATCCTTCTTATCAAGGGGGTAAAATGGAAGAAGGGAAAAGAGGGCTTTAACAAGGTGAAAACTTGGTTTTTACTAGAAACAAGACACTCAAATTAAGTCGACAAGACTGAGAATTTTTCACATCAATGTCCCTAGATAACCCTACCTATAAAACATAATTTTAGGATACGGTAAAGTATAAATATCATGACATGAAATATAACATGCATGGACAAAAATCCTACATTTTCACAATGTGTTCCCCACTTCTTATGACCCCTTATAGAGTCATCGATTTACTATGAAGATTGGGTAGTTATGTGAGAAATAAGGTGACAATTTCTAAGAATATATAATAATATAATACTTACTACCCTATTCTACTATCCTATCTCACCTCAAATGGACCTCATCTCTATCCTAATGCCAACTGTGGAGTTTAAACTTCGATAGGAATAAGAGACGTGCTGAAAATATCAGGCTTTTTAGTGTGATTTGACTTTTAATATTTGATTTTACTTTCAACATTTATTTTTCTTGTGTGGCTTTTAAATCTTTTGGATTTTTCTATTTTCCTCCTCCATATGGATCTGGAAAAACCAACAATGCGCGATAAAAATGACTATCACAAGAGAGCTTACATTTAGCCATTAAAAAGGAGAATTTAAAGACCATGGTGTCTAAAAACTCCTAAACTGACACCTTAGAAAAGAGTGCAATATTTAAAGCAACCTTGGTGAGCCCAAAAATAAATGAAAAGTAGGTAATGATTGAAATTATCATATAATAATTTAGTTGTCCTAATCACAAAAAATGTGTAAAAGAATATGGTACAATGACAGGTAGATATGAATCATCATCATAAGAGAAAGTAAAATATGTATGATGGCATGAATATAGACTTCTATAGTTTTACCATAAGATAATATGACTAAATTTAAGTGATAAAAAATAATGCTATTGACCATTGCCTTATCTTTCTAAGAAGACATTTAGTTAATGTTGGGAGTAAAAGCAATCTATGTAATAAAATTATGAGCATTTTTTAGGAGATCCTAGTTTATTCCCTAGGTCTTATAATGCAATTCATAAACTAAAAAATTTGAGTGGTGCAAATGACTAAAGGATCACAAAGCAAACAATGGGTAATTATAAATAGGGTGGGTGTTCTTAAGGAAGACCTAGTTATATTCTTCAAATGTTACAATGCGACTCATAAATTGAAAAACTAAGAGGTGTAATAATGACAAAAGACTTAATGACCAAGTATATGTACTAGGGCTAGTGTAGAAAAATAAACCTAGAGGTGTGTAGATAAAGAAATGTTATGTTATAATAAAAGAGTTAAAATATAACCAACAATAAATGTTAACTCAATAGGAATATATATTAACTAATTATAAGCATGCAAGTAAAATGTAATATAAAGATCATGGTGGTAATATTAATAGAGATGTCATGCAAACCTCTAAGAAGGCATAGCACAAGCACTGATAGAAGGAATCACCCTAAAAGATGGGGAAGCAAAAATATACTGAATAATCACAAGGAAACTAAGGCAAACTAAAAAATGGTGAAGGTGTGATAAAATAAACCTGAAGGTGAAACATAATATCCATAAAGGAAATTAAGGCTGACTGTAAGGTGATATATATGTTAAAAACTCAAAATTGTTACATAAGATCAACAAGGGGAACTAAAGTTGACTATAAGATTGTGAAATGACAAAAAGAAAACTTGAAAATGATACCTAAGATCCACAAGGGAAACTAAGGTTGGCTTTAAGATACCAAAAAATTAAAAAGGAAGTAATAATGTAATAAAAATGATGATAAATAAATAAAATGTTTGAAATTAAAGAAACGTGAGATAAAATAACAATAAATATATATGTTAACAACTATATCAAATACGAGCATGTGAAATGTGAGCATATTTAGTTTAGAAAGTTTCTTGAAACTGAATTTATTTTTTTGTAGGATGTAAAAAGTTATTTATTGCTACCTCGTGGTGAGGATGAGATATCAAACCAATATAACTAGGATGGGCATTGTAATATGCCCTCAAAGTGTGTATAATGTTAATGATGGGCATTGTAAGATGCCCCAAAGGTTGAAATAATAAAATGGTGGGCATTATAAGGTGTTTGAATATGTGTAGTAAGAAAACAATAGGTATCACAAGATACCTCAATGTGTGTGAGAAAAAGAGGATATACATTTTAAGATGCCCCAACCTGTGGGATGTGGATGGATAGGAGTTAACCTCAAGATTGACAAGCCTAGTACTGATGTCAAATTATATGAAAATATATGTTACAACAAGGAATGTGGCATCTAAATAAATATTTAAATCTTTAGGAGGTGATTCCAAATTATAATGTATAGTATTGGCTAGGCCAATATAATCTAAAGTGACATGGCTAAAATCATTTGTATCGGCCAATCGATACAATGTGGTGAAACATAATTACAATGAATTGTATCATCCATGTCAATACAGTCTAGTGCAATAAGATTGAAATGGATTATATCATCTAGGTTGATACTATCTTTTGAAATAGGATGAAAATGAAAAGTATTATCCAAGGTGATATACTATGGTGAAACATGACTAAAATTAACTATATTGTCCAAGTCGATATAATTTGATGATGGAAGGGAAATGTATTGGCACTTTATAATGGTTTATGGATGGTGTAGTTAGGTAAAAAAAGAATAATTATATTGATATATTTTATTTGTGGTTGATGTCATTTATTTAAATAAGAGGCTTAATTATAATTATATTGACACATTTAAGGTCATGGTCATTGCATAGTTTAGTGAAGTCTATTAGAACTGAATGGTATTGGGTTCGTTAATACAACTGGAAAGAAGTGATTGTATTTAAATTTTGTGTAGCACTATTATTTTGAATTTTGGTTTGAATTAAAAAGATGTTTTCCTTTTAATAATAGTTTGTGCTAACCTATAAATTAATACAATCTTAACTATATTTATAAAATAGTCATGTAAAGCTTCCTTTTAATTGAATACCATTAAAGGGTTATGGTATTAAATTTTACATGTTTATTTGAAATTTTATCTTTTAGGCTAATCTTTTTATTGATCTAATGATTTAAGTCATAAGATTTGTCATAATACTATAATAACAATTACATAAAGAGAGGTGGAAGTTTTAACATTTATATATTCATAAGCATCAAAGTTGATCAAATTATTGACACTTTTTCATTGCAGGTTGCCTTGTATTACTCTATGGAACAATTGGCCGAAGATTAAAATCAAGCAAACTATTAATCATTTATTTTTCAGGACCTCTCAATACCAAAGCACCCCACTTCATTTTCTAACACTTGTGTTTTCAGGAAGGGGTGCCCATAATATATTAACTCAATTTTTATTATATACATCCTTGTTGTAAATTTGCCTCATTGTATATACTTGCATGTTATGGTTTTTGCTTGTGCATATTTTTTTATCACTTCACTATACATACTTGTGCCCCTCACACATTGGTAATTAATCGATAAATTAATCATATTATGCTTTCCTATTTATTGTCCCCCCTAAGTCTAAGATAGAAAGCATTGTGGGATTCATCCCCATGCACAAACTTAGAAAATAATGGTTGGTGATGTGGATTTCATCACCATGCACTAACCAAACTCCATGTTCTAGCAGAGTCTAAAAATTAGAACAGTTGTCATTATGTTCTTAAGTGGAATTCCCCATAAAGGGTTCTGTGGAATGAGGGGTGGATAAGATCCAATACACAAGGTAGTTATATACCATCCTATATGGACTTGGGCCCCATTATACCTTCATGTATATAGGGGATGCACCTATAAACCTTTGTGTATACCTAGATTAGGAGCCCTCAACCATAACAAGTAGACCACTATAGGAATCAATATCAAATCTAAAGTATCCATTGAGTGTAAGAAGGGTTGAGAGGGTTTGGTTGATACCATAATGGGTCACCAGCCTATAACCTCACTTGTGAAGCCATTGGATGGTGCAGGCATCGAGTTACACACTCTTAATAGTTGACTAATTTAGGATTCATACTTTCATGTGTTATTTAAGTGTGGTGTAAGACCCGTATTATTTACAAGTTGAGTTAGCCATATCTTAATTTTGTGTGTGATATCTTATACACCTCTAAGTTAATAGTCATCATCATATCACATTATATCATCCACTCATCCCACATACCCACCTAGTATTGATTATCTATATCCCATTTGCTACTCCTAATTCCACATTTAGCATCCATATAATACCCATTTTGTAATCCCCCTTGTCTAATCCTATATCACACTAACATACTAACCATTTTATATCATCCACCCATCCTATATCCATCCCAAACCACCCTTGAACATTATATTACATTTTAAAATCTTGTGGATGTAATACCTTCGATACCCCTAGGAAAATATCCATATTCATCCCATCAACTCATATTCATCTTATATCCTCCATACCCCAATATCCCTTCTAATCCACTATCCTTAATTACTATCCACTTCATCTATCCTACTACCCATTTGCATAGTAATCACCCTTTTCACACCTTTCTTTAATATACCCCACCCTTTTGCCTCATATTCTTCCTACATTGTTAACATTCGTTTGTATATATCTCATCTTGAGGAGATTTAATCCTTCTTATCTAATCTTATGTCCACATATTCTATCCACCTAATACCCATACTATAGCTTCTATTAATCCCATATATTCTATCTTCCATCCCACATTTTCCATACCCTAGCCTTTTATCTTCCATCTAATAAAACTTATCTACATTAATCCATCCTATATCATCCACTTGTTTTGTGTTGGTCACCCATTCCAAATCATCCCTTATACCCACTTAGTACCCATCTTATATCATCCATTACTTACAACATCCCATATTCACCCATCAACCTAATATCCATTTTATAACCTCTATCCACCTCATATCTCTCCATCCATTATATAACCCATCTTTTCTATCCTATATCTTCCATAGTTACCACATATTTCACATCCACCTAACATCCTATAACATGTATTCATGTAATCTTATACCTTTATCACATACATACCCCAATCACACCTTACATCCTGACCTAAGTTCACAACATCAACTACTTGCCTTCGCATAGTCACCTCATCTCCCTCTTAGTTTAACCACCCATCATTAATCATTATCCCATCACCCACATAACCTAATCATCACCTTGTATATCCTTATCTCACCCTCTTGTATATATCCTCATTCTCTTGTACATTTTTCTAGTCTCATCCTATCACTAGACCCACTCATCATTGCTCAAACCCCATCATCTAGATTTCTTAATAATCTCTCAACCACCTCCTACCCTATGTCCATAATCAATCCTTTATCTTGTATATTCTTGCATCTTTTCATTTTTTTCATCATCCCCTTGTCCACCCTCATCTTAATGTCCTCCTAATTTAATTGTATCCACTCATCATTAAACCCATCATATCATCCTTTTGTCTTTTACATCCATGTCTTACCCCCCAGTACATATCCTTATTCTCTTGTACATCCTAGACATATCCTATCCTAGTCTCACTCATCATTGTAAAAAACCCCACCTATCATAATCACATCTTTTCTCAAAATCCACATCATATCCTAAGTTCACTTTAGCCCATCATCATTTATCTTGACCTTGCCCTTTATCACCCATATATTCTAACCCCATCCTACCTTATCCTGGATGGATATTTAGGGTCACATGTGGGTCTAACCATCCACATCCATTTACATTACCCTTTTCATCACTTCACCATCATATTAAACCTTTCCCCATATCATAATCACCTTCATCAAATAATCCCACTCTATCATATCTTGAGCAAATTATTCTAAGGCCTTTGAGATAGTCTTATCATCCACATAATCTTATCATCCTAGTCCACTATCACTCATCCTATTGGTCAGATTTCATACCTTATCCTACTATCATCTTATCACTTTGTTAGTATCAATCTAGTAAACCTATTAATCTTTAATATAATCATTGATCTAGTCTAATCATCTTACCTATTCATAACTAGCACCCATCATATCATCCTATTAATAGCTTGAATTTAGGAACTCATCAAATCCCTAATCCTTTTGCTAGATTGACAACTAACCATTGTTGATAGGTTGTTAGCACTTATTATTAGTATAAAATTTGATCATAGTCTTTAATCCATTAGTCTATCTCATCCCCATGCTCATATATCATACTAGCTTGGTCCTTCCAACCTATTTTGTTAAATAAGCGATATCCTCCATTGACTCCCTTCATCATCCATATTTTATCGTCTATCCTTCCATATTTTATCATCTATCCTCATTATGTAGACTAATACATCTTGTCCAACAAGGATGACATCCTTTTGTGAGCTTTAGAAATGGGTATTCACCTCCCTTATGATCTTAATCCTATCCAACCCAAAACAACATCATGCATCCTACCTCAACCACAATCCCCTAGCCCATCAAAATCAATATCAACATTCCTTAATGTGGCCACCCTAATCAATCTAATAAATCAATACATCATAGAGAATAAATATGAATTCCTCCTATATATACTAAATATCGGTGCCCACCTTCCCAATGAAGTTGAGCCTAAAATCCTAAAACCCTCCCCCAAGAAAGATTCTCATCAATCCTCATCCCCATCCTATTCCATTCCACCATCTACTAGTCCTCATCCTAGTCGTGGCCTTTCTAATTCACAAATTTACTCATTCTATAAATACCTTGATGACAACCCATAGGCAATTTTATTGTGGCTCTTAGAGATGGGTGTCTAATTTTTTGAATAACTCAACCCCATCTAATTTAACTTACACTTAAAACATCCCCATCCACATTCAAACCCTCCATCCACTTGTAATAACTAATCATCCACCCATTCCTATACTAGAAAAGGGAAACCTATCCTGGCCACCTCCTCTGCTACCAAACTAACCACCCAGTCACATCAATGACCATCTAATCTAACATTCAAAGCTTACACATCTAAATCATATAATGAAGTGGGTCCTTACACTCCCCTTCTTATGTCCTTGGAATCACTTTTATAATAACTTGTCATCACTAACATGATGGTCTACCCACCCATACGACATATTAATCCCACCAAGCCTAAGCCCTCCTGGTATAAAGCAAATTGATACTATGTATATCATCAAACTAGGGGTCACTCCATTCAATGATGTCAAAATTTCCAAGATTATTTCTAAAACCTCATTGACCATGGTGACAAAGTAATTGAGGAAGAACCAGATGAATTTCTCTCCTTGGGTGAACAAGAAGAGGAATGTCAAGATTCCATTCCCAATCATGATCAATCCCTTCCCCTTCCAATCTAAGGTTAAGACATCCTATCTATCCTCCACAATCCCTTCATCTTCAACCACCCATCCATTCAAAATAAGTCTATTCACCATAATCCTACTCTTCCCATATCCCACTATTCTTTTCATGGACCTATCTTTAATCAATCCATTGTCCCTCCATCATCTTCCTCTCACCCAACATACCAAAAACCCCACATTGAGAGGATAATTATGAATAATCACTCCTTTACTTGCAGCATTGCATCATATACATCAAAGTTAGCATCGGAGTTAGAATGAGTTTTATCTACCTTAGGATCATGTGTAGCACCAGTGTTCAAATCAGATTCCTCATTTGAAATGTCATCCCTCATCGATATTACAATAGATACTAATAATGCCTATATTTTTTAGGATACATCTAATCTAGGTATCTCCAATACATCTCCAGGCATACCTTTATATCCCAATCAAGATGATGAATTCATAACTGAATTCTTGAACTCTTTATCTAATTTTTAGAATGGATCTGATCCCACCTCAGATGTGTGTCTTAGTGATCATTTTGAGATTCTTGATGACACTTTTTTTGGCATTGAGGTTAGGGATCCTAGTGACCTTTATGAGGACTATGATACCCATTATCCTCGTAATATATCCCCCAAGATTACTCATCTACTTTACCTCCATAATCCCTACATCCCACTACATAATAGGAATCAATAGGAACATGCATCATTCGATTCCACTTTGCATTCCATACTGTCTACCATAAATACAAAGATCCAAGACCATCATCTAATAATCATAAGTCATGATCAAATCATCTTTGATCCTATCAATCAAAATCAAGCAAAATCAAATCATCTGCCTAATAAAAAATGTCTTCCTCTAGTGAAGCCCAAAATCCATCACTAGGGGCATATCAGAGTCAAAATAATCATATATCAAGTCAAAAAATCAATCTCCTTTGGTGAAGCCCAAAATCAGGCACCAGGGGACAATCAAATTCAAACCCAATCAGCAATTGAATATAAATTAAAAAATAATAATCATAGGGATGATCATCCTCTTAATATCTAGATCAAAGAATTATCAAATCAAAAGGTCTTGGATCCTTTCATCTCATGGGACTAATCTAAATAATCCCCTCCTTCATATCCAATGGTGTATGTGACTGTCGAACCCCATTTTCACTCCCCATCTTGGCATATCAACCATTTTGATCATGTTTATCATTCACATCCTATATCCCATCATAATAATCATGACATCTTCCCATCCACACTATATCTCACATCCCTAGGCAACATTGTCCCTTGTATGGGTTACAAAGACACCTAGCTAAAATGTTTGAAGGACGTTAAATCAAAAGTCAATATAAGCCACCAAGACCTGATTCTAGCATCATATATATCTAGAATAGGTGTTGGCTAGATATCACATCTAGTGTCAGCATTCCTACATCTCACCCTTCTACAATAAATCAAGATACTATTCTAAAAATTTAAAATTTAAAAAAAATCAAAGTAAAAATTGAAATAAAAATCATTCATCCAATGGTGAAAACTAGTCTTCTAGCACCTTGGGCAAGTACCATGATGAAAATCGGTTTCCATCATCATGGTAGAATACCCTATTATCCATATTATACCTCAAATACTTGGGGGAAAAATCCATCCTTTTTAGCCATCACACCCATCTCTCTTGTCATTCCATCCCTTATCCATCCCCTCCATCTATTCTTCCTATCCATCATCTACCATCATGTCCTCCATCTTATCTTATATTGACCTTTGTAAGGAAGTAGAAGTTATATTGAGAAATGTTTTGAAATCATCTTTGTATATCTTCCAATGAATACTTAGGCAACTAAACATATGGTTCCTTCACAATGTGGTCGTTGGTAATCCCTATTCCATTCTTCCTTGGTCCCCATCCCCTCATCTTTTTATCAACATCATCTATCATTCCATCCATTCTCATCCTAGTTGTTAGGCTTGGTATTCCCTTTTCTAGTAACCCTATTTGTACAACATACATACATATCCCAAAAATCCTTAAAAATTGAAATCTATAAAAAAAACCCTAAAAATCATATAACATGAAAAATCCAAAAATAGCCCATGATGTCTTATCTTATATCTAGTCCCCTAGTTGCATCCATCTCCATACCATCTGATATCCATCTCTATGTCATTTGTCTATCTTCCCATCCATTAATATTTAGTCTTGAAATGCAATCTAGTGGCCACCCATCCCCTCATATCTTCAATCTCATCCTTGGCCTAGGTATTATTTGCACATATAATATTGTCAAATAATTTAATATGGTACCCATCATTTCCCTTTCAAGGCCTCTTCACACCTAGCACACATCATATCACCTCTTTTCTAGTGTGGAAGGTAATTGATCCCATCATTGTCTTTATCATTGTCTCTTCATACCTAGCACCCATCCAATCACTAATTTTATAGTATGAAAGGTATTTGATCCCATCATCTCCTATTCTCCTTGATAGATTAGAGTCCTACAAGACCTTGTCTATTGGCAATCCTTGGTTGTCACTTTTCTAAACCACCTTCCTTTGCCACTTTTTTATTTGATTTCAAGACCAAATCAATATTCAAAGACCTTATCACGTTATCCATCCTTTCATCCTAAAATAGGGGCAACACATCATCCTAAACCTAATCATGATCATCATATCTAAATCCTAGTCCCCAATCACCATCATAACCATCTTAGTCTAATCACTCATCCCATCCTTAGACAAGACATTGTGACATCCATATAGATATTTCTTTGTGTTACTTGTTTGTTTTGTTTGTCTTGTTTTAATATAATGTATATATATTGTTTGTCTTATGTTTTATTTGCATCCTATCTCTTTTTTTCTATTGGGTAATGAACAAGGATGCTATGAGGACACCAAAGCTACCATAATGCTTATAATTTCCATTGAGGATGTAGAGTTCACTATTAGGTTGTGGAGCTAAAAGCTTCACTGATGCAGACATTGGAGGAGGTTGTTGAGTGTCACAGTCATTGGTGTCGATCAGGCCAATCGATGTCGGTCAGGGGTGGACAGGAAGCTACCGACATTGGTCAGATATCGGCTGACGTCGATCATCTCCAGGCAGACAGGGACCGATGTTGGTCGCCTGTGCATTCTAGAACTATTTGTTGCACGAACAGTTAGTTGTTGAATGACAAATTTGCATGTTAAAGGCTAATTATAGTCTTGAGTTGCATGTCTAATTATTGTAATTAATAAAGTCTAATTATGGTTTGCATGAGGTATATTTAAGAGACTCATGGGATGTATTGTAATTAAGGCAAGAAAGAGTTTTCTTCCAATTGTAAGATCAGGTTGATCTGCAGGTGTGCAAGATCAGGTAGAAGATCTACATGGTAAGTAAGATTAGGTTGATTTGCAGGTTGTTGCAAGATTAAGGAGATCTACTTGAAGTAATTTTGAGTGCTTGGTATTGGCAGCATTGTTACTGACTGGTTGGAGGTGAACAACAACTCTGTGTTTGAGTTGATTGTTGGGACCGTAATTGAGAGAGTGAGCTCTTGAAGAGATTTACTGTTTATGCCCTAGAGGTGTGGGAGCCCTAGAGGAGTGTAAGGAAGAAGACTATGGCATCTTCTTTGTTGTATTTCCTTCTGGAAGAGTATTAATACAATTGGGTATTGTCTCTCATATTCTATGTTATTTCTGAATTCTAGTTACTCTTTACTTCTAGTTTAAATCCGTGTTTAGTTGTTTGTACATGGTAATCAATTTTGCTTCTTAGATCCTAACAAGTGGTATCAGAGCTAAGGTTACAGGGAGCAGGTTTGTGTTTGATTACAAGCACTCTTAGGGGTTTCTGATTGAGTGGGAGTATAGTAATGGCAGAAGAAAGTAAGCTAAGAATGGAGAAATTCAATGGCACGAATTATCAATTATGGAGGATGTAGATAGAGGATTATCTGTATCAGAAAGATTTGTACTTACCGTTGGGTGGGGTTGCATGCAAGCCCCTGGATATGAAAGATGAGGAATGGAATTTTCTTGATCGAAAGGCTCTGGGAACTATAAGGTTGAGTCTTGCATCGTCTGTGATTTCCAACTTATCACAAGATAAGACAACGGTAGAGTTGATGGAATCTTTGGCAAATTTATATGAAAAACCCTCAGCTTCAAATAAGGTATTTATTATGAAGCAATTATTTAATTTGCAAATGTAGGAAGGTGGATCAGTACATAGTCATCTTAGTGATTTCCATGGTTTGGTAAACCAGTTAGTTTCAGTCAATATTATTTTTGATGATGAAATTAAGGCTCTCTTAATCTTATGCTCATTACCTGAAAGTTGGGATAGTTTGGTAATGGCAGTTAGTAATACTGTGTCTGCTTCAAATATCTTGAAAGTGGATGATGTTGTTAGTGTAATCTTGAATGAAAAAATTTGCAGGAAAAGCATAGGTGAATCATCAGGGAATGCTTTAAGTGTTGAAAGGCAAAGAGAGAATATTGAGCAAGGGAAATCAAGGTCAAAGATAGGTAGGAGATCTAGATCCAGGCTCGACAGGAAAATCTGCTGGAATTGTGGAAAGAAAGGGCATGTAAAGAAAGATTGTTGGTTGGTTGAAGATCAGCATGAAGGAACTGAAGAAGCAGGTGTTGCAGGTATTGTTGTAAAGGATTCTATGGTATGTTCCTTGGATAAAGTGGAATCTTGGGTGTTAGATTCTGGTGCCTCTTTCCATGCATCCCCAAATAGAGAATTTTTCCATGAGTATGTCCAGGGAGACTTTGGAGAGATTTATTTAGGGGATGTTAAGCCTTGTCAAATGGTTGGCAAAGGGAAAGTGAAGCTGAAATTGCAGACGGGCAACACATGGGTGTTGAAGGAGGTCATGCATATCCCAGTCCTGAAGCAAAATTTGATTTTTGTAAGAAGTTTGGGTGATGAGGGGTGCACAGTAACTCTCACAGTAGACTCTTGGAAGGTTACCAAGGGTGCACTTGTTTTATCAAGAGGTAAGAAAGTAGGCACTCTTTATCTATCTACTTGTATTACTGATTCTCTTTCTGGTTTATCTACTTCAGCTATAGATTTGAAGATGTGGCTTCGTAGGCTTGGTCACATGAATAAGAAGGAGATGCATGTTCTTGAGTCAAAAGGTAAGAGTTCAGATCAGGATAGCATAGATCGAGATTTCTATAAGCAACAGAAGAAAGTGAGGTTTCTTGAGACTGAAGCTACAAGAAAGGATCGGGTCTATTGCACAAAGAGGAAATCTGATGTTTTTGACAAGAATAGGAAAGCCTTGGTGTTCAAGGAGAAGATGATAGATAGAAATCAATCACAGGGGTTGAAAATTTCTGAGCAGGGCAATTTGAACAAGGGAATGATTCAAAGTAAGCTCACGGGTAAAAAGTCATCACTCACAGGTAAACACATGTACCAACATTAGTCAAGGGGAATCGATGTCGAATAGACAAGTGTCGACGTCAATCATGTGTAGACCAGAGTTGGTGGTGTCAGGCAGGTTAAGATCGACGTCAGTCAAGGAACCAATGTCGGCAGTCAGGTCAGTTGCAGGGAACTGACGTCGGTCAGACGTAGACTGAGAAGTGACCAACATCAGTCACTGTTAAAATGGATTATGGGTAGATAGCAAGCTATCAAGGCATCTCAAATGCCCATATGGAGGACTGAAAGGGTAAGTAAGCCTCAAATTCATTATTCACCTTCTTTACACTACTTGTTGCTCACTGATGGTCAAGAACTAGGAAGTTTTAAAGAAGCAGAGCAGGTAGAATTTAGGAAACAGTGGGAGCATGGCATGGATGAGGAAGTTGATTCCTTGGGAGAGAACCAAATGGGAGGTTTGGTAGAGTTTCCAGCCAGGTTAAAGAAGAGAGAGAATGGACACGTGAGATGAAAGGCCAGGGTATATGGTCTTGAGCAGGCTACAGGACAATGGAAGTTTGACAGGTGGATAACAAAGTAGGGCTTTAGTCAATGTCATGGTAACCATTGTGTTTTCTTTACCATGTTAGTTAATATTAGCTACATTATCCTGTTACTGTATGTAGTGTGTATGCTTGTTGCAGGGTCACACATGCAGGGAGTTTTTGAGCTAAAGGTAAAGTTAGTTCAGAGGTGTGTCATGAAGAATTTGGGAGCAGCAAGATTCTTTGGCATGAGTATTCCTAGAGACAGGGAAGATCACAGGTTGATGTTGTCTCAATATGATTGTGTGAATAAGGTAGTGGTGAGGTTCAGGATGCAGGATGTAGAACTAGTTAGCACACCTTTGGATGGACGATTAATAGAGCAGTGTCCCCAATCACATGATGAGGTTAAGTACATGTGTACTAGACCTAAGTTTTCCCAAGCAGTGGGAGTTGTCAGTGAGTTTGTGGTCAATTCAGGAAAGAAGCATTGGAAAGCAGTTCAGTGGATTCTCAGGTATCTGAGAGGGACTAGCAGCAAGTATACATGCGATGCAGGGTCAAGCACTTCTCTACATGGGTATGTAGAATCGGATATGGTAGGTTACTTGGTTGACAGGTGTTGCACCATAGGATGTGTGGTGGTTGGTCTTCAAGATTGATCTTGAAGAGGAATACAATCCAGGAAACAAATTAGATGGTGTACAAGTACAGGTACAGGTGCAATTATTTATCTCCAAGTGGGAGATTGTTAGGTTATGGAGCTAAAAGCTTCACTGATACAGACATTGGAGGAGGTTGTTAAGTGTCACAGTCACCGGCATCGATCAGGCCAACTGACATTAGTCAGGGGTGGACAGGAAGCTGCCGACATTGGTCAAATATTGGCTGACATCAGTCATCTCCAGGCAGATAAGGACCGACGTCGATCGCCTGTGCATTCCAGAACTATTTTTTGCATGAACAGTTAGTTGTTGAATGGCCATTCTGCATGTTAAAGGCTAATTATAGTCTTGAGTTGCATGTCTAATTATTGTAATTAATAAAGTCTAATTATTGTTTGCATGAGGTCTATTTAAGAGACTCATGCGTTGTATTGTAATTAAGGCAAGAAAGAGTTTTCTTCCAATTGTAAGATCAGGTTGATCTGCAGATGTGCAAGATCAGGTAGAAGATCTACATGGTAAGTAAGATCAGGTTGATTTGCAGGTTGTTGCAAGATTAAGGAGATCTACTTGAAGTACTTTTGAGTGCTTGGTACTGGCAGTATTGTTACCGATTGGTTGGAGGTGAACAACAACTCTGTGTTTGAGTTGATTGTTGGGACCGTAATTGAGAGAGTGAGCTCTTGAAGAGATTTACTGTTTATGCCCTAGAGGTGTGGGAGCCCTAGAGGAGTGTAAGGAAGAAGACTATGGCATCTTCTTTGTTGTATTTCCTTCTGGAAGAGTATTAATACAATTGGGTATTGTCTCTCATATTCTATGTTATTTCTGAATTCTAGTTACTCTTTACTTCTAGTTTAATTCCGCATTTAGTTGCTTGTACATGGTAATCAATTGTGCTTCCTAGATCCTATCATTCACTATTCTCCCATGCACTTTAGCACAATGTCCTCTTGGTCATATCTATATCATGGGGCATATTGACAAGTGCCATATCTATTGGATTACTTAGACTATGATGAACCTTATGACAATTGTGATAGCTTAATCACCTATACCCTCATCATTCATCTAATCATCCTTATCCCCATCACTAATATAATCCTCTTGACCCATTTAACTAACGACCAATCTTATAATCCTCATCTCATCATTTGAGTCACATATTTTAATCACTTACATCATACTCTAATCATTAATCCTCATCTTCCTCATCATCTTCTAGTCAGAACTACATTAGCCTAAGGTCTTTTTAGATTATGTAGGTATCACTTAGTCACTTTTCAATACCCAAGGATATCTCAGCCACTATCTCCTCTTTCCTTATCATCCATCATCTCATATATCTTGTCTTACATCATCTTTTTATCTTGAATCTATTAAATATTTAAGCTATAATTAATCAATTGATGAATCACCATTATATATAATCATATTCTTAATCTTTTCATCAATCATCCACACTTGTCGATTGGGATCGACAAATCCCAACATCCATATTTTCTTCTATCAATCACTGATTGGTCAATTAATCATATGTGGTTTACATTTCCTCCCTCAATTGGGGCATAACATGACCCATAAATTTATCAACATTAATGGTTCATCAAGTTGATGTAATGCAATATGTTGGTCACTCAATTACATCATCCTTCTTTCTCATCCTCTTTATCATATTGATCAAACTTTAGCTTTGATCTATACCCATAATTAATCTTATCAAATTAGTCTTATCCTAGCCTATATCTCTCCCTTGCATACATCCTTGCTTGGGATACGTCTAAATATTATAGCCCTTTAATCCTATCATCATCATGTTATAGTTGATTCCCCTTGGGATGTGTTGATAACCGTAACACCCATCATATTCACTCCTTATGCATATGTCTTTTCTAGGGGCATCATCAACCAGTAGCTCATTGCTCAAGTTTACTTTATCTTCTTCATCTTCTATCTTAAATTTGGAATCCCATCCCCTCACCTATCCATCTCATCCCATCCCTCATTTCCTCTTTCTAGTAGCCACCCATCTCATTCTTCTTTGCATGTCCCCTCGAGAGGGCATCATATCCATTAACATCATTTTATACTAACATTCATCTATAAAATGGTTTTTCTTTGAAAGACCATTATTCCTTCCACTTCGCTTTATTCACAATGCCATTCCAAAAAGGGGCAAAATATATGCATCTAAATTCACTCGCCTACATTATTATCATTAATATTCCTATCAGTTGACACTAATTTCACTCATCTCATATATTTTAATTTATCCCTCCTCTTAATCAATTATCTGATATCCACCTTCAATATTTATTTATTATACTAACCTTTTTCTATCCCACTCATTCATTAATTTATCCTAAATCCCTATTATATCATCTTAATCCTACTTATCTATTATTTGGTAATTTTAAATTCCCATGGCCCACCTACCCACCTACACTAGCCTCTCTTACACCCCTAGTCCCTAATAATCCACCTAATCCCTATCTAATCCATACCTAAGCCTAATTAATCCCTAAGAGGGTTATATAATTGGAGGATTCTATATTCCTCTCTATCCTCACCCCTCCTCTTTAGAATCCCCTAAATCTAGAGGCTTCCAAGAAATTTTAAATTCCTTAGATAATCCTCATCCTTTGGTCTCCTTCATCCAATTTTGAATCTCAACCATTGATTTCTCCCTCATTCTTATATTTAAAAAACCCATCCCTCCATGGAAACTAACTTGAATTCTCATACTATCTTCATGCCAAATCAATCCATAATCAAACATCCACAATCAAGCATCATCATGTCAAAAATCTGAGTCAAGGTAATCAATCCAATCCTTTCATTTTGTATCCATTTGATCATGATTTGGAGCATTTAGCTTTTAGGATGAAATAAAGGTATGAATGTTTTATTTGCCTTTCCATTTTATTCCTAATTGGTTCAAAATTTTAATAGTGGATTGATATTTTGAGTAGATTTAGATTAATCACATAATCTCAAATCCATTGTGCTCAAAATTTCTATCTCTCAATTCAAACCCATTTTAAGTTTTTTTGGTACTATGTTTCCAAAAAATCAACTTTTGATCTATGACCAAGAATGCTAGGGATATCATAGGGAAGGATAAAAGAGGGTGTGTCTAGTCTATGAGCTTACCAATTTATTGATCTCATTCACAATAATGTTAGCTAAATATTTAAGATCTTTAACTATGGAGGATTGAATCATCTTGTATCTAATTATCTCATCTCTAAGGTATGGTGCAAGTAACTTATTGGGGTTAAACACTTACTGGTGCATCATAGATTACAATCAATTGAAGGCTTCCTATGGAAAAATAAAAAACCTAGGTGTTTCTTATAAACCAAAAGGTACATAGAAGCTAAAATATTTTATATAGTGTTATTTGATGGCTACATATTTGGGGGACACCCCTCAATTCACCAATAATAATAATGAGTTGGCTTAGCTAATAAAGAAAAAATTATATGAGTTTTAAAACTATTAGAATACAATTTCTAACTCAAAATAAAAAAATTACTTGTAGGAATAAAAATTAGGCATATCTGGGGTAAAAATCTTAGAGCTTCTACTTTTTTTACCACTTTTTTATAATGAATTTCATAATTGGACAAGGTTTTAACATAGGATGGGAAATGGTATAAAACCAAAACCTATTGTCTTTACTATGGAACAAAACCGTAGAAATATCTTGGATACCAACTTGTTATGAACCTCCTTGCAAAAATAAACCAAACAAAATAACAATATGCAAAAATGGATTAAGTTAGTCAATGAAGTTATAAATAATTACAAACCTTTCTTATATTCAGATATCTCAAACCTCTTAGAGGGGGATACCTCCTTAAGAGTAGATCTTAAATTAAAATATATATAAGAATTAATTTCCTTCTTTACAACATCAATATATATGCATCACAACCCTAACCCTAATATGATTAAAAATGTAACCCTAATATTCAAGGGTCAACTTTACATAAGCACCAAAATTATTTAATATATATTCTTATTAATCAAGGTTTTGGATTACATAGAAAGGGTTGGTCGAATTAATTAACTAACAAAGACCATTAAATTGTAAAAATAATAATATATGGCTAGGACACTAGGGTCTTAACAACTTCCAATTATGTAGTTCCACTAACAAATTCCATAACATGTCACCAATTTAAAGGATGTAAGGTGTTATTCCACATGGTAGAATAAACTCAATACATGTATGTTGAGTTGAAAGTTCATGCACAACACATCAAACACCTATGTAACACGTTACAAATTATTGAGGTAACTTAAGGAGGTGTCGCAAGCCCAATTAATTGATGCATCCATGTTGTATATAGATGTGTTGCATACATAGATCATTAAATTTTTTTAGTGCCAAAATTTTGTGTGGCAAGGAACAAGGTATTTTGACAACTCAAGAAGGTAACACAAGCTTGTGCATAAATTATGATATGTGGTGTTTGTGAAACCCAATGTCTAAGTGAGGAGTGCATATATAAGTCACCCTTTCTTGAGGATAAATAGTACCCATTGCACCTTTAATTAGTTAAGGAAAATGAACCTAAAATTATTAAAGGTTATACCACTTATCCTAATTAGTATATTGCCTTTCCTTGACCATTCAAAAAAATTGATGTATGTCTCAAAAAGTGTGCATTGTTTTCACTTCAATAATTGATTCCTTATCTACATAATTCAAATTTTTAGGATCCAAATCTAATGGGTGTTGCATTGTAGTTACCTCAATAAAATGTGGGTAGTATGGCTTAAGAAGTCCCACATTGATTACTAGATATAAACCCAAGTAATACAACATGTCAATAATTAAAAAAAAAATTACAACAACATGAAATATGATGTATGGTCCATAGCACCAAGGATTGATATTGAAGTAAGGGCCCTTAAATCATTCCTTTTAAAGATAAATGGAACCTTATCACCCTCCTTAAACTCATGAGGTGTGTGATGTGTGTCATGGAACTATTTATACTTCAATTTTTTGGCACAATATAATCCATTGAACCTACTAATGAGTATTTTTATTGTATTAAAAAAAAGTGCCTTGTCCTCTTCCTATTCTTAAGTGTGTTACTCTATGCAATAGGGTGCGTGGTAGGATATGGCTAGGGGTGTCACTGGTTGGAACCCAAAACATGTTTGGAATAGACTATGCCCCATATAGCTATGAAAAGATCAGATATAGGAATGTTGAATGTATATAAAATAATTATCCCAAGTGCATGGATGTGTGATTTTGTACATGTACAAAATATGAATAATTGTGAGGATAATAAATTTCATTCATCACATTGTTTGGGGATTAAATGTTTTAGATTGATACAATTTTGTATCCATAATGTCCCAAAAATATTTTCATAAGTGGTTGACAAATTGTGAGTTGCATCCAAGTAAAATGGATGTGAATAATCAAAAATGAACCCAAAAATGGTTGAATAAATATTATGCAATTTCATATGCATCGATGTATTTTTACAAGAAACCATGATGACCATATCATATATCTCATCCCTAAAAACACATACTTATTATAGCATTTTATCATAGGTAATCTAGTCATGAAATCCATGTCCATGGATTACCATGGTCTAGGTTGAAAATGACAGATATATGTAAATTCCTAGCTTCTTATTCATGAGCTTGGCGATGAAAAAAAGAATGCAAGAGTTAATGTGTCACTAAATATACATGCCCATGTGCATCTAATCTAATGATTATTTTAATTCTACCAATGTCTTGGTAGTGCTAAAGTGTCCTACTATCTTGGTGTAGTTTTCCTCCTAGTTGAGTCTTTAACAAGGTACATCATCAGGAACACATAGATGTCCAAGCTTATAGAGAGGCTTTCCAGACATGTAAAACTCCATAGCCTATTCACCCTATATAAGGGTGGTATAGGAATTTACAAAGTCCTTATCTATTAAGTATAGAAATACTCAGTCAAGAAAGTTATGGCCATACATGTACAACACCATGATGATTTCTTGAACCATTCCTGAACTAAGGTAATATACAACATTATTACCCTTTCCTTTCTTTTGCTTTAACACCAAATGGAAATATTGAAATTGAGTCATACACTTCATGTGACATGCATTCTCCAACTTTATATGTGTATATATTAACTAAAGTGGTTTATGATTAGAATGAATGATTGTCTACTTACCTAAAATGTAATGGCACCATTACTTTATTTCTTGCACAATAGCATGCAACTCTTTATAATTAGTGGAGTAACATTAAATTGTATTTTTGAATGTCTCTAAGAAATATTCAATTAGATGTCCATTTTGTGTCAATACTACACCAAGTGCATATTAATATGCATCTATGTGGATATCTAAGGAATGGGTAATGTCAGGCATTGCCAAAATGAGTGTTATGCACAAGTGTTACTTGATCTCCTCAAAAATAATGTTATTGTGTAGATGTCCATTGGAATTCATATTTGGCATGCATGATATGACTGAGATAAAAATTTATGTGTGATAAACCAGTTAAAAACCTATGGGATAAGTTAGCAAGTCTAATAAAACTCCTCAATTTAGTGAGATTGCACAAAGTTGGCTAATCTTGTATTACCTTGATCTTCTTTGGATCTATATGGATGTCTTCAAAATCAATGATGTAGCTTAGGTATTGAACATATGTGGCACTAAATGTATACTTTTTCAATTTGGATTGAAACTTGTGTTGGAAAAAATGTCTAAGATAGGCGAGATGTGCTTTACATGCTCCTCCCAAGTCTTGTTGAAGATGGGGATGTTATCCAAATAGATGATGATGAAGTAGTTGAGGAAGGACTTTAGTAAGTCATCCAAAAATTACATGAATGTTTTTAACACATTCATCAAGATTATAAGAATAACCAATAATTCATACATTCTTTCCCAAGTTTTGAATGTTATCTTCCAACCATCCTCAAGATGGACTAGTACCTAATTATAACTTGACTTTAGGTTAATATTGGTGAAGTATTGTGCACATTAGAATTGGTATAGAAGGTTGTTAAAATGTGGTATTATGTACTAGTCCTTCACTATTATGTTTTTCATCATGGTAGTCTATGAAAAAATGATAAGTACCATATAGTTTTTTGGTACAATGGATATTGGGATTTTGGAAGAAGAAGAACTAGGCATGATCTTGCCTTGATCAAGAAGCTCTTGTATTTGGTGTTAGACTTCATCATTCTCCCAAATGCACTTGAGGTGCAGTGGATAATTATAAAAGGGGGATCCAATAGCCAAATTGATGTGATGATTTATTATGCAATGTTTTTGGTAGGCCCTTTGGCTCTTCAAATACCTCTCCATATTATTTTAATATCTTACCAATTTGTTTCTGCTACAATGGTATTTATGTCGCTTGGCACATTGTGAATGTGTGTTTGATCTCTTATGTATGTCCTTCTTAGAAAACCATGAGTAATATAATTTTTTTTATGTGTGAGATGAGTTTTCAGCCTTGTTTAGTAGATACCAACATGATTTTGGTCATTGGAGGTGACTTTAAGTGGTTGAATTTCAATATTTGACCTACATAGTCCATTTTTTCTACTTGGATTGATATGTAGCATTACGTTCATAAAAGTACAACCTTACAAGAAAAATGTCATAAACCTCAAGTGGAAATATGATAAAAGTTAATTTTTCCTTCATGGGCTTGAATTTATACTATAAATTGCATTATTGTTAGACATGTATATTTGTATATTCTTCCCTTGTTGAATCCATGCGAAGAGTATGGTTTAGGATGTGTAGTATTAGTAAGTTCTATTGGGTGAATATTTTGTCACCAGATAACTGATGAGCAAAATAGGTCTCTTTAACCACATCATAGGGAGATTGGTTAGCCAGATGTGTAGGTTTACCACATCAAAAGGGGACAAATCTCTCCTCTCATCAAGGGGAGGTTCCCTGTAAATAAGAGGAGGCTATATACTATATATATAAGCAGAAGGTAACACTCAGGGGTATGATAACACTATCCATCTCTTTTTTTTAGAGATGATGTTCACAAACAAAAGATAAAATCCTGGTGAAAACACTAAAGGCACTTCTCTTCTTTCAGAAGTGATTTTGCAGGAAACAACAAGAGTTCTTTCAGGTAGTGACAAGTAACTGGTAACAAAAGGTGTAGTAACCAGCAGACTGGGATGTAGCAAAAAGTCTCCACCTCGACTGTCCAAGAGTGAAATATGAAGGACAATGAGGGCATAAAGTCATCCCAAGGTCATTTACATAGAAACAAAAAATAGACAAAACACACTAAAGACAATTATGGGGGCACAAAGTCTCTCCACAATTGGCTTCAGGACACCTTCCTAATTACTTCCACTAGTTCTACTTATTTCTTTAAAATGGACAAGAACACATATAGGAAATAGACAGAAGAATAATGTCCTAAAATGACACAAGCTATAATAGCACAAAGTCTGAAAGTAACTTGCTTTCTCATTAAAATAAAGAAATATGATGAACAATCTGAGCTCAAAGTCTCAGTAATCACCTCTTAATTTTGGTAGAGTTTTACTTCTATAATGGAAAAGTCTCTTTTGCACAAAGTAAGAGAATATAATATATAGCAGCCAATATAGGCTTGGTACTTTGTTCCATGGAATGCCAATGATGCATTTAATGCCTTGAATGCATTTTCAATTTCGTCAAAGAGCCCATGCTGGAATAGGGAGGCTACCATAACTTTGGCGTGTTGATTCATCTCAAATGTCTTCTCTTTGCCATGGTTCATCTGGTCTGTCACCTGATGTCTGCACAGCTGTCCACCTCGTCTTTACTCCAAGGAAGAAAAATAGGCTACGCTTTTAATGCTTGCAAGATCAAATATCTACTTGGTGGACTGTTCCACCTACTGGAATAACTCCTGCAGATATTTCTAGTCTTTCCTTCTTTCATGTTGTGATTTGAGCTCTTGGGCTATCTTTTCCCCTTTTGGCTAGCTCTTTTAGCTCCTTCAGCTGGTCACTAAGTTTTCTTTCAAGTTACGTGCCACTTTTAAAAATCAATAGATATTTCATTAGCTTGAATTTGACATCCACAGGGGTGTTAAAGGTTCACTATTTCAATGGTTTGGGTGGTTTCCATGATTCCTTAGTTCATCGCTTCTTTGGTTCCTTCGCCTGAACCTTCTCTTTGAACTGATCTCTAGAAATTTTTGCTTCTTATCTTTACTCAGAGATTTCTTTGAACTATTGAACCCATTAAACCTGTGAACCATTTTGTTTCAAGGTTTAATGATTCATCTTCTTCCTCAAAATCCTTTGTTTTCTCTAAGTCTCTTGAGCTTTGAAAGAGTCCGTAGAAACTAGTCTGTAGAACCCAACCTGCAGAGTCCGTAGAAATGAGTCTACAGAGTCCATAGAATTGAGTCCGTAGAAACTAGTCCATAGAACCCAGCCTACAGAGTCTATAGAAATGAGTCTATAGAGTTCATAGAAATGATTTCATAGAAGCTAGTTCATAGAACCCAGCCTGCAGAGTCCATAGAAATGAGTCTGCAGAAACTAGTCCATAGAACCCAGCCTACAGAGTCTGTAGAAATGAGTCCATAGAATCAAGCCTACAGAGTCTATAGAAATCAGGCCTTAATGCCTTTAGAACTTCTCTAAGGGAATGTGTCCCTTCGGGCCTTGAGAAGGTCCATTTTTTGGTCAGTGAGAGCCCCCTGCAAGGGTACCTGCCCTTCAAGGTCCTTCGAGTGGCCTTTGGGCTTTAATTCCTTCGGTGGGTCTTCATCCTTCATTTCTTTCAGACAAAAAGTCTGAAGGAATTCCTTCAGACAATTTGTCTGAAGGAAATCTTCCTTTGCTTTGTCTACTTTTCTTCGAGCTTTGGGATTTTCCTTTTCCTTTCAGGTGAATTCCTTCGAACAAAAGTCCAAAGGAATTCTTTCAGACATTTTGTCTGAAGTAATTCACTTTGTCTTTTGCCTTGCACAAATCTGAAGGAATTCCAACTTTTCTACCTTTGCTCATTATCCTCCATAAGGGCACTTGGCCTTGGTTCACTACCCTCTGCAAGGGCACTTGTTCCTTTAGCTTTGGGGCAGTCCCTTAAACCGGTCAATTAAACTGACCGATTGAACCAACTTTGGTTTAACAGTTCAACGGTTCAATCTTGCATTTGAAGCCATCTTTTCATCTAAGTCTTTTGATCTCTTTGAACCCATTGAACCAATTGAACCCGTTGAACCATTTTAGTTCAAGGTTCAACGGTTCAATGTTTCAACAGTTCATTCCTTTGTTTTTTGCTAAGTTTTTTGATCACTCGAACAAAATACATTGAACCAATCACTCATTGAACCTTTGAACCATTGAACCCATTGAACCTTTGAACCAAAATGGTTCAATGGTTTAAGCCTTCTTCTCTTTGTTAAGTTTTTTGAAACCATTGAACCTTGAAGCGGTTGAACTGTTAAACTTATTGCCGAAGCGCTTAACTCTTTAAGCTTGCCAACGTCATTGAACCTTGAACCTATTGAACCAATTAAACTGAAATGGTTCAAGGTTCAATGGTTCAATGGTTCAATCCTTCCTTTGAAGCTTGCTGATGAACATTTTTTATTGAACCAAGGTGTTAAACCAAACTTGAAAATGCCTAAGTGCTGGAAACTTGCTCCTTTGAAAGAATTTGCCTGTTGAAGCCATTAAACCTGTTGAATTTGCTAGTCCCTTAACTAAAAAATCTTGAAAAATGAGAAATTTGAATGCTCAGAACAAATTTTTGAGAAGAGAAGAGATAATTTTGGCCTGTAGGACCAAAATAGTTCATATGTTGTCCCAAAAATGAGTGACAGATTTTTGGGAACAACAGTTGGCTCCAGTTGGGGAACTTCCTTCAATTGAAAACTTGGAACAGCTGAGGGGTGTAGAAACCAAAATCTCCAGTGCCTTTGAAGTATGCCATTGGGCTACATAGTCATGCTACACAAAAAGAAAGGCACCAAAAAATGAAAACAAAAAGCACAAAATAGAACTAAAGACTTTACAAATATACATATGTACAGGTGAACTTATCTAATACTTCAAGAATTGAAGTGCTTCAGATGCTACCCATTATGAGGCAGAAAAAAGGGCGTGCCATCTTGATACTTCAACATAAAAAAAATTTCACCATTGAGCTCATGGATAGTGAATGGGCCTCTCCAAAAGGAGTCAAATTTCCCATGCATTCCCTTTGGTTTTCTTCTCTTGTCCCACAATAGGACTTGATCCCCAATCTGAAAATCATAGTTTTTTGCTTTTTGGTCGAAGAGCTTCTTCACCAGACTTTGATGCATAGCAATTCAGTCCACCACCATAGTTCTTTGCTCATCTAGCTCAGTCAAGCACATGATCCTCTTATCTATAGAGATTTTGTTAATTTGATCTTCAACTACCTTAGCCAATTTCAATGTTGTCAATTCTAGGGTAATTGGTATCTTAGCATTGAGACCATAAATAAGTTGCAAAGGTGACATACCAATTTCCTTCTTGGGTGTAATTTTGTTTGCCCATAAAGCATCAACCAATGCTTTATGTCATGTTCGTTGGTTTTAATCCACCAACTTCTTGATGATGGTCACCAGGTTCTTATTGCTTGATTTAGCTTGGCCACTCTCTTGTGGAAAGTAATCTGAGGAGTGGGAGAGGGTGATCCCATAGCAAAAATAGAACTGGGTAATCTCCTGGGAAGTGAAACAAGCTGCATTGTCTGTGAAAATTTTGGTTGAAACCCCAAACCTAGAAATGATGTTCTCCTTGAGGAAATCACACACCACTTCTGAAGTAGCATGCTTGGTTGGAATAGCTTCCACCCACTTGGTGAAGCAATCTATGGCTGTGAGGACATAATCATGTCTAAAACTTGAAGATGGGTTTACAGCACCAATGAAATTGATCCCCCATTACTGAAATAGCTCTTCTATCACCACTAGCTTGAGAGGTAGAGCAACTAACTTGGGCCTTCCAATAAACTGTTGGCATAGTTCACATCTACGTACCCATTTATAGGCATCTTGAAAATGAGTAGGCCAATAATACCTGGCTAACAGAATTTTATGGGCAATTACAGGAGTAGAAAAATGTCCTCCACAAGCCAAATTATGGAAGGACTTAAAAAGTTGGTTATGTTTCTCTTTGTCCACGCAGTGGAGGAACACTCCATCAAGGCTCCTTTTATACAAGCCACTATCCCAGAGGACAAAATTGGCAGCTTTTAACTTAACAATCCTCCTTTCTTTATGAGATAGGTGAGCAGGACACTCACCATAAGTAAGGAAATGAGCAATACTTGAATACCACTCATTCATGGTGGAGACAAAGAGGACTATTGGCATGACTTCCACTTCTTTTTCTTCATGCCCTGCTTCTTCAAGTTTGTTGTCGGCAATCAATTGACAGAGGCCCTTTCCCCACACCAGCTTCGTTGGTTTGATGACTAGATCAAACTCCTAGATTTTAGCAATCCAATTCCCTCTTTTGGTTCCAAACTCCTGCTGAGTTAATATGGATTTGACTATGGTGTTAGGAACTAGGGCAGTAGTGTGTGAATTCAGGATGTAAAAGCAAAAATTCTTCACTGCCTTTACCACTGCATAGGCATGCTTTTCCATGTTTGAGTATTTCATCTCATGAGCTTTGAGAGGATAGCTCATGAAAAAATGGGAGATTCCACACCTTATTTGTTCTATTGAACTAAAATTGCTGAAAGTGTGTGCTCAGAAGCATAACTATATATGGTAAAATCCTTAGTATAATCTAGACAAACCAGAATTGGGGCGTGGGCAATAGTTGTCTTAATATCTCAAAATGCCAATTTGCCTTCTTTAATCCAGCTGAAAGTGGCCTTTCCCTTCATCATGTTTATAATATGGTGAGTTTTCTCAGCAAACTTGGGGATGAACCTTCATAAAAAATTCACTTTTCTGAAGAAAGAGTGAACTGCAATCTTACTTGTAGGCAAGGTAAGCTCCTAGATGGACTTGACTCTGTCTGAGTCAATATTTATGCCTTCTTAAGATACAATGTGCTCAAGAAGTTTCCCCTCTATTACTCCAAAGACAGACTTCTTAGGATTAAGAGAAATACCATTCTAGTGGTAGCATTTCAGCACTTGTTGCAAATGATGCATATGGTCAGGGCGACGCTTGGAAAAGACTATTAAATCATCCAAGTATACTACAATGAACTTACCCATTTCATCTTTGAAATCAAGGTCTATTTCTCTTTGGAAGGTGGCACCAACATTTATTAGACCAAAAGGCATTCTTCTATACACAAATGTGCCCCAAGGTGTGGTGAAGGCAGTCTTGTGTTGATTTGCTTCACCAACTTCAACTTGATTGTATCCAGAAAAAATGTCTAGCATTGATAACATCTCTGACCTAGTCACTGTCTGAAGGACTTGATCCATGATGGGTAGAGGATAGTTATCCTTTAAGGATGACTGATTTAAATTTTTGAAGTCCACACAGAGGTGAATTTCACCATTCTTCTTCCTTACAGGCATTATGTTGGCAATCCATGTGGAATGATGGATTGAGAAAATTATCCTAGCATTCAGCATTTTCTATATTTCTAACAGAATAGTACCTGATATCTTTAGATTGTACTGCCTAGATTTTTGCTTGTAAGGCACAGAATCATCCTTGAGAGGAATTTCATGTCAAATTTCATCAGGCCTAAGTGACTTCAGATCATCATAAGAGTATGCTAGGACATCCATGTACTGATGGAGCAGAGCAGCAAATTTCAACTTCTCTTTTGGAGTGCAGCACTTTTCAATGTTCACCATCTTGGGATTTTCCTTGGTACCCAAATTTATCTGATCAAACTCCTGGGAGGAGCTCGAATCCGTTTGTTGTTGTTTAATGAATTTGTCACGCTTGTCAAATAGCTTCTCAAGGGAAACCAGGCTTTTAGGAATTTTATTCCCTTTTAGTTGCAAGATTTCATCACTTGTGTCTGAACTTGATTCAAAGGCTGGTTCAAGTTTCTGAGGTTCATTGCCTTCAAAATGTAGTTGTTCAAAACTATCCTTTTGTTCCAAGAAGGCAATGATTTGGTGGTTGCTATTGAACACTTGCCAATGATTGGCATTATCAGGCACACTTAGTCGAAATGCTAGTTCAATAGTGTACCTTTCTCCTTTAAAATTAGGGTGAGGGACCAGAAGAGTTGCTGAAACAGCCAATGCATCAGCTCTATCATGGAATTCTCTAGGAACTGTAGAGATACTGAAAGCATCAAAGCTTTCAATTTGTTCCCAAACCAGATTGTGGTAATGATGTAATCTCTCATTTTTGGTTTGGTATAGGTTCCTCACCTGACAAACCACCAACTCAGCATCTCCCTTGGCATGAAGGAGCTTGACACCCTTGTCATGAGCGGCTTTCAATCCAAGCAGTAGCGATTCATATTCAGCAGTATTGTTAGTATTTTTAAACTATAGTTTGTATGAAGAAGGAAAGATATCTCCTTGAGGAGATATCAACACAATCTCAACTCCTGAACTGATAGAGGATCAGCTGCCATCGAATTCCAAAATCCATACCTCATTAGACACTGATTTTTCCTTGGATTCTTCTTTGTTTGGAAGAGGGTATCCTTCTACGTTTGCATTGTGCTCTATCCTTTCTTTTGATGTTCCATCTGAACCAATTTTCAGACTGTCATTTTCAAAGGTTTCATTAGCTAAGACAGGAACATCCTTTGTAATCAGGAAGTAATTACCCATGCCTGAAGACTCAAATAGAATTTGAGCTTCAGGCACTGATGTTTTAGTGACCACATATTTTACTTCCTTCTTAGGGAACAATCTCTACATAATGCCTTTGACTGGAATCCTTGATTTAGATAGGTTCATGCTCAGCTCACCACCAACATCCTTGTATAAATTTCACCCAAGAAGGATGTCGTATGAAGCTGGGATGTCAACCACCAAGACAGTCATCTTGATTCTCTTTTCTAGGAATGCTGAAAATGTAATTGGGCATCCTTGATTTGTCCCAACAGTGGCACTTGTTTGTTCTCCATGGAGAAACATCTCCCAAATGTCTTGGTCAGTGTGAGATCAAGGGATTCAACCACTTTGGCAGGCATGACATTGTCAGATGCACCTGAGTCTATGATGCAATTATTTAGCTGGTGTCCATTTATCAGCAAGGAGACATAAAAAGGTTCAATTCTTCTGAGAGCAGCAGCAAGAGTAATGATAAGGTTATTCTAGGGGACATGGGAGTCACCTTTGAAACAACTGATCCTACAGGGATGGTTTTTTTTCTCATACATTCCACTAACTTATCCAATTGCTCAGGGTTGGATTGTAGGAATTCAAATTCAGACATTTGAATCTTAGTTTTCTTTATATGGTCAATTATGTCAAATGTCTGGAATGGACTAGGAATAGAGGATGGGAGTTCATCCTTTTGGTTTTTGGAAGGGGGAGGACTGGTCTGCAAATTTGAAGTTCGAGATGAAGGCATATTTGAGGTACTCACCTTTTCAATAGTCACCGGGTCCTTTGGCTGGAAGGGCAGAGTGGTTCCTCGCTTAGCAATTGAAATTGTAGGCTGAGCTCACTCTTCTATTCTTTCCTTATTAGCTTGTTGGGCTGACTGGTTCTTGGACTAGGTGAACATAGCGTATGATCCCTTAGCTACTTCACCTTCACTTATGGGCTCATCCTGATAATTCAGGAATGTTGGAGTCACCAGCTAATTCTTATTCTCCTTCTGTGAAGATATTAGCGTCATCTTCTAGGTTCAATTCAGGCTGGAAGGAGAAATTTGATTTTGCTTCAAGATATCCAACTACTGAATTGGTTGGAGGTGCTTCAATGGCAAGGTTTCCCTATGGGGGAGGAAGATGATTTGGCTACCCTTGATTTCTGGCAGCATGGCCTTGGTATGACTGATGGAAGAATGTCCTCCTTGGTACATATTTATATGAAGGAGCAGATGACATCCCTTGAGCCATTTACTTTCTAAGAGCTAGAAATTCATTTGCTAGCTTTTGCACCATTGGATCAGTGGTGGCTGTAGGTGAGTATTCAGAAGATGAAGAGGATTTACCTTTGTTAGGATCTCTCCTTATCTTTCCTACCAAGATAAGGTCATCTTCTACCTCAGTAGCCAAATTTTGAGCAGTAGCAAGGTCTATGTGGCCAGCACATCTTAGTAGAAAACTCACTTCAGGCAGCTGTGAGTTGATGAAGAAGAATTTAAGGTTTTCAGGTGTTGGCTGAGCAATGGTAGGAATCCGGTTCCTCAGCTTGTCAAACTTTGCTATGAAATCCCTCATAGGTTCATGAGGTTCTTTCTTCATCTATGTGAGCTGGGCCAGCCAGGCATGTGCATCTTTTGCAGGCTTGAACCTGGCTTCAAATTTGGCTTTGAGTGTGTCCCAGTCAGTCATTGATCAAGCCTGCAGATGGTAGAACTAGTCTGCAACAACGCATTGTAGTGTTTCCACAAACAGCCTGACTGCTACGTCTTCAAATTCCACACCTATCATGCCACAGGCTATGCTGAAGGCTGTAATATATTCATCAAGATGAACTCTCCCATCACCAAATAACTTGGAGAAAATTTTCCTTAAACTACGTGGTAGCTCATGTAGAGGTGGAGTAAGATTGAGTGGGCCAAAAGAGTTACCCTAGGGGCCTTGAACTGCCATGATTTGATTATGAAAAAGGGGGATTACAAATCTAGGTGGTGTATGTATAGGCAAAGCTCTGCTAATAGTAGAAAAAGAATCTCTGTCTTATGTTGGTGTCTTGATACGGGTAGGAGAAACACCCCTGGATCGTTGAACTTGAAGTTGGGGAGGGAACAAATCAAAATTGCCCTGCTACACCAACTCAAAAATAGGGTCAACAACACCTTGGGCTCTCTGACTTATAGTATAGCATGGAGTTGGAGGAAGATGTTAAGGCTATAATGATAATGGGTAAGACATAGACCAGAGTCACCAAAAACTGTAATGGATAAGGGTAGGAACTACACGTCGTTCCCCAGTGGAGTCACCAAAAACTGTTGGGTGAATATTTTGTTTCCAGCTAACTGATGAGCAAAATAGGTCTCTTCAACCACAGCATAGGGAGATTGGTTGACCAAATGTGCAAGTTTACCACATGAAAAAGGGACAAATCTCTCCTCTCATCAAGGGGAGGTTCCTTGTAAATAAGAGGAGGCTATATACTATATATATAAGCAGAAAGTAACACTCAAGGGTAGGACAACACCATCCATCTCTCTTTTTTTAGAGATGATGTTCACAAACAAAGGATAAAATCTTGGTGAAAATACTGAAGGCACTTCTCTTCTTTTAAAAGTGATCTTGCAGGAAACAGTAGGAGTTCTTTCAGGTAGTGACAAGTAACTGGTAACAAAAGGCATAGTAACCAGCAGACTAAGATGTAGCACAAAGTCTCCACCTCGACTGCCCAAGAGTGAAATACAAAGGACAATGAGGGCACAAAGTTGTCCCAAGGTCCTTTACACACAAACAAAAAATAGACAAAACACACTAAAGACAATAATGGGGGCACAAAGTCTCTCCACAGTTGGCTTCAGGACACCTTCCTGATTACTTCCACTAGTTCTACTTATTTCTTTAAAATGGACAAGAACACATTCAGGAAATAGACATAAGAACAATCTCCTAAAATGACACAAGCTATAACAACACAAAGTCTGAAAGTAACTTGCTTTCTCATTCAAACAAATAAATATGATGAACAATCTGAGCTCAAAGTCTCAGTAATCGCCTCTCAATTTTGGTAGAGTTTTGCTTCTATAATGGAAAAGTCTCTTTTGCACAAAGTAAGAGAATATAATATATAGCAGCCAATATAGGCTTGGTGCTTTATTCTATGGAATGGCCCATGCTGCATTCAATGCCTTGAATGCATCTTTAGTTTTGTCGAAGAGCCCATGCTGAAACAAGGTAGCTGCCTTAACTTTGGCGTGTTGATTCATCTCAAATGTCTTCTCTTTGGCATGGGTCATCTGGTCTATCGCCTGATGTCTGCGCAGTTGTCCACCTTGCCTTTACTCCAAGGAAGAAAAATAGGCCACACTTTTAATGCTTACAAGCTCAAATATCTACTTGGTGGACTGTTCCACCTACTGGAATAACTCCTATAGATATTTTTGGTCTTTCCTTCTTTCCTATTACGATTTGAGCTCCCGGGCTATCTTTTCCCCTTCTGGTTGGCACTTTCGGCTCCTGCTTCAGCTAGTTGTTGAGTTTGCTTTCAAGTTCTGTGCCACTTTTGAAAATCAATGGATCTTTCATTAGCTTGAATTTGACCTCCACGGGGACGTCAAAGGTTCATTGTTTCAACGGTTCAGGGGGTCTCCGTGATTCCTTGGTTCCGTCGCTTCTTTGGTTCCTTCGCCTGAACCTTCTCTTTGAACTGATCTCTGGAAACTTTTGCTTCTTATCTTTACTTAGAGCTTTCCTTGAACTATTGAACCCATTGAACCTGTGAACGATTTTGGTTCAAGGTTTAATGATTCATCTTCTTCCTCAGAAGCCTTTATTTTCTCTAAGTCTCTCGAGCTTTGAAAGAGTCTGTAGAAACTAGTCTGTAGAACCCAGCCTGTAGAGTCCGTAGAAATGAGTCTGCAGAGTCTGTAGAATCGAGTCCTTAGAAACTAGTCCGTAGAACCTATCCTGTAGAGTCTGTAGAAATGAGCCTGTAGAGTCCATAGAAACTAGTTCATAGAACTCAGCCTGCAGAGTCCGTAGAAATGAGTCTACAAAAACTAGTTCATAGAACCCAGCCTGCAGAGTCCGTAGAATCAAGCCTGCAGAGTCCATAGAAATCAGGCCTTAATGCCTTTGGAACTTCCCAAAGGGAAGGTGTCCCTTCGGGCCTTGAGAAGGTCCATTTTTTGGTCGGTGAGAGTCCCCCACAAGGGTACCTGCCCTTTGAGGTCCTTTGGGTGGCCTTCGAGCTCTAATTCCTTCAGTGGGTCTTCATCCTTCATTTCCTTCAGACAAGAAGTCCGAAGGAATTCCTTCAGACAATTTATCCGAAGGAAATCTTCCTTTGCTTTGTCTGCTTTTCTTCGGGCTTTGGGCTTTTCATTTTCCTTTCGGGTGAATTCCTTCGAACAAAAGTCTAAAGGAATTCCTTTGGACATTTTGTCTGAAGGAATTCGCTTTGTCTTTTGCCTTGCAAAAATTCGAAGGAATTCCAACTTTTTTGCCTTTGCTCATTGTCCTCCGCAAGGGCACTTGGCCTTGGTTCACTGCCCTCCGCAAGGGCACTTGTTCCTTCGAATTTGGGGTAGTCCCTTAAACCGGTCGATTAAACTAATCGATTGAACCAACTTTGGTTCAACGTTTCAATGGTTCAATCTTGCATTTGAATCCATCTTTTCATCTAAGTCTTTTGATCTCTTCGAACCCATTGAACCAAATGAACTCGTTGAACCTGTTGAACCATTTTGGTTCAAGGTTCAATGGTTCAATAGTTCATTCCTTTGTTTTTTGCTAAGTCTTTTGATCGCTTGAACAAAACGCGTTGAACCAATCGCTTGTTGAACCTTTGAACCATTGAACCCATTGAACCTTTGAACCAAAATGGTTCAACGATTCAATGGTTCAAGCCTTCTTCTCTTTGTTAAGTTTTTTGAAGCTGTTGAACCCTGAAGCGGTTGAACTGTTGAACTTATTGCTGAAGCGCTTAACTCTTTAAGCTTGTCGACATCCTTGAACCTTGAACCTATTGAACCAATTGAACTGAAATGGTTCAAGATTCAACGGTTCAATGGTTCAATCTTTCCTTTGAAGCATGTCGATGAACATTTTTTATTGAACCAAGGCGTTGAACCAAACCTGAAAATGCCTAAGTGCTAGAAACTTGCTCCTTTCCAAGAATTTGCCTATTGAAGCCATTGAACCTGTTAAACCTGCTAGTCCCTTAACTAAAAAAGCTTGAAAAATGAGGAATTTGAATGCTCGAAACAAATTTTTGAGAAGGGAAGAGATAATTTTGGCCTGTAGGACCAAAATAGTTCATATGTTGTCCCAAAAATGAGAGACAGATTTTTGGGAACAACAAGTTCAATGCATTGAGTTTACCTTGTGCAATGATATTATTATAGATTTCACTCTCAATGATTACATGGAAGGGTTTATCCTTCTCCCATAACTTAATGCGGAAGAGATGCTTTCATTCCTTAAAGGTGTTAGTGGCAGTGGCATTGGCACTCAAAAAATTAGCATTTATATCAATGTCATATATTTATGCAAGACTTTATGTATACTACACAATGAGATATTATTGTATGTGGCATATTAAATCATTATATGATGTTGTGTGATGTCTATGGATCAAATTAATACTTAGTTCTTTTTTTTGGGCATAGAAGACATTGAAGTCTATTATTGTTATGAAATTTTCTTAAGATATTCACCCTTGTACAACATGCTCAGATTATGCATGGTAGGGCTAGATGGTGAGTTATGCATAGGTTGATTCTTACATGCAATAATAGATAAAGAAGAGAGTTATGATTCATATTTGCCTTGGATTATATCTTGGTGGTGTTGGGGTATGCTTTATCCAATGTGTTGAAATTCAATAACTTGATTTTTGCAAGAATATAAGGCGAGAGTCCACTAATGTATTTAACACTTTATGTTGTTCAGTCAAGTTATTGTGCAGATGTGCAATGTAATCATGGAAAGTATTGGTATACTTTTGAATTGATTGTTCCTCATGTTGGTGCAACTGATATAACTTGTTGTATTTATTCTCATAGTGCTTGAGGGGGTAATACTCGTCCTTCAAGGCATCGACAAAAGACTTATAAGTCTCAACATGCTCACATTATTATTCGTGCTATGCATTAAAGTTTTACCACTATTGGGAGACTAAAATGGACATCCTCAACACAATGAAGGCACTCTTCCCAACATCAGTGAAATTATTGAATTAGAAGTATGCCTTAAGTTTTTGAATCTAGTCATCCAATTTTGCAGCTTTGATTTTACCTTAAAACACTAAGATGCCAAGATTGACTTGTACTTTGAATGGGGTTTGTTACTGAAAAATGGATGTGTGGAAGAAGGATTAGATTATTGTCCCAAGTTACAACATGAATTCATGGAACTGGCCAAATAAATTTGTGTATTTTTCCTTAAGGACGTCTTGAATGAGCTTCTAGATGTTTTTGGATGCCTTGGATAATTTTAGGTGCTAGCCATCTTACTTTTGCCATGACATTATTTTAGATACTTTAAAACAAAACCAAATGGTAATACTTATTTCTCATCTTACACTCACATGTTTACAAACATATGATATATCTTAATATGATACCAATGATCCACACCATGGGCCTCAGGATGTCAATGTCGTGGATAATGTTGTGCTTGTTAGTAAGCTTTGGATTGTATAATGCATAGGAGGTAACCTAACCAACATAAAACCAAACATACCTAAGAATGTGAAAGTCTTGGTATGAATAATAATGTAACTTCTATTCAATATGGAAAATATGGAAAAATACAAATGTGTACAAGGTTAAGTAAGAATATAAATGCTAGTTCATGTTATCAAAAGGTCAAATGCTTCATTTCTCATTTGTGTAGACTAAAATAATGTAGATCTACAAATGTGTGGGAATAACAGATATAGTAAACATGCTAGCAAACTCCTATTTGGTATGTGTGTGTGATCTCTCTCATCTTTGTGCCCTTGTGGGACAAACAATTACAATATAAAAATCAGTACAAGAAGAAGTTAAAGCTAATGATAGTTACAAAATGGAGTGATTTATCTTCTGTCTGAGTGGCGATTGAGATTCTTAAAGGTGTATAGTTAAAATTCAAGCAGTGTGGTCCCACTAACATATTCACTGATGTGCCACATATCTAGATGATATCATGTGGTAGAATAAACCTAGCACATGGATGTTGAGTGTGCAAGTTCATGCATGACACCATAAAGATATGCATGGCATGTTGCAAGTTGTGGTGGAAATTCATAGAGGTACTATGAGACAAGGCAAGTGATGTGTGTGTGTCATATATGGATATATTACATATGGAATTCAAAAGTGTATGCACGACATCAAACTTATATATGTCAAGGAATAAAGTATTATGGAAACTCGTGAAGGTATCACAAGCTTATGTATGAATTGTAATATGTCACATGCAAGAGATTCAAAGTCCAAGTGAGAAGTGCGAATACCCTTGGTTAAATTCTTCACTCCCTCAATCTTAATTCAGGGGGATGCCAAGTAGATTGTGCCCAACTCTTGAGTATATTCTTAGAGCAGGGATTTTGCCTATAATGTAGCCAATAATGGTATAACATTCAAGCATTATCAAGCTCAGGAAGTTTCAAATAACATTAAGAAGATAATCCTAAGGAAGAGAATTGCTACCTCATAAAAACAATTCTAGATAACTTTCTTGGCCTTTTTTGTCATTGTCTCCTTTAATAGATTGAGCCACATCCAAAGATGATGGAGCCTATGAATATCTCATTAAATAATAAATAACATTGCCCAAAGTTGATGCAGAAGCATTATCTCATTCATGTACATTTTATATATAGGGGTCAATAGTAGTCTAATAAGTCCTTTCTCGAAGGACAAGAAGCCATGTCAAGCTTCTTAATGCATTGTAAAATCCTTGAAAGACCATAGATAGCCTATGGAGTCCTAATTTGATGATATAATGATGTATAAATAGTTAGAAGGTCAAGAGCATGTTGTACAATAATTCTAACATATGCAAAGAGTGAAACACATCATCAACTACCTTCTAGAGAAATGCTATGTTGAGGAATGTCAAATTAGAATATGATAAGGTTGTTGAGACAATTTGGGTTTTTCTCTCTATCAAGAAGACTAGGTTTATACTTTAGTTAGATGAAGGACTTTGAATCAATGGAAGGGAGAGACTGCATAAAGTCATCTACGTGAAATAAAAAAGAGAATGAATAATTGAGTAGATAGAGATATGAAAAAGACAAGGAGGTCTATAGTAGGTCTGTACAAATGAATGGATGTTTGATCAATAGAGGAGGTATTTTAGTAGTGATAAAGGATCGATTATGTATAACTAGATGTCCTTTACACGTCTATGAATAAAATTGTGTTATGAAGCACTTAGGATCTGCTTGTGTAAAGAAGTGCAGACATCTGCATTGTAAAGAACGAGAACAAATGTGGTTCTATTGAATGGATGTAAAGATTGCAGGGTTGAATTGATGTTAAGTATTAATTGGTCTCTGATGTGATTTCTGTGGGTAGTATTATTTGTCATCAGCATTTTCAAATTGATTTTAGACCAATATTAAATCAAAATTGAATTGTTCCAATACCGTTCAGCTATTCCATTCAAAATGACTCAAAAGATAAATATAATACAGGTTACACAGTCTAAATTGAAAATCTAAAGATGCATATATGAATAGTTGTTTCTTGATCTGGCAGTTCAAATGCAATCAAGGATGAATGTGCAGTATCGAGAATAAAAGAAAAGACCAATCTGAAAGTGTTTGATTTTGATGAATTTGCCTCAAATTGATATTGATTTTGACGTGATACAGTCAATTACAGTCAGTCCTCCGCATGTAATTTCAAGTGTATAAAAGAAGTAAAAGGATATAAAACAAGAGATTGTGTATTAATTAGCTTCTGGAGTGTAATACAGACCTAGTTGAGACCCAAATGTTCAGATTTAGAACATAAAACATGAGTGATGCGAAAATAGAGGAAGTCGAAGAAGACAGGGTTTTATTGATAGCTATAAGACTATAAAAAAGATCCTCACAATATAAATATGAGTTAGAATAAACTTAAATAAGATGGTTAATGGAGTTGATAGGTAAAAGAAATTTTGAAAACTCTGAATCTATCAAAATATTCAAGAAATATAAGCCTACAAGCTTAGATCAGAAAAGAAAGACTGATCCAATCTCAGGGATGGAATAGTTGTTATGAAGATTGATTCAAGATAGTCAATCTTAAGCATAACAATTGATAATTAGTTTATTAAAAATCAAGGATAGTACAAATCATTTCAAGAGTCCTAATTAAGAGGCTTATGTTGATCGGTTCTAAATAAAGGAGTTATAGGGAATTAAGGAAGTTAGTAAGGACCTTATTGGCTGATAAGACCAATCTCAAGAGGAAAGACTATTGAATCAAATATTAAGGGACTAAAATAGAAATAAAGAGTAACTAAGTAGACCTATAGATAGAAATGATTGTAACAAATCCAAGGGAATACATAGTAAAGTGAAGTGATAATCATTTACTAAAGAAAATTGTGTGAATAAAAGGACTCAAAGAAAATTTAGTAAGGTTTTGTGAATTCAAGATTGGCCATTTCAAAGTTAATTAGGATTGAATAAGTGATTCAAATCAAATTGAGAACTATTTATGCACCTGGAGATATTCAGGGACACCTGAAGCTTTGGGAACATTTATGTTATGTTTGGAGTTGCTGTCCTTCCCTGCCATGGATCATGAGTGGAGATTTTAATGTTGTCCTCAGCCTGGAGGAGAAAAGGGGTGGGCGAAATCGATTAGACCCTTCATCTGAGCTTCTTAGACTTAATATGGATTGGCTGCGCCTATCAGATGTCAAACCCATCAATGGGTGATTCACTTGGAGCAACAGAAGATCAGGTAAGGATGTTATCTCTGAGCGCTTAGATAGATTTTTAGTCTCTTGCTTTTGGCTTTCTAGTGCCTTCTCTATTACTTCTGAAATTCTGGATTGGAGGGGGTCTGATCATTGGCCCATCAAGCTCACAACCAATTTCATTGACGGGCCTAAGAAACCTCCCTTTAAGTTCCAGCTAATGTGGCTTCGGGATTCTTCTCTTCATACCCTCATGTCCCATTGGTGGAGACAGGGGGTCTTGAGTATGGCACAGCTACGTTCTCCTTTGCCAAGAAGCTCCAGTATGTCAAAAGAAAGTTACAGGTGTGGAACAGGGACAATTTTGGCAATCTTTATACTATGAAGAAGAGAGCACAAGACAGGTTGGACAGCACTACCAGACAGATTCTTGATTATGGCTTGTCTGATGAGCTTCGTAGGGCTGAATTTGTAGCTTTGAATGAGCTTAATGAGTGAGAACTTCGGGAAGAAATCTTTTGGAAGCAGAAAGCCCGGGTTGATTGACTCCAGGAAGGTGATAGGAACACTGCCTTCTTTCATAAGTCGGTACAGGCGTGGCGCAACAGGAATTATATTGCATCTCTTATGACCTCGGATGGAACTTGTATTTCATCCTCTCCTACCATCTCTGAGGAAGCAGTCCGTTTTTACTCCGAGCTTCTATCTGGCATGGCACCTACTGTTGGTTTGGAGGAAAACACAGTTTTGTCTTGCATTCCTCCTATAATCACGCTAGAAATAAATGACGCCCTCTTGAAACTGATTGCTAAATCGGAAGTGGAAAAAGTTGTGTTTACTATGCGCAGAGGCAAGGCGCCTGGTCCGGATGGATTCCCAGCGAAATTCTTTCAAGAATTTCGGGATATAATCAGTCAGGATTTAGTGGAAGTTGTGCAGGAGTCCTATCGCAGCAAAGAGATGCTTAGAGCGATTAATGCGACCTTTCTTGTGCTGATCCCGAAGAAAGAACAGGCAAATTAGATGGATCACTTTCGGCCTATTGCACTCTGCAATATGGTTTACAAAATTATTACCAAGCTCATTGCGGAAAGGCTCAAAGTTTGGCTCCCAATGATCATCTCTGAGGAACAGGGGGGCTTTGTTGCTGGGAAGCAGATTCTGGATGGAGTGGTGATTGCTTCGGAAGCAATCCACTCTATGAGTAATTCCCAAGAGAGAGCTATGTTTATTAAGCTAGATTTGGCTAAGGCTTATGACAGGGTAGACTAGAGATTCATGCAAAAAATCTTTCTTGCTTTTGCATTTAGCCAGGAATGGATTCGTTGGGTGCTAAGTTGTGTCACCACGTCGTCTTACTCAGTCCTCATTAACGGGGCGCCTTCCAGACTGTTTGGGGCCTCTAGAGGGCTTCGCCAAGGGGATCTATTATCTCCCTATCTGTTTATTATCTTGGCTGAGGGTCTGGGTCGGCTCATAAATTCTCGGGCATCGCAGAACCTAATTTATGGATGGCAGTGAGGCAATGGGGCTGCCAAATTGACTCATCTCCAATTTGAGGATGACACCATTCTGGCAAGGAAAGCCTAGATTCGGGAGGCGCATGCTTTCCGAAAAGCTTTGGACACTTATTTATTGGCTTCTGGATAGAAATTAAATGAGCACAAATCCTCCATTCATTTCTTTAATATTCCTGATTCTATCCAGCGTAGGATTGCTACTATACTGAGATTTCAATCGCAGCCTCTTTCGGTGACTTATCTGGGGGTTCCCATTGTGGTTGGTAGGCAGCCCCGGCTTTTTTGGCAAAACATTATGGATAAATTAAGGCAGAGAGTTAATCATTGGACCCACCATTGGCTCATGAGGGCAGGACGAGTGACTCTTCTTCAGTCAGTTATTCAAGCTTTGCCCATTTACCTAGCATGGTCTAGGCTGCTCCGATGTATTTTCTCCGTGAATATGATGCTCTCTCTCGGCAATTTCTTTGGAGCGACAATCTTCGGAATTCAAAATGGAGCTTGGTTAATTAGAGCACTGTGTGTAGGCCTAAAAGGGCGGGGGGTCTTGGGCTTCAATCGGATATCCTGTCCAGCCAGGCTCTTGCGGCAAAGCTGTACTGCCGGTGGTGCACCAATCAATCCCACATTTGGGCCCGTATCCTTTCGCTGAAGTATTTTCCTGGGGTTAGTCCGGCGGAGATTCCCAGGTTCCCCATTAAGGGAAGAGGTTCCATGGTGTGGAACACCCTAAAACTTGGAGCCTCTTTGGTGCAAGCTAGCCTTTTTTAGATCTGCAACAGCGGAGAGGAGGCGTTATTTTGGGAAGATTCCTGGAATGGAGCTCCCCCCTCATATTATCTCATCCTCACTTGCAGGACCTGTGTGACGCTTTTCGAAATGCAGGGTGGAATACTGTTGAGCATTATAAAGAAGCTTATCAGCTGGGGACTGCTATTGCATATAAATGGAAAAATGCGTCTGCCTGGCCGCTGGGTGGGACCGTGGAAGATAGACAGGAATTAGTCCAACTCCTTGCTACTAGGGGATGTAGCTCCTTAAGAGAGAGTGATATCCTGGCTTGGGGAGGAGATCCCAGTGAGCAGTACTTAGTCTCTTTCGGTTATCAGGAGCTGACCAAGGAACATTTTGGAGATGCTGAATTTTTATGGAGCAAGAAAATTTGGAATTCGGCAACTTGGCCGAAGTGCAACTTCTTTTTATGGACTCTTACCTATAGGCGTTGCCTTACTTGGGATAACCTCTCCAAAAGAGGCTTTCATGGTCCCTCAATTTGTTTGTTCTGTCGTGGCAGTGAGGAGAATAGTGAGCACCTATTTTTTCAATGTCCCTTTGCCAAAAGATTATGGCATCTGTGGTGGGAAGCCTGGGGGCGTCCGTGTTGGCACGTTGTGTCTTTGGTTGAGTTTTGGCAACGCCTGGATAGGCCTCCTAGCAAGGCGTCTATTCTGCATAATGTGTGGATTGTTGGACCCACTTTTATTCTATGGCACCTCTGGATTGAAAGAAATAGAAGAATTTTTCAAGAGCGCAGTTTGAACATAAGAGAGTTATGGCTGAAAGTCCTAGTCGCCCTACAAGAAACTCTCCAGGTTAAGGGGGGAAGTGGCGAAGTCCTGGAGCCGAATGATGCCTTGGTGTTATCTCGGCTCTCCCCAGGCACGCCTTTGGGCACGCACCCTAGTTTTCAAATTTGCCCCACGACTTGCAGCAGGCAAAGGATGCGCCCAATCAGCCGTGTGGGCAGATGGACGCCGCCTGAGGAGGGAGTTGTGAAGGTTAATGTTGATGGGTCGGCTAGGGGAAATCCTGGTGAAGCTGGGATTGGTGCCATTGGAAGGGACAATTTTGGATCTATCTGTTTTTTGCTTTCGGTGTATAAGGGCTATCATACCAACAATTGTATGGAGGCGTTGGCCATCCTGGAGGCGATGCAAACTTGCTGTCAGCAGGGGTGGCTTAGTATTATTTGTGAGTCGGACTCGCAAGTGGTTGTTAACTTGCTAAATAATTGTAATTCTGATAGTGTGGATTGGAAACTGGCTATGGTTATTAAGCAGATTCGACAGTTAAGCTTGTCCTTCAAGTTGATTTCTTTTAAGCATATTCCCTGTGAGTGGAACAGTGTGGCTGACTGTCTTGCAAAATGGGCCACGGAACATGGGCCGAATTGGGCTATTTACGATCAGTATAGGCTTCCTGCTGGGTTATCCCCTACCTTGGGTCAACTTCTTGAGCAGGATATGATGATGTAATTTTCCCGTTCTCGGGCTTGTTTTAATAAATTTTTACCCCTTTTTAGTTGCAAATCAAATTGAGAACTACTATGGTGTGAAGTGATCTGGGTATTCAAATAGTGTCAGATTGTCATCAATGTTTGGTATGATTAGAATAATCGTACACTAGCAATGTAAGATTGCTATCAAAAGGTCAAAAGATTATTTTAGAAACAAAAAAAAAAGTCTAATAAAAGCTAAATTCTTACATGAGTCAAGGTAAAACCACAATGTAACATGGAAGGTGGCCCAAAACCCTAAAATATAACAACATAAATATAAGATACTCAATAAACTTTTTCTCCATAATAGATTTAACATTTTTATTGTTGTTGATTTTTTTTCATAAACAAGGAAGAGAGCTCTCACTCATACAACAAATCACTTGACATATATATTAAATAAACAAAACGTTGAAACCATTCACCCAAAAAATGCATTGGATAACAAAAAATACAAAAAAAAATCAAAATTCCCATATAAAACTATAAACACAATAAAAAATATGTAATATCAAACCTAACAACAAAATAAACACAAAAAATAGTTAGATAGACTACAACCCAAAGATAGTCCACCAATAAGAACACCACCTTATACAATCCTCAAGTGTTACACCAACTGAAAAAAATTCAAAGAATCACATAAAATCAACTCCCTCAAACTAGATAAAGTTGTTCACACTAATAACGATGTAGACTAAAGTGCTTAAATATTTCCCCATACATGCTTTGCTACAACGCTTTGAGGGGCCTTAGCTCTATCAAAGCTTTATGTTTATAGTATATCTTCCAATTACTTTATAAAAGGGGGAAATTTTAAATTGAGCAGTGCTTTATTTTAATAGAAATATAGTTTTGTATTTAGTTAAATGATTCATGAGATAAGTTGAATTGACAAAATCTAATGTTATCATCTTAATAAATAAATATTTCTTATCATGATGTGGTTGAGAAAAAGTAAGAACTTAGCCCTCGGTAGAAATTTCATGTGGATAATGTTTGGTGAGATTGACAAATTTTGAATTATTTTTGTCATTTAACATCGTCAACTACTTCCACTTTCCTCATTTTCTAAAGTCAAAAGGCCAATCATCAACCAAAGTAAATGATGATTTGGATAAACGCAAATCAAAGATTTAAGTGCAAATCATCAATGAAGATATGCAACGTCACATTTGGAGTGAAGAAGCAATTTATCTTGTTGTTGAGCTTCATAGGAAGTATATTCTAAATTTTTGGAAAAAAAAATTATAAAGTACAAATTTTAATCTATTTATAAATATTATTTTATACGTTTTTATTATTATTTAAATTGTTATTTATTTATTAAGGTATAAATTTTATGGGATATATGGAAATGGATGAGGTTGGAATCGTTTTATAAATGAATTTGATGGAATGGATACTCCTTAGTGTTTGGCATTAAATTGAAGAAGCATTTTGTATACCTAATTTGTATGAAAACAAAGTTTCAATCAGAAAAAAAAATCTATGTCCATTAAGACGTATCAGTTAAAAAGGTTTAATTAAACAAATTTTTAATTTTCCTTTTCAAACATTATAAACAATTTATTGTGCAATCATTTTTATTTATTTATTTATTTTTAATGTAGGAGAAATTATTACAGTTTACATTTTAAAAATTGTCTCTTACTGCCTCGTTAACCCAGGAACTGATGTAAGTGTGGACTACCAGGGGCTCAAGTTTCATACTATCTTTGTAAAGTTGGTGCCTAGGTTTCATACCGCTTTCGTAGTACCATTGGCGAATACTTAGGGACGTTGGTCAGATTATTTTGACAGCATGCAAGAACTTCGGTCAGATTACTCCCTTCGCGTGGACTAAGATGTACGAGAACACTAAATCATGAGAGCAATCAGTAACATTGGTGGAGGTGAACATTGTTTCGGATATTGTCTCTCTTATGATTTTCATTTTTTTCGGTGGTCTTTAATTTCTTAATTTTACAATAACATTCGAAGAGGTGGTAGACTGTAATATCTATAAATTATTAGTAATTAATTGTCACCTTAATTTGACATTCATTTAATCATCACATGACAATTTTAAATTTAAATTCAACATCCATTTGACTATTATATTAATCTCATCAATAAAAAAATAGTAATATCTTGAAATTTTTCTCGTAAAACATTTTTCAATCTCAATATAATATTATAATAAAATTAAAATCATCATTTATTATTAATTAATAAATAAAAATTTATAAAATCATTAATTAAAATATGATTATGTACAATTTTTAATATTTCAAATCACCTTAAAAATAAATAATTAAATATATTTTTGATTTAATAAAATAATTAAATATTAACTTAAATTCTAAAAGTGACATGTAAAACTTTTAATATATGAATTGACCTTGAAAACAAGTAATTAAATATGAATTATGTTAGAGATTTTATGCTTTCACGATGCATAATGATTATACAGAGGCTTTTGGATAAAAAATATTTATAATTTTTCCATCGACATTTTGAATTATATTATGTGATCCATCACAAGGGAAAAATATAATTTTTGGAACAATAGACTGAGCTTCTTATAAAAATAATCATGAAAATCATAACAATGTCTAAAATGTAAATTTTTAGATAATTGCAACTAGTCGAAAAAAAAAAATCTATTGTAAAAAATACTAGTTTTAAAAAAAATTATAAATTAAACCAATTATATAATACATGTTTTTTACTTTTTACCTATTATTTATATGCACTTTGATTTCTATAATACTTTAATAATACAAAGTTAATTTTAATAATTTTGAAAAGCTTTAAAATGTGACTCTACTTCCTAAATTAATAATTGCTGAAGGATTTAATCTCTCTAAGGAAATCTATGAATTGAGTAGTCCCTTCCGCTTTAGCTACCTCATCTGAGAAGAACCCAAAAATGGAATTGTCTAAGGCAGAAATCGAGGACCCAGCAACAGAAGACAAATCCCAACCATGTGTTGTTGCATAAGTCAAGGAAGGATGGACAAAAGTTTAGAAAAGGAAAAAAGGTAAAAAAGCAATGGTTCAACCCTCCTATATGTCCATCTGTTCAGGGGGACCTCGAGCTAAACCTCATAACTCAGCTTAGTTTTAATGATGTAAACAGTCTGGTTGGATTATGTTTGTTGATGTTTGAGTGAAAGTCTGGTGGATGCTTCATTGAAGCATTTTTAGTTGTTTAAGGTACATATGAACCTCTATCCATTTTTGCTAATTTTTTTGTTTTTTGGCTAGTTATTCTTGTGTCTGTATTGCTTATCCCATTACCATCGATAGAGGCATCATATTTGTGTGTCAACGTCACATCTTTCTCTCCTTTGTATTAAGTTCCATAATCTTTAAAACCCGTGACCTTTACATTATCAAATAAAAAATTATTATTATAACTATTTTTTTATTAGATAGGTTAAATGCTTTTAAAACTAGAGTTATAAACCAGACAAGTGAGGGTTTTGAATAATAGTCCCACAACCAAGAGGGTTCAAGGATCCCACAACCTTGATAATTCACAACAAGAAGTTTTTAAGGGTCCCACAACCATGTCAAGCACAACAAAACGTTTGAAGGATCCCACAACCATAGCAATTCAAACAATGAGAGGGTTTAATGGATCCCACAACTGTGAAAAGAGGATTTGAAGGATCACACAACTTTATCAATACAAGGAAGTCAACTTCTCAACAAACAAAAAATATAAACAATAGCTAACTCCCTTCGACAGAGCTTCCCTAAAACTTCTGCTACAAAACAAAAACTAGTCATGGATCCCACAACCGTGACAAAAAGATTTGAAGGATCACATAACCTTATTGATACAAGGAAGTCAACTCCCCGATAAATAGAAAATACAAACAATAACTAACTCCCTTTGATGGAGCTTCCCTAAAAATTTTGCTGCAGAACAAAAACCAACCAAAAATAAACTATCTTCCACTAATCTTCTATCTCTTTGAAGTACCCACATAATTGAAGCATAACTAGTGAGCCTACACACCCACTGAGCTAAACAATAGCTAAATCACAACAAAAAAATAGGCAAATCATCTTCAATAATCTAGAAATATCTTAATACAAGTCATTCAAACAATGAGAGGGTTTGGAATATCCCACCTCCATATCACCAAGAGGATTTAAAGGATCCCATAACCTTAGCATTAAGGGAAATGACTCCTTTACAAATTAAATATATAGATAATATCTATCACATTTTGGTAGAGCTTCCATGAAAAATTCATTGAATAACAAAAGCCAACAAAGAGAAGTTAGTCTTCTGTTAATCTTATACCTTCTTGAAGCATTTACACAGACTCCATGTAATTGAATCATAACTAATGGACCTGCACGTCCTATGAGCTAAAAAATAGCTAAATCCCCAAAAAAATTAATAATCTTCAACCCATCATAAATCAACTTTGTCTCTTCTTTGGCTAAGAAACCTTCACAAATATGTTTACCATCATCCCTCTTCCTATAATGGTGGTTGGGATGACCGTTGCACAACAGACCAATCGACTAACAAATAATACACAAAGTTTTTAAGATAAACCCCAAAAACTGGAAGAGACAGAGGTGAAATACTCTAACATCCACCCTTCTTGGGAAGATAACAAAGTAGAATCCTCTAACATCCACAAAAAGAAGGAAGGGGTAGAGTCTTAAATCATCCACCCAAACGTTAAATGTTTTGATGAGGAATCATCTAACTTCATCCATCAAAGCCCACAATCTTCCAACCTTGAGAAGGCAGATAGATTTGAAGAAGAGTCCTCCAACATCCACCTTTAAACTTAAAAAAAATTTAGCCCAAGTCATGGGGTTCACATCAAATTAAAAGGAGATATACTCCCTTTGGATCTCAAATCTAGACAATCAAGCCTTCAGCAGTCTAACAACAACTTAGAACATGGTAGAAAATAGATGAAAATAGATAAAATAACCAAGCTTCTTCCCTTTCCCAATGGGAGAGGGAGATAAATAAATAACCAATATACTATATGGAATAGGCTCCTGTAGGATAAAACCATGTTCATTTAATGTATAATACATGTATGTCAATTAAAAAGGAATGAATAGTGTTCATGTCCTTATCATGAATACAAATCTAATAAATGTGAATTGGAATGAAAACCATTTGCCATTCAACTATAAACTATGATGTCGTGTATGTGCATGAACCATTATCATGCCTCATGAATATGAAAGTGTGTATATGTGCATGAATTAATATCATATCCCCTAAATTTTCACCAACTTATATAAAATGTTATGTATCTATATGTTGAATCTAAAAACCTATATCTCAAATGTATCTTTATGTTAAAATTTATAATTCATGTTCCTATAAATTGTGTACATGTGCCCATGTATATGCACCCATGTGTGTATAAATATGTAATCAAGTCTTTGTCAAGTGAATGTATATGCATGACATGTGCTATATTATTTGGCCATGGAGTGTATGAACAATCTGATATTTGAACCATTCTAAATCTATGAAATATGTACTTTGATTCAACTTTTTGGTCATGGAGGATTATGTTTCCATGAAAATCCAACTGTAATGCCCCTTTTTTGAGATGAGGTATGTTTCTTGAAAGTCATTCATTTCAAAATAAAAGTTAACTAAATTATGTCATGTATAAAGATAACATCGTGTATAATCATGTGAACATGGGGAGAGTATGTCATCATAGTAGTGCATATGTCAATCAAGTTATTATGTAACACATGTAATGCAAGACATATAAGTATCATGTCTAGATAGATGTATCAATGAAGCACATAGTATTAGGATCATTGATTAATACTAGGAATAAAAGTGCATGACATGTATCATGGCACCATTAAATGTTAGCAAGTTCAACAAGTGCAAAATATCAATTGTTACTATCACACATTAGGCCAAAGGTCTATTTAATTGTAAACTTTAGAAGATGGAGGGATAAGGTTAAGAATATAGAAGTAGTTCTAACATAAAGGTGATAAACTAATCTATAGTAAGCCAATTAATAGAAAACTTAGATAGAAAATATTTTGAATTTATACCACTGAGATTGTTAAAAATAGTATAGTTATCAAAAGATATTGTAATAAAATGAAATAATGGTACTTAACTATTTTAATATGTATATACAAATCTAGATTAGAAATATTTGGAAAGTATGTAGGATCAATTTTCTTGATCAATTGTCAAATTATGTAAATTCTAATTCTATGGCCACAAACACTACCATTGGGTCTGGACACTACCATTGATGCTAGTGTTTGACTATGATGTTTGTGTTTATTACATAACAATGACTGGACTAGGATGTGACCAACTTGATTATTTTGGGTTTTATTTCATCTCCCTACTGATGTATTCATATCTAGGATATAGGTTGTCACTCTTTGTTGATTGATCAAACCATGGGTCTTCACCCTTATAATAAGTTTACTAGAAAAATGGGTTAGTGGGCTCACAGTGTTGATTTGTTCTATATATCCCTCTATCAATGAGCACTACCTACATATCCAATACTCCAAGGATGTGCTCAAATTTATGTAGTTCTCCCCTATGTGTGAGAAAGTGTGTGCACAAGGGTGAAATATACTATATGAAGATGCATACAGTGATCTAGCTTGTAATTTGACAAATATCACTCATAAGATTTTATTTAAATGCTTCAGACCTTTGATATGACTACTCTTATGCTTGATATTAAAATAGGAATGTATAGGGTAGATTAGAGTACTTGTGCAATTGATTGATTTAGCTTTAGTAGGTATTTGCTTAGTATTTGCTAGATGAGGAATGAGAAGGCCTAGATTTATATTTATACCATACTTTTTGAGAATATCTCATGGTAGAGTTTAATAATATAATTAACCAACCCATGGGTTTTGATTATTTTTAAATTTGGATGAATTTTGGCCATTGGACACTAGATAAGGATCTAGACACTATTGTTGGTGGTAGTGTCCCTATATAAAGGGTAGTGTCTATAAGGCTAGAAAATAGGTATGGATATGAAACTGACAATGAATGATGTTTATCATGTTTTTATATTTTTGTGCAGTACAAGAGATCTAGGTCATCAAAATGATATGGATCAGAGTAAAAGATAAACATTTAGGCACAATGATATGGTGAATGTGAGCCTTTCACCAACATGGAGGTCTAGAATTGATGGGTAGAGCCCTGATTGATATTTGTCAAATGTAAAAGATTTAGATTTTATAAATATTCAATTTTATTATCTGCATTTACCATATTCCCTTCCCCGCTTTCCCTGCCCTTTTACTCTATTAGTGCATAAGGATGAAATTACTAGGTTAAAGGAGATAAATGCATACCTAGGTGTGTATAACACACCTTGCCTTTACTTGATCCCACTTTGAGTGATTTTATAGTGTATGACCTATAATTAAGGACATGTTATAGTATAAATCAGTGCATATAATTTAAAATTTTAAGTAATTGAAATGACTGAAAAGAAAGAGAGAAAGGAAGGAGTACACCTATGTATAGATGCAACCATGTTGTCTCTTGATGTTTTGACTTGGTATAGACGTTTCCTTATGAAACATTAGAGCTAGAGAAGGTTTAGACTTGAGCCTTAGATATTTGAAGATGGATATTGGAAGGCATTATTCCCCCCAATTTAGTATAAGGATGAGTTGTGACATGGCCATTGAGATCATTATATCTCAATTGCACAACTCAAGTGTGAATATATATAATCTGGTGAGAGAGAGTGATTTAATCAACTCATCCTATAAATCTAGCAATATTGGATGATTTAATCACTCTAATATAGAAATTTGGTGAGTTTTAATTATTTAATCACTTTAACCTATAAAATAAACCCACTAGTACAGCAAAAAAAGCTTGATAACAATACATCTTGGTGTAATCGATGCATCCTAGTGAATAGTATAATTGGTAAGTTTTAATTTTTTTTGGTGAAATAGCATGGCATATTCACCTCTAATATGTCTAAGCTAAAGTATATGTGTCATAGATATGAAAAAATTTATGTAAAATCTATGTAAAATTAGTGTAATGTATAGGATTCTGACCCCATTTGAATCATGAAATTGAACTAGAGTTTGTGCAAGTGTAGAGGTCATGTTATTATGACACACCCCAATTGAAATCTAGATATACTAAATAAGTGTATAAGTGTGGAAGTCTGGTCTTTGTGACATGCCCCCACTACAATCTTGAAACTATGAAAATGTATAAGTGTGGAGATCATGCCTTTGTGGCATGCCCCCATTGTAATCTAGAAAAATATGAAAATGTATAAGTGTGGAGGTCATGCCTTTGTGACATTCCCCCACTGCAATCTAGAAAATTATAAAAATGTGGAGGTCATACCTTCTATGACATGATCCAATTGAAATTCCCTCCCATTTTGAGGTGAGAGAAATAAAAATTGGTAGGTACCTTACCTCAAAAGGATAAGGTGGTTGTATAACATGTGTATGAATCATGTAACATATAGAGATAACATGTCAAAGTAGATATATCAATTAAGCTCATAGTATATGATCACATCAAGCCCTAAGATGAAGGACATACTTCATGGAAATGTCTAGAGGGTAATAATACAAGTTTAACAAGAAATCAAGTGCACACACAAGAAACTCAATGTAATGCAAAAAGGAATGGTCCAAGTAGACCTCGTACAAGGGGCATGTTCAAATACCACATAATATAAATAAATAACATATTTAAAATTCCAATCCATATAGAATGACATATTCAAATGTCCAATCAACATACAATGGCATAGGAGCCAATAATAAAGGAACATATTTAAATGTTTCATAAACAAGACAATAACAAGCAATGTAATACACTAAAATAAGTGAAAATGTAAATAATTAAAGTATAATCAACCAAAATAAGCATATTATATGATTCCCTACATATTTGTGTTAGCAAAAATTATTATGTAGCATAACATATCAAGTACATTGTGAAATATTTGAGCATGGATATAGACATGTGTAAGCGTTAGCATATAAACTCAAACATGATAATTTAAAAATGATAATAAAGGATATCTAACCTATATCAACCATGATCAAAGAAGTAAATGCCCCCAACATACTATATGACATGAGTAGAGGAAAGGTCCAACACTTAGAAGTGCATATATCATGTGTCTGGTTATGCCTGTATCACACTCAAAGATATGTGAAACATATGTGTATATGGGAATGAAATGATATGTTATCTACAAACATAAAACAAACAACATAGATGCTAAGGAGTTAGTAAAATCTGGGAATACTAAAAATTTTTTTTATTTTTAAATTATTTGAATGTTTTTGGATTTTTTTGTATGTTTCAATTTTGGAAAGGACTAATCCAAGAATTCCTCATCATCAAAAGGTATAGGAACACTTGATAAATTTAGCAATATTCATTTATAGTGACCATTTCCACCTCATTGATGTTTTCTTGTAGTTGGTTACTAAAAAATATTGGTATTGGTTTACAACCATATGCATCATGTTGCACGCAAAATTTTTTACCTTCAAATAGAAAGGTGATACACATGTTTAAAGTATCCATTACTGTATTTAAGTCAACCAACCAATGTTACCCAAAATTTAATGTCAAATGTGGCTCCTGATCTAATGTCCATATGACCATGGGTACCACCTGTGGTCCACATGCGATTGATAATATAATGTATCCAAGATATTCTGAAAAGAGTGAACGATGTGTTAAAACTTATGTAGCATATCCTAACTATTGTAAACATGCAACACTATAAATTATGTTCCAAATGTGAATAACAATATTGAAATTCTCATAATAGTTCTCATTGATATTTGAAATAATGGTTATATCTCTAATCACATGCCCTTTTGAGTATGCCCCATTGTACTTTGTATGTTGAATTGTTTGAGATCACATATATTTGTCATTGTTCTTACATAATTTGTATATGCCCAAAATCATCATCACTAAGATAAACATCACAATAATGGGTTATAGGATCCACTTGAGCCTTTTGGGAATAAGCATGCATATTAACTTGGATATTTATTTGTATAGTTGAACTCTTCACAGTTGCTTGGGCAAAAATATATTTAAAAGGTTGCGATAGAACTATCTTAGGATGTGGAAGATTCGGTTTTGTATCCCTCACTAGTGTAATTATAGGATTTGTATCTCTAAGTGTCGTAGCTTGAGGAAGTAAAACTATAGATGAAATCATTATAAGAACCATCATTATATGTAGTGAAACTATAGCAGATACCACATGAGGTTAAATGATTTGCTTTCTATGAAGCACTTTAGGTATTTTATTACATCATTCTTGATGGGATGGGTAGCTCATAATGTGTGCAAAAAATAGTATATATTTTGTTATCATGCACAAACTTAAGACATTGATTTGATGTGGAAGGGATTTCTCTCATTTTTTTAAACATGGGCATCCAAGTAATATATCAAAATTTCCACTATTCATCAATATGTATAACCATACTAATAGGGTCTTAGGACCTACAATGACTGGTAATGTGATAACACTAATGGGTGCTTATGTAAGATTGTCATAACTCTGTAAGTTTCACGGTTGTGAAAAAAACTTCTCAATGAGTATACCCTCAACTTACTACAAATGACATTGTAATTAAGTTTAAAATTAAACCATTAGCTATCATGATGCCATGTGTAATTGTAAAATGTGAATTGATAAAAATATGTCTATAGAGTTGATCATTTTTAATATCATCTTTTATAATCTCATGGTCATAGAATGTAATAAATGGAGCTTTCTTTCATGATCTGATAACCATACCAATAATACCATCTAAAGGATGATCATTAGGCATCATTTTTGATGTGTAGGTAGTATAATGTGAATATTGTCTTGATTATTATTATTATCATGATTCAAAATTAGATTGTTAAAATTTTGAAAATGTCAAGTAGACATAGCAATTAGTTCATTCGTGTTGTATTCACTTGAATAACATTAATATCAATTAGATCTTGTATTTTATGTTTTAAAAAATAGCATTGATTGGTATAATTCCCTAAGGCTCTATGGTAATAATCATATTGACTTATGTCAAATCCTCTAGGAAAATGTTGATATGTACCCCATTCATGATGTAGAGGTAGTGATATCATGTTGCATTCAAGAAAAAAAATTAAAGACTTGGTGAGAAAACTCGGGAAACCTTGTAAATTTCCTCTACTATCTAGAAAGTGGAGAAACTAGGTTGTTAGGTGGTTGTGAAATTGTATTTACATTTTCCCTCTCATTTTAGCTTTAAAATTTAGAGCATCATTAACCTTATCTTTAAAAGTTCTTTTACATAATATTTGGAGTTGTTAGTAGAGGAAGGGGAATTAGACTCATATTTTAGCATGTTAGCCTCTAAAAGCTTAATATTAAAGATGTGACCATATGGCAAAGCTGATTGAAATATTGGTAAGTCTTAAACATAATGCTATATTTAAGGGGTTGAAGGAAACTAATAGAGAAAATGATTTGTAACTCACTATCAGGTATTTGGCGAGATATTTTTATATGTGTAACATCTTGAATCAAAGCACATACTCACTAACATTCTCATTAGGTCTTTGATTGATTTGATAAAATTGAGAAAATATGACCTTTTTGCTAATGATTATAGAAAATTAAGCTAAAAATATAATGGCCAAATCATAAAATCAATGCATGGAACCTATAGCTAAGGTGTAGAACCAATCCAAAGTATAGTCCTCAAGACTTATAAGAAGGAGCTTGGTCATCAAATATCATTATGAGAAAAACAAAATCATGAGGAAAATAAATGTTGAATGTGATGCAAAGGATTGTTAGGAAGTGAAGTCGCTATTTATATGATGAGGTGGTAGAAAGTATTCATGTGATGAGGTGGTAATCACTATTCATGTGATGAGGTAGCAATCACTATTCATGTGATGAGGTGGCAAATATTATTCATGCTAGTGGGGTGGCATGTGGGGTGCATTACTCCACTAAAGCACATGGGATGACTTTGGTAATTAATATGTATGGGTGTGGCATGTATTTTGTCTATGGGCCTCCTTGATTGAGTGTTGTCTAAAGTTAAAAGGTGATTGATCACCTTTTGACGCTTGTGCACATGTGAAGTGGAAGATATTGACTACTATTTATAATTACTCACACATTTGGTGAAGGGTACAATATTTGGTGGCACATGGTGGTGAGCTCTTCAAGTCAAAAGTATATTCCAACTTTTGACCTTGCACATGTGGTAGAAAAAAGTTACTATTGAGCCCACAAGGAGTGTGGTACAATTTTTTATCACCCTTGTTGTTTATCTTCCTTCTTATTCTTATGTGTGTCTATTAAAAGATGTTAATCCTTTTGGAGTTGTATGCTTTATATTTTTAATCCTGAATGCTTTTTTAAGCTTGGCCAAAATTTTATGCTTAGAGTTATCAGCATTTGAAGTATTTGCATTGTAAGAGGGTTTTTTTTACTGAAGTTAATACAAGTCTGGAAGTTGCCATCACCCCATGGTTTTTCCTCACACATTGTAAGGTTTCCATGTAAATATTTGTGTCTTTGTGTTATCTCATTATTTATTTTTTTGTGGCTTGTTAATTCTACATTATGTTTTTGCACAAGTCATATATTTTTTCTTAATATCTGGTGTCAAACCTAGGCTCTTTGAAAACCTCTGTGTGTTTGAGTGTTTTATATTACAAGGGAGCTTTGTGTAAGTAGGGATACTACAATGACAAGAGGAATAACCAAGTTTGAGATAGAAAAGTTTGATGGCATAAACTTCTCCCTATGGAAGATGAAGGTGGATGATTTCTTAGTGTAGGATGACCAAGCTCTAGCCTTGAAAGGTCATGTAAGCAAACCCAACATCGTGACAAATGAAGAGTGGATCAAGATGGATAGGAAGGTGTTTTATACAATTAGTCTTTGTATTTAAAAGTTTGTTCTCTTCAATGTTGTTGAGGAGAAGACTACAAAAGATTTATGGGAGAAGTTGAACAAACTATACCACAAAATCAACAACAAATAAAGTGTTCCTAAATAATCAAATATACAACTTGAGGATGAAGGAGAGTTCATATATTTTTGATCACTTGAATGAGTTCAAAATTATCATTAACAAGTTGGTCTCCATTAGTGCGAAGATAGAGGATGAGAATAAAGCAATCACCTTATTGTGTTCCCTCCCTGATTCGTGGGATCATTTGTTAATGACCATCATCAATTCATCATATGGAGCTTTAAAGTTTGATGATGTGGTAGTGGATTTGCTTGGAGAAAAGATGAGGATAAAGTATTTTATGGTATCCTCTAGAAATGAAGCTTTAGCTATGACATGTCATTCCAGTGAGAGGAGCAAACAAGGGAGATCAATGCCCATATCAAAGTCAAGAAGATCTAAGCAGAAAATAAAGTGCTAACATTGTGGAAAGCTAGGACACTTGAAGAAGGATTGCTCAAAACTGAAGAAAGAAGTGAAAGATGGAAATTAGAGTCCACCTTCAACTGAGGATAACACTATAGATTCATAGGAAACACTTGTACATGAAGCCTTCTACCTTAGTAATAATTGATCACTTTTTAATGCCTAGGTGTTGGACTTAGGTGCATCGTTTCACATGTCTCCACATAGAGATTGGTTTTTTGGATATTAGCCATGTAGTGGAGGGCCTATTATTTAGGTGATGATCATCCTTTAAATATTTTGGGAAGAGGGGATATAAGTGTTTCTCTCAATTTTTATATTTTCTTAATTTTTTTATTTTTGAAAAGAAAGAAACTAGGAATGAAGGGTGTGGAAGAATACCTATTAAAGTGCACGCATTGAATCTAGATGATTATGGAGAAATATTCTTTTTCTAGGAAAGAATACCTAAAAATAATAAAACACTACCACAAAAACTTATTTGTTAAATAAGTAGTTGGGTGGATTGCCTAGCGTGAGCTATATCCTAGAAGCAAAAGCTTTCTAGGAGGCTGTCAATCCACCTTCTTCAAAAGACTTGAGTTGGAATGATAAAAGAAGTAGATTTTGCATAAAAATAGAAAATAAATGATACTAAAATAGCGAATAACTAAATTTGATACAATAAAGTTAAATGCTTTGCAAAAGATAACTAAATGAACTCAATAGTTTAATAAATACTAATGTTAAAAATTGGTAAAGGTTATGGTTTTGGTTTGGTAAAGTGGTGAGGGTCAAAATGATTATTTTGTTGGTTTGAGTAGATGGTCAAGGCTAAAATTATACAAAGGGATGAATAGATAAATGAGGCAAATAATTAAATATGGCAAAGGAAGAAGAAAGGTAAAGATGGCAAAGAGGGAACAAAGGTAAATAAGGCAAAGAGATTAATGGGATAAAGGGGAAAATGAAATGGAAATATCCAAAGGGATTAAATGTGATGAATGGGATGAAGATAAAGATTTTAAGGGATCAAGAGTATAGAGGTTAAGAAAAGAGAAGGCCAAAGGGAAATAAAGAAAGAACTAAAATTACAAAAAAAATTAAATTTCCTCAATGTTGTTGAAATGGCTTGAAGATGTTGATGATGGTTGAATGTTGATGAAATTTAAAGCAATTTTGATAGAAATTTTTTGATTTGATATTTTCTACTCCAAGATGATGATGACCTCCTACAAAAAAAACCTGCAGCAATATGCTAAGAACAAAAGACTAATTTGCCACTTCCTTGGGTGAAGGAGAGGGAGGTATTTATAGCATTTTTGTGTTAAGAAACATGCCAAAATAGAAGAATAGTGAAGAAATTAAAATTTCTCCAAGTGGGCTCATGATTTATTCAAGGTGATATGGGTGAGGATTCCCATGTGGGTTGGTGAGTCTCCAAGTTTGAATGGATATCATGCACATGGGTTTGAATGAGGCTTAAAGACTTCTCCCCATCCTTTCTTGCTTTCACACAAGCACTTAAAGGGGTGGCACACCAAATGTGGCACCATTCTCCATGTGGAGGATGAAAATTCCAAGATGAGGTTGGTGGGGATTCCCATGTGGGTTAAAAGTCTCCCATTTGGGTTGGTGAGCCTCCATTTAGGCTAAAAGGTCAAAAATGGGTGCCCTTTGTCTTTCCCAAAGTCTTAAAGAGGTAGGTATCTATTTTTGAAGTCTAATTTCATGTGTAAAGACAAAATACATGTTGAATAATGACCCCTTAAGGGTAAATTCACCACATTTCAAGGGGGGCCGCTTGTGATGCTTAAATGAGGTCATCAAGCACATTGGGAAGGGTCCCAAGTGGGGTATGATGTCCCACATCAAACCACATCACTTCTAAGTCACCTCACTTACCATGTCACCTCCAAATCACATGCCATGTCACTTTCCATGTCAGCATGCCATGTCATAATGAATAGTGATAGTGGGTTCAATAGTGAATAATGATGGTGAATAGTATTTTTGAACAGTACTTTCAAATAGTGATTTTGAATGATATTTATGACTAGGAGAATAGTGATTTAACTGGGTTAAGGGGGTTTTAGGAAGGTTTAAGAAGTTTTAGGGGATCCTAAAGCATTTATTCATTTAAAACTATAAATGTGTAGTTTTTTGGTGTCTACAATAAGGATCAAGATGGATGATGGTAGGATAAGAGTTTTGAAGGATGTACATCATGTTCTTGATTTGAGGAAGAATCTTATTTCTATCAAGATGATGGATGAGTTGGGATATTCTTGTACCTTTGGGAAAGGTCAATGCAAAATTTTCAAAGGAGCCCTAGTGATAGAAAAAGGAGAATCATATGGTTATTTGTATCATATGTGCAGATATCCGATGATAAATATCGTAGTAGCAACAACTTTAGAGAATGTTTGGGATGTCGTGATGCTTTGCCATCAATGTTTTGCACACATGAATGAGAAAGTTTGAATATTTTGCAAGATTGAGGTATGTTGTCTGGGATTAAGTCTTATAATTTAGACTTCTGTGAGCATTGTATCTTTGGTAAACATAAGAGAATTAAATTTACTGCAAATGTATGTAAAAGTTTTGATTTCTTGTAACTTATCCATTAGGATATTTTTGGACCTTTCCCTACTCAGTCTAGAAATGGTAGAACATATTTTATAACCTTTACAGATGATTATTATATAAGAGTGTGGGTGTAGTTTTTGAAGAAAAAATCAGAGGCTTTTGAAAAATTTAAAGAATTTAAGGCAAGGTAGAGAAAAGTTTGGGAAAATCTATTGTATGTCTTAGATCAAATAATGGAGGAGAATATTGTTCCAGGGAGTTTGATAAATTTTATACGTAGGAATGAATTAAACATCCAAAGATTACCCCTCATACTCCATAACATAATGGTGTAGTTGATAGGATGAACCACACTATCATGGAGCATGCAAGAAGCATGTTAAATGCATTTAAGCTAGATAATGGATTTTGGGCAGAGGTTGTTAACATTGTTGTTTATCTTATTATCATGTCACCTATGGTTGTGTTGGATGAAAAAAATCTAGAGGAAGTTTGGTATGTTAAATCAAGTGACTATTCTAATTTATGTATATTTGGATGTGAAGCATTTGCCCATGTGCCTAAACAAAAGAGGTCCAAGTTGATTTGAAATCAAGGAAATGTGTGTTTATCGGCTATGAAGATATGGTGAAAGGGTATAGATTGTGGGGTCCTGCTGACCATAAGATAATTATTAGTTGAGATGTGTTTGTTCAATAAAAAATCCATGCAAAGGAAGGATGTATAATAAACACCTGAAATTATACCTATTGAGGTAGTCGAGGAAGAAGAAGATGTAAATAAGCATGTTGAAGCTTTTGAGTAACATGTAGAGCACCAAGTACAGTAGCCATAACTAATAAGATCCACACATACCAAGAAGGTTTCAGAGAGGTATACTCATGTTTTCCAGTACTCTTTTACTTTGTTAATTGATGAGGGTGAACCTAGTTCATTTTAGGAAGCTAGAGAATCTGAGAATGAAGAAAAATGGAGCAAAGCCATGGAAGAGGGAATGAGAGCTATTCATAATAATGAAACATGGGAACTTGTGGATCTCCCACCTAGAAGAAAGAGTGTTGGTAATAAGTGAGTGTATAAACTGAAGAAGAATAGTGATGGGATGTTAAAACATTATAAATCTCATTTGGTGGAAAAAGGTTATATGCATAAGTCAGGTATGACTTCAATAAAATCTTCTCTCTTGTTGTGAAGTTAACTACTATCAGAGTGTTAATTGCACTTGTAACAGCTTAGAATCTAGAACTGAAGCAATTTGATGTGAAAAAAACTTTCCTACATGGTGATCTCGAGGAGGATATTTATATGGATCACCCTAAGGGATATGAGGAAAGAGGCAAAGAGTAATTGGTTTGCATAATCTTTGTATGGGTTAAAATAGGTACCAAGGTTGTGGTACATAAAATTTGGCACCTTCATGAAGAGCCAAGGTTTTAGCAAAAGTGAAGTTGATCATTGTGTATACCATAAGAGGTTAAATGATAGAAGCTTTATTATCTTGCTGCTATATGTTGATGATATGTTGGTTGCAGGCCCCAACAAGAAGAAAATCAATGATTTAAAGGCTTAGTTGGCTAGGACATTTAAGATGAAGGATTTAGGAGCAGCAAACCAAATTTTAGGGATGAAGATACATAGGGATAGGAAAATAAGGAAGATTTAGTTGTCTTAGAAGACATATGTTGAGAATATTTTGCAGCAGTTCAATATGTAGAATGCAAAACCAGTCATTAAACCACTTCCTAAAAATTTTAACTTGTCTTTTGATCAATGTTCTAGAAAAGATGAGGAGAAGACATGTATGTCTCATGTACTATATTCATCAGTAATAAGAAGCCTCATGTATGCCATGGTGTGCACTAGACTGGATATTTCCAAAGTAGTGGGAGTTGTGAGTCAGTTCATGGTGAATGATAGAAAGGAGTATTGGTCTATAGTGAAGTGGAAATTCAGATATTTGAGAGGTACTTCATATACTACAATATGCTATGGAGGATCATATTTACAAATCAAAGGTTATGCAGATTCATATTTTGGTGGTGATAGAGATGGATGAAATCCACTATAGGATACATTTTCACTTTTATTGGAGGAGCTGTGAGTTGGGATTCTAATTTATGGCCAATGGTGACCTTATCAACAACTAAAGAAGAATATGTGGCTGCAATTGAAACTTGCAAAGAGGCAATATGGTTAGAGTGACTATTGGGTGACTTCATGGAAATGCAAGGAAAAAATATTTTGCAATTTGACAGTCAGAGTGCAATTCAATGGGTGAAGAATGCAACATTTCATGATCACATGATACATATTAACATTAAGTACCACTTCATTAGAGCGTGGTTGAGGATGGCAAAATATTTTGGAATAAAATTGACATCAAACATAATACTATAGACATGTTGACAAAGCTTATCAAAGTAAATAATTTTGAGTGGTGCAAAACTTCTCTAGGCTTGTTAAAATTGTGATGAAGGCAACATCGGGTAATGAAGGTTGTTGGATGGTAGAATACTCAAGTATATTAAATCTTGAATATTAAATTCAAGTGGGAGAATGTTAGGAAGTGAAGTCATTATTCACATGATGAGGTGGTAGACATTATTCATGTGATGAAGTGGTAGACACTATTCATGTGATGAGGTGGCAATCACTATTCATGTGACGAGGTGGCAGATTATACTCATGCTAATGAGGTGGCATGTGGGGCACATTACTCCACTAAGGCACATAGGATGCTTTTGGTAATTGATATGGATGGGTGTGGGGCATTGTTTGTCTGTGGGCCTCCTTGATTGAGTGTTGTCAAAATTCAAAAGGTGATTGATCACCTTTTGACTCTTATGCATATGTGAAATGGAAGACATTGACTGCTATTCTTGATTGCTCACACATGTGGTGTGAGTGCCATATTTGGTGGCACTTGGTGGTGGGATCTTCAAGTTAAACTCAAATTCCAACTTTTAACCTTGCACATGTGGTAGACAAAAGTTATTATTGATCACTACTGAACCCATAAGGAGTGTGACTTACTTTTCATCACCCTTGTTGTTTCTCTCTCCTCTTCTTCTCACACATATATATTAAAGGATGTTAATCCTTTTGGAGTTGTATGCTTTGGATTTATAACCCTTAATGATTTTGGAAGCTTGGACAAATTGTATATGTTTGGAGTTATAAGCATTGGAAGTATTTGCATTATAATAGGAGGTTTATACTAAAGTTAATACAAGTCTAGAAGTTGTCATTGCCCCATGGTTTTTCCTTGCACATTACAAAGTTTCCATGTAAATCTTTGTCTTTGTGTTATCTCATTGTTTATTATTTTGTAGCTAGTTAATTCTACATAATTTTCTTGCACAAGTCATATATTTTTTCTTAACAAGCATCATCATTATTGTTGTATAATTCAAATTTATGCATTATAAAACTGGTAGGCAAAGTTTAAGTGATGACCTCGTGAGCTAATGACTTGTAGAATATATCTTGAGAAGTGACCATATGGATATACTTTTGAGATCCTTGGGAAATTTTTCTAACATTGGCTTGCATGTCTCAGATAGATTGTTAAAAGTAAGCATCCTTATATGTAGTTGCGTGTGTATGAGCCAATTTATGATTATAATTTATAGGAGTACATGATTTAGTATTTCGACTAAGGCAAAGACCAAAAGATAGAGATTTAGGAGAATGCCGTGCCGAGATGGTATATTAACCACATGAGGTACAAAACATGTAGTAGGTTGTGTAGGAATAGTTGGAGTAACCTGAGGAGAAGTAACACTAGGTAGAGGCATAAAAGAATGAGTTGGAGCACTAGCCTCATCATCTAATGTAGAAGTAGATCCTCCAATAGACATACTAGAAGCATTCAAAAGATCATTAGTAACAAATTCCAGTGAAGATTCTTTAGCCAAAGCTTTTCTTTTTTATATCTTTTAACTTAAGCAACATGGTTTCTAATGACCTAGGATGGTTTTGAATTCAGCATCTAAATCAAACAAGTCTATGAAATTTTTTTGGACCAACATCATCAAAAGCATTTCCATCATCACAATTATTATCCTCATGAACATATTCATCATCATTTGCATTATCAAAAACAAAATAAGAAAGAACAATGTGTACAAGTTAGTTGTCTCATGAAACCTCGAGTAGTTGTAGCTACATATTCCACATGCTTAGAATCAATGCTCTATGTATTTATAGTGCTTGTGAATGAATCCCAACCTAATTAGAGATTGGACTTCACCTTCTTTCCCTAGATAATCAAATGCAACTATATGCTTCGATATGGCCTTCTTTTGATGTAAGATGTGATGGCACAAGACTTGGATTGATGTTGATGGAATGTAAGCTCAATATGTAAACTCCCTATATAAATGTATAAAATTGTTGATAAGGCTTGATGATTGTGTGCTAGACAAATGGCTTATAAGATATCCATTTGATATGAGACATTAGAAATGACTAAAGATGTATTTTTATATATATGGCTCCCTAAGACACTTAGAACATAGGTTCGCCCTATGTTGTTAGTGATAAGCGGAAGTCAAGGAATGTTGAATCATGGTAAGGTAGAATAGACTCATAAAAGGATGAGGGTCAACATTGAGAGAGGGTTGGTTTTGACTAGGATCAAATATGGAAAAGCATTATAAAGATGCAATAGAAAAAAGTTTTATACTAAAATTAAGTGAACGCACACATGTACACACACGTCAAGTGAATAAAAATTTGAGAACGACTATCCAAAAAATGAGTACCAACAAATTAAAATAACAAAAAATTTGATAAAAGTAAAAACTATAATGTAAAGCTATAAATATAATACATAAAATAGAATGTATCAAGCTTAACCATATTATGATTTCATTAAACGATTCAAGAGATATGACAAAAATCTAATTTTATTATCTTAATAAATAAATAAATAAATATTTTGTATAAGCCTTGATGGGGCCGAGAAAAAGTAGGAAACGAGCCCCCAACCTAGGTACTAATTTCACTGTTGATAGGGGTAGGAAGTGGTGGGACAAAGTATTATGGAGTGAATTATTTATTTTTATGTTTACTTTTAAATTTGACATCTTTTTAATCGTTATATGTCAATTTCAATTTTAATTTCAATATCTATTTATATCTCATTTTCAATCATCATATATATATTAAAATCATATATATATATAATGATTTCATTGGATATATCCTTATGTGCTCACCATATAATGATTTCATTAAACGATTCATGAGATATGACAAAATCTAATTTTATCTATCTGAATAAATAAATATTTTGTATAAACCTTGATGGGGCCGAGAAAAAGTAGGAAACGAGCCCCCAACCTAGGTACTAATTTCACTGTGGATAATGTTTGGTGAGATTGACAAATTTTGAATGCCTTTTGTCTTGAAGTAACGCACTATTTATGTAAACATCGGTAACCACTTTCCTCATTTGAAAGGCAATGAATATTATTTGGGCAAAGTCAAAAGGCAATCAATGATGATTGAAGTAAATAAATGATGGATTGGATAAACGATAGCGACAAAGATTTAATCGACATTACCTTTCATACTCCAACATTTATTATGGGTTCATTTTATTTGCTTACATATAATTTGATTAATAGAATTTGCTTGTGTGATATAATTTTATTTAATAAGTTAATTCAAATCACGTTATTTTGTCTTTGTTTGGGTTTGTATTGTTTAAATGAAATGATATAATTTTAATTATGTTCATGAGATCGAAGGGTTTATAGGACTATTGATTATATTGATTGTTTTAATTATTTAAAAATTGGGTAATTAATTTTTAGATGAAATTGTGTGTATATTTTTAAACAACGTGTTTTAAATCATCATCCATAATTTATTATCAAGAAATTTTTGGATGATGAATCATTGATAGTGATTCAAAATATGTTGATAAAAAATTATATACACAATTTCACTCAAAAATCTATTATTCAATCACACAGACTATGCATATATTAAATCTTTTACTTAAAGATTCATAAGTCTCGAAATATCTTTTAAAATACTAATCTGCATTAAAATCCAACAACAAAACTAATACAACCTAAAAGACACTCTTAACACACTTAAACACATTTTTTTGGCTTTATATACAAATCCTGTCAAAGTTCGCCTTAATATTATCGAAACATTTTTATTTCTTTTCTCAATTAAAAATAAGGAAAAACATACTTGTGTGGTTTCTTTGTCCATTACTTTCTTCCTTTTATGTGGTTATTCTTAATAATAATTTTCTTTCGCCTATTTTCTCAAGGGGTATAGTTTTTTCATTTATTATTTTTTGTCTTTAATATTATCATTTAATTTTAATTTTTTTACTTATATTTTTATTATTATTAGTATATATTTTAAATAAATCTATGTAAAAAATGTTGAGATATCATTTTGGAAGTGCTTATATGATTTTAGATTTATAAAATAAAATACATCAAGAATGATATCTTCCGACATCTTTTATGTATATTTATTTAAAATATGTGTATTAATTAATTCTTGATTTAAAATAATAAACAAATATATAAAATAATAATAAAATTAATTAATATAATATTTAAATTATTAACTGTAATCTACAAAACATTTTTATTGTAATTTAATACAAATAATTGTACATAAATTTATAGTTTATAGAGTGATCAAATTTACTTTACAAACTTGAACATAACTCTAATTTTATTTTAGTTATAGATAATTAAATTTATAAAAAATATTCACCTAGGGTTGCTATGGTATAATTGACATTAGTGGTAGACTCACTTAATAAAACAAAAAACAAGGTTATTTAATAGATTTGGAGACCTAGATTGCAACACAACTCAAAAGACACTTTGGAGTCTTATATGAGAACATAAATTATTCCTTGCAAACACATTCCAATATTGAAATTTAAATAAAAATAACTAATTTACTACACAATGAAAAAATAAATTTTTGGTTAAATTTGGTGCTACATGAAATAAACGAGAATATAATTTAGTATTATGAATAATTATAATGGTATAACCTTATAAATTAACAACCTTAATGTGTCCAAAAAGAAAATAATAATGTGTGATAGTGAAAGATAAACTAAAATTTTTAAAAAAATGTTATAATTTTTTTAACTTATAATAATTTCTACTTATAAAAATATATTTTTAATGAAAGTTAATATGGTATAATAATATGAGTCCAGTTTAACTGGTAATACTATATGTTCATAAAATTATATTTTTAATAAAAATTAATATAGTATAACAATATTTGTTGACTTTTTTTTTTTAAATTAAAAAAATCTAAATAATAGTTAAAAAATCATTAAATTCACAATTTAAATTAAAAGTGAATACATTTACTACATTACAACTTACTACCATTGTGAATACTCCATTAAAACACTTCTCAATATAAATATATCAAATTATAAATTTTAAATATAACTCTATTTATTTATATTACTAGTCCCTATCGAGTCAGGGATTATTGTTTTCGCTTCAACACATTAATATGCATTGATTGTTGTTGGCATCCAATAACAAACTGCAATAACTAAAAATCTAAACTATTTCTCAATGTTTGTTAAAGGTTTGCAATATTTTATTGTTTTTATCAGTGGCTATTAACAAGTGAATATTGGGCTCCCCCAAGGGGGTCCCCACTAAGCAATCCCCCATGCAAGTTAAAGGAAAAAAACATTTCTGATTGATCTTCCCCGGGGAAGCTATTGAAGGCCTTGGGAACCCCACTTGGGCAAAAGTTTCCAAGGAAAAATGGATCATTCCAGCGAAGGACATTGAAGAAGCTAAAGACCCTCAGGGGGGATTTTCCTCCTAATTTTGCTCTGGTTTTCTATTTTTTGCTCTCGTTCTAGTACTATAACTTTTTTGCTTTTTGGCTCCTCAACGCTGTTTATACCCTATTAAAACTCTTGTACTGCACATGGACCCTGTAAAACACGGCTTTTACCTCATCAAATAAAAACAAGTGAATAATGGGTATGTAATGCAACTAATCAGGGAACTTTATTTGGTTTATGTTTATGTCAATCTCTTTCCAAACAACATGAACAAGGAAACATTTACCGCAAGTGGACAATTGTAACTTATTGTTATTGCCACAGTGCATGCAATAGAGTCGATCATTATTATGACTTTTCAATGTTAATTCTCAAGGCAATAATTAAATTTTTGGCCTTCATCATTGTTACTGTTAAAATAGTATTTTTTTAATTCTATGCTACCAAATTAATAATAATTACCTATTTTACTATATATTTTGTAAAAATTAGTAGTGATGATAGTACTAACAAAAACGTTGATGATAGATTCGGTAACAAAGACACTACAAATTAAAATATCTATAATAAATACTACAACCACATCACGATACTTATTTATATTGAAGAGAGATTCTAATATTAAATATAAGAAGTGAAATGAATTATCAAATGTCGCATTTGCCCATTATGTCCAGTATCAAATTTTTTTAAAAATATAAAATCCAAAACTACTTTGGTACAACTCATTAAAGTATTATAAAATGTGTTTCCCCAATGACTCATTAAAGTATTGTAAAATGTGTACCATGGGACAACTCATAATAATATATAAACTTTTATGGTAAGATATGTACCGTGGAACCATCTTATCCATTCCTCTGGCATTCATAACCTCCATGCTTGGTCGGATCCGTACTTTTTTTCCACAAATTACATACACAAAGAAAGAAAAGAAAGTATTTTATGTGGGATAAGAACAAAAAAATATGGGGGCCACAAAGAACCTGACACATATAAGCTAATAAATTTTTCAAATTACATGGGGACCACTAAGTTTTCAAATCAAACCAATAGCGTGGCCAATAATCATTTCCTTTCATTTATATGCTTTAATGAGTTTATGTTGTGTAACAGTTTTGATTTTTTTTTTCCCTTGTGTTCTTTTAAAAAACGGTTATAAGTTTAAATTTTTTTAAATATATATATATATATATATATATATATATATATATATATAATTAAATATTTTTTTATATATTCAAAGATAAAATGGTCTTTTGTATTATATATTATCTAGTATATTATCATCAAGATATTTAACATTATAAATTTTTTAAAAGATTTTTATTTTCTTTATTTTATGTATTTTGGAACCACCATGTTTATCCATTCCTTTGGCATTCATAAGCTCTCTGAAGTTAGATTCGTACTTTTTTCTTACAAATTTCATACATAAGAAAAGAAAAGAAAGTATAAAACATATTTAGTGTAGGATAAGAAAATAAAATAAAATATGGGGGTCACAAAGGACCTAAACATATAGGGAAATAATTTTTCCAAACTATATGGGGCCCACTAAGTTTTCAAATCAAACTAAGAGTGTAAAAATTTTCTTCAAGACGACTCCGGCTTGTTTGATGATGATGCTAGACATGCCACATCTTTCATAGAGGACAATGGATATGTATGGCAAAGTATGGGATAAAAGATGGTATTTATTGTGACGCCTAATCTTACCATTTTCATATCGTTTGTATTCACTTTCGAGGGATCTCCTTGGGATTTCTGTCAAATACGGAGTGAAAGGCTTTATGTTTAAGGCGTCTTTCTTATTGGGAGAGGCAGCAACGGATGATGGCTTGGGTACTGGGAATACTAGTGTTGGTTGACAGGGGATGCTTACTGGTGGCGTGTGGGATTATTTTCTTTGCCCGATGTTTTTTGGCTTTGATATGAAGGACGGTTTGTCCTTGTTTCCTTTTCATCCAATTGGTTTTGGTGGTCGGTCTTGGTGTTCAGTCATGATGTCTATCAGGGTAGGTTAGGGCCATTTTTTGTTTTATTTTGGATGGTATTCTGTCTATGGTTTCTTCATGTACAAACTCTTTTAGGTAATACTATGGGTGCTCTCCACTTTTTTCTTAAATATATATATATATATATATATATATATATATATATATATATATATATATATATATATATTTTCCTTTCATTACATCGGTAGGTGTTCCCTATAGTGACATTTGAGGAGGGGGTGAAAGGGTAATGACGTGAGTGGGTTGACAATTAATTAATTGGAAGCCGATTTAATTAAAAAATAATAACATAGGGAAGTGTGGAAGAGTATAATTAATAATTAATAAGAAATCAACTTTTTGGAGAATATGAACTGACGTACCATTTTTAAAAATGAACACACACACACACACACACACACACACACACACACACACAAGATAAAATCATTCACCAATTCAAACAAGGAAAACAACAGAGTGCAAAGTAGAGCAAAGCATAATAGAAAAGAGTAAAAAAAAATTGCGAATTTTTAATTCAATTTTCTGACATTTTTGGTATGTATACAAAAGTCATATATTTTAATTATTATTACTGTACAAAATTTACTTATTTCAATTTTCACTGATGTAATTAAAATTAAAAATATCATAACATATATCATAAGAAAATTGTTAATTAAAATCCTCTTCAAAAAATTATATCTTAAATGCCTACTCAAAAAATTACACATCTTACCTTCAAAAAAATTATATCCTCTTTAAAAAAAAATTAAAATCCTCTTCAAAAAAAAGTTAACTATCTAAATAAATTTGTAAAATTATACTGCCATATGTAAGAATATCTTACCTAGATAAATCTTATCTCCATAGATATGCATTCTTAATCTTACCTAAATATGTATGCTATAAATTTTAGTTACATATCTTACCTAGATAAATATGGCCGCATCAAAATGTAAAGCATTTTTGGATGTCTTAGAGAAAGTGGTATGGGACATGAAGAGACACATTGAACAACTAGTCTAGTTAGGACTCCCCTCCTCGTTCCTCACAAATAACATAGTGATTTTAGAGGATAAGATAAAAGAGCCACTAATCATGAAGCAAAATGACCAGATCATATTTGCAGCCCTGGGTCAGGGACCAAGCATCTCAAAAGTGGAGACCATTTTGCAGCCTCTTGCCCAATTCAAATTTCAAATGTAGGTGATTGTACAGGGTCTGAGCAGCGTCTCATTCAAGGAGATAATTGATTTGGATAGAGCCTTCAAGGTTCTAAAAAATAAGACTTGGCCTACAGAGGAAGAGTGGATGCCTTTGAATGTGGCTCTTCAGAAGTTATGAGTTTTGTGGGTCTTGCCCTTTTTTTGCAGTTTTGCTTCGACTGGTTTGAGAAATCAAAATTTTGGGGTTCTTCCATCTACAAATGGATTCCCCTGCAAGTCATTAGGAACTGTGGATCAGATCCATGTTTTGAAGATTTTGGGTAGTTAGCTTTTCATTGTGGATGTGCTTGGTGAGTTGGGCAGATTAGTGTTGGCCTCCTCTTTCTTGAGTTCCCCTTTTATTTTTGGCTAAGTCTTGGCTCCTTCTATTGGTGCCATGTGGCACCCCCTACTCATTCTTTGAAAAAACATTCTTGACTTCCCTAGGAGCAGTGTTGGCTCACCATGTGGCATCACTGCACTCCTCGAGAGTGAACGGTTCTTAATAATCAAAGAAAACGTTAATTAAAATGGACTTTGATGCTTTTTAATAATCAAACGAAAATATTTATTAAATAAAAATGATATTAAATTTATTATTATGAATCTTTATCAAGATAAGAATTAACAAATAGTAAATCGAAAGCCGTCTCTTTCACTCCCTATTAAAATGATAACAATTTAAAATACAATTTATTTGTATCCATTTTTTCCATTTCTCTTGTCACCCCTCGATAGACACAAGGGATCAATTTTTATTAAATTAAATGTAACATTTATTCCTCGTTAATATTATAAATCCATTCTTATTCCTCTACATGTTTTCTAGATGATGCTTATCCCTATGAATGGGAATGAACTCTTGGTCAAAGAGGAAAGTGAAAGACTATGTTTATCATCCTTTAAAATGCAAGTTGTTCTCTTTGTCCATGAAGAAGTCTCATTGATATATCTATTAATCATAGGAAAATATAATATATAGATTGATGATTATAATACAAAGCTGGTTGGTTGGTATATATATCTCAAATTTTATATTGATAAAAAAAAATGATTTAAAATAATAAAAGTACTGGTTAAGTATATTGATAAATAAAATTGAAGTATTAAATTATAAGTAAATTTGTTTTATATTGTCTGTAGCTTCAATGTATGTTGGTATACACAGATCATCTTTAGAGAGCTAAACAACTAAAGAATAGGGTTCAATTGAAGGAGGATCAAGTACCACATACCTATCTTGAGCGGTATTAAAAGGAGCTAAAGAGATTGTGATTTCTGAACCAAGGGGTGGTAGCACATAATACTCTACTAAGTCACCCCTTACATAGGGGACGTCCATTGAGATAGGCCAACAAAGGAGTTTATATGTGGCGGTGGTCTCCATCCCCTTTGCTAAAGAGGAGGGGAGGAGAGGAGGTTGTGCGAACAACTCAGTCGATGTCTAGGCGTCATTGGAGGAGTGTCGTGCAAAAGTTGGTCAAGGGGAATATGGCTTATGGTGTATGGAGCACTCCTCGGTAGTTGAAAAATTATTGCAAATGCTAAAATTCTAATCACCTTTTTTACCTATGCTTGGATATATAAAAAATCCAAAAGAACAATAATGACTTTATTATTAACATAAAATTGCATAAAAATTTCTTCATTGTTAAAAACAATTGAATTTTAGGACTTTCATAGTTGGAAAAAATTATAGCTCTAAAAACCATCCACGGAAAGGCAATGTGTGGTGGACATCGAGTATTATCCCTAAAAAGGGTCGTTCACTAATTAAGCAACTCTGGGTGATAACATTGAAATAGGTTATGAATCCACTATTAGGTGATCTGGAATCTTGGACATGTATAACAAAGGTGCATGGAAATTTCCAAGTTGGGAGCAAGCTAAGAATTTGGGATTAGGAATCCTAATTTGCTTGAGACACTCCCTAAGAGGACAAACTTGATAAACCAAACAACAACAAAAATGAGCCAATTTTGGCTTGAGCTTGGCATTCTAAATCATGTTAAGTCTGCAAAACCACATTTTGGGTGAAGAATTTATATTCCACCACTTATTGAGTTTACCCAAAGCTAAAGAAAATAGACTCATGATTTGATAAAAGAGTCCTAGAGAGTAATGCAGAAGATAGTGTTACAATTCCACTTCCAATCTTTCCACTAGACAAGCAGAGCTTGTAAGCCCATCTTATGAAGTATGACATCTAATGTCAATTCTTGAATATGCAAAACAAAGGTCAAGTTTTTAATTAGCAACTTATGTTTGGTTTTCAAAGAATACCACATGATCTAATCATGAGAGGAAACCAAATCCTGAATAGTGTAAGTTCCTTTTCTGAAGAATTAAAGAGATTTTATCCCTACCGTATCAGCCAGAGGGAGGTTAGAATTGGTCATGATAGGGGACCACTAGAATTTCCAAACCTCTTTTGTTACAAGGAAGGCCAAAAATGTGATGTAGGGGCATATCTTATAGAAGCCATAACTCTTTATCCAAGCACTACTTTGGACCCTTTTTTAGACAAATATCTCAAAGAGTTCTATGTAACACTAGATGCCTACTAAAATTTTTTACTGTGTATTAGGGATGAAACCAATAATCTAAAGGATAAAAATTACATTTTCATTTTATTTTTAGAATTTTCTAGATTTAGATTTTTTGTAACTAGGTGTGAACTTGTAGTTGCAAGTCAATCTCGTGCCTTATTTAGACATGTAGAGAATAAGAGGTAGTTAGTAGGCCCATCTAAGTTTACATGCAAAATTTATTAAAATAAGTTCAATGAAGTCTAAGATAAATTTTATTTTGATAGCAAGTTAGCTTTGCATGACAACTCCATCTTCAAGTTGTGATTTATCTAAAGAGTTGTATATTATATATAATGATTAATGAAGTATAGAATTCTCTATTGTACGTTCAAAAAATTTATCTACAATTTTATTGTGCATTTTGGAATTATAGTGTTTTTGGATTCATCATCTAATATCTAAGCAAATTCAGCTCTAGGAAGAAATAGTTGAAGGTATTTCAAATTTTATTTTGGAAAAAAAATTGAAGAATAGGTTTATGCAAGATGACAAGAATAAGAGGATATGCTCAAGTGAATAGGAATACACAAAAGTTTCAAAGGAGAGTGGATGAGCTTACTAGAATTATTGCACACCAAAGAGTAAGGCAAAGAGGGGATGATGTAGATGAAGAAAGAGAACAAGAAGCATACATCTAGAAAGAAGATAAAGAAAAAGAGGAGCCACAATCATTTGAAGACAAGATAGTTAGGAGTTAGAAGGAAATAATGAAGGTATAAAGGTTGAATTTTTAGACTATGGGGGAATTCTAAAACTAGAGGAGTTGATAGATTGGTTGAATAGTGTGGATAATATTTTTGAATAAAAGAGTATGGTAGAGGAAGAGAAGGTGAAATTTTTATATCCCAGATTGAAGGGTAATGCAATGATATGGTGGGATGATTTATAGAAGCAAAGGCAAAGTAAGGGTAATGAGAATATCAAGACCTAGAGTAAGCTGGATAAGAATTTGAGAGAAAAATTATCCCTGTGGATTATGCACAAACCCTCTACAAAATATTTCATAACCTAAAGCAAAAATAGTATAGTGTACATGACTACACAAATAAATTTTACAAGCTATCCATCTGAGTGGAGCATGAAGAAATATCAGAGAAAATGACTAAAAGGTATGTACATGGTTTAAAGTTCTTTATTCCAGATGAATTAAACATGTATAAAAATAATAGTATGTATTTTAATTGTTTAAGACTTGGTACATGTAAATTTTAGCTTGTTAAAGGGTTGAGTACAGTAAATTAGGGTATAGAATATATAATAAATGTAGCCATTGTTTATGAAAGAAATAATCTAATCTAATATTTCTAAAATAGTAATAAATAACACAAATAAGTACTTATCTAGAAACTGCCTTAGATGAAGGATCTGGAAGTTGAAAACTAGTACAAGAGCTAATTTGAGTGTCACAAACAGGATCTAGGTGTCAAAAACCCTCTTAGACAATAACACCATACCTTGGACAGTAGCATTTTGGTGCTAGTGTACACTTTTGGTGCTAATGTCCTCTATGTAAGAATTGATCTATGCTATTGGGAGCACCTGTGTCTAAGTCTGCCAAGCCTGTTCTTATACAGACAAAACTTGCTTCACTATCTATGACCTGTTTTGACTAATTATTCTTCAAAACCTAATGAACATCTATACACACAAAACAACCATAAGATAAAATGAAAAAGAAAGGGAAAAATTAGGTTGTGGGATATTATGATCGCACGAGATGGAACCCCTATTGTCCTAGTTTCTACCTATATTAACCTCAATGATAGGGTTCTTAGATCACATGTAGTTCTCCCTTAGTGAATGTGCATAATCAACATGCAAAGTATGTTAGAATGACTTTTGATTATGCCCGTATTTGATCAAGCATGAAAATCTAGGTGTGATCATTGAGTAGTATGCAGTATGCTAAGATGTACTATTGACCTGATTTTATGTACTTATGTGCCAAAATAGTAAGTGTTAGATGGAAAATTCCTTGTGAGGCTATTTATATAGAAGGAACTTTGATTTGAATGTAATACCCTTGTTTATTGGCCGACAAGATATAAAAGAGATAAAATCATAATAGAAGGCTTAAGAAAAGGTTAGGACCTAAAACATGGTGAGGAAGTGACCATTGGACACTAGCGTCAAAGTTAGACACTAACGATGTGGTTCTAGTGTCCACTTATGGCACTAATGTCTTGAGGTCACAAAAATTGTTGATCATAACGGATTTATTTTTAAATCGAGAGTAGATAGACCTTTTGTCTATATTAAACTTGCTAATGAAATATAGGTTTTATCATTTTATGGAGTTAAATTGATCGAAATAGTAATATAACTAGTATGGGGCAAGGGATATCATGATAAAGTCCCATGCACAAGAAACAAATCAAAAATCAGAGATACAGTTCTCGAGATATCAAGTTTGGAAGAATTTGGTATTGGCTGGAAAAATTGGCATGTAAGGTCAACCTTAGGTAGGTGGCATTTTTATAAAATGGCTTAAATAGTTTGGTTTATTGGTTTTACAATTCATTTGAAGAATTTGAGTTGATAGAAATTGTTTGCTTTGAGCTTTGAAAGATGTTGAGGAGACGAAGAACATATGCAATGTGATATGAGGAGCTGGAGGCACTTATCTAGTCTGGGGAGGATGTTGTCCAGGTAAGGAATCTATTATTTTCCCTATTTTTGATATATTATTGTGTTTTTTTATCATTTTAAGTGAAATTTTGGTAATTTTGGGCCCTGTTTAGAAAGAGGGTGCTAGCGTCTTGAGTATGGCACTAGTGTCTTGGAAGTGGTGCTACTGTCCAAGATGCAGCACTAGTGTCCACTACGACAAATTTTCTATTTTCTATTTTGATTTATGTTTAATGATGTCTAATACATATTTATCTAGTATTATAGGATGTTAATGCTAGATTTAGCTATATGTTGACAATGGATGTGCATATGAGGGAGTTCTAGAGTGGTCAAATGATGGAGTGTTTATAGGATTGCACTTGATAGATGATGAAAGGGAAATGATCGATAGAGCCAATTTGGGCCATGTGGCATCACCAGCTTTAATTCCCTAGGATAGGCATAAGATGATGGTGTTGTGTGAGAGGTGGAATGTTGATACTTACACATTTTGGTTGCCCCCTAGGCAGATTACTCTGACGTTGGAGGATGTGTATAGGATCGTGAGATTACCCATTACTGGTTAGAGGTTAATGTTACAAGAGGCCACTAAAGACCAAGCTATAGAGAGAATTATGAGGTATTTTGTAGTAATTCCTATAGGGACACATCAGGCAGGAAGTAGTAGTGATGTATTGTTATATTTGATTATTATGGCTAATGTATTGTAGTTATAAAAAATTTTAGTGGTACTACTAAGTTCTTTTATTATTATGGATGTGAGTGGGGTGTTTATCTCCTACAAGATGCATGGTATAGTGCAAGATATAGAGGAGCATATAACCATGTATTTGTGGGGTCACACTATTCTAACCCACTTTTATCTATATTTGTACTATTTCACTTAGGAGTTGTGCATGGGTGGTATTGGATCTTAGACATTATTGCATTGTTGGGCTTATGAGCATATTGCATTAGCTAGACCAGAGGGGTTTCTATAAGGGGATTGGGTTCACCCATAGATGTTTACATAGAGATGGATTAGTATGGTTCACATGCCTATGAGGATCATGATGTGTTATCGACAGGTGTTAGATAGGTTGACGACTAGAGATATGGAACTACTATATAGTAATTCTAGAAATAGTAAATTTTAGGATTACTATAAAGGAACAACAATTACAGTCAAGGTTTGCACATATTCAATTATAGATTATCAATTTTGCACAAAATCATACCAATTTTCTTAGATTAGGGGCATCATGTATGACATTATCACTCCTGATTCACTTCAGATACTCAAATACAAACTATTACAACTCAATCCATAATCCATATACTCAAATTTCAAATTTAGGGGCATGTGTGTGGCACATTATTTCCATATGCTCACTTATGCACCAATTGATCAAATGGAATGTCAAACTCAATGTAATTCTCTACATTGTACACACTAGACACCATGTTTTAGTTATATACCAAATTTATGTATTACTCCATCTATAATAGTTGGCATTATTACGTAGTCCTTGAGATACATACCCAAGTGCTCGAGAGGCCCCTAGGCTGACTATCATTCCATAGTTCCTGAATGGCCATATAGCCATTATACATAATTTTAGTTATAATAATACAACTTCAATTACATTTCACAATTCAATTACAGATGCATATACTACACATGGGTAGGTAATCATAATACCATAGTCTACTTGAGTTCGTAAGCCACCTACATAAGAGGGTTGGACAAACCATCAATCTAAACAAAGCTAGTCACAAGTCATGATGCACCGAGCAGGGGTAGGAAATGATTGAGTCAAAACTAGAATCAATTCTTGAGCTACCCACACATGCAGATTGAGTAATCCATTAGCTCAATCCAAGTTATTGACTAATTTTATCACTATCTACATGCACACATTGGATGTCACCATGTTTATGCATTGGTTCATATACCTAGTGAGGTGTATTCATTACTTTCATCTCTATTATCTCTTTACTTAGTATTTTCTTTGATTTTGATATCTCTTAAGTAAAGACTAATCTATGCACATTTCATTTGTATAACATGTAATTGAGCATGCTTCACATATTTAGATCTAGATTCACAGGCTTCGCCTATTAGTTGATTCCAGGTATGTTTCTTTTATTTTATCCTAATCATTTTGCTTTGCTACATTTATAGAATAAAGGGGGACAAATGTAGTCATCTAAAATGTCACTTGAGTGCCAAGAGTGTCACTTGAGTGCCAAGAGTGTCACTTGAGACCACCCATCCCTAGCTTATCCCTATACCTATCTTAGGGCCTATTTAGACACTTATCCATCTTTTATGTGGGCCTTCCAAATCCCTAAACATCTCAAAATCTATCCTAGGCCCTCCCTTAGGCATCTAGGCCCCTAGTGCCTCAGGTTCTACTGCCTAGACACCAACACCATAATTAGACACTAACGCCACAATGCTAGTGTCTTATTTGGGTGTTATTGTCCTTTTCCCTCTTTTTATCTCCAATGGATATCTTTTTAATCCTAAAGACACCTAGGGTCAGCCTATACCTATTTTAAACCCTGCACAAATACCATATATATATATATATATATATATATATATATATACATAACTTTTAGCCCTTTATTCACTAGATGGAAATTAGATGTAAATACACACAAACAAGCTCATAACAAGTTATGCACAATCAAGTTTATTGATCCCTCTTCTACCTTAATTTTACATTTAGTAATTTACAACCATCCTAAGCTCATAATATGTAGATTTTTAATCATGAGCCTCTCTCAAAACACTCAAACTGACATTCATACTAGCTTCACTTTCCTTACACCAATACTTAGTGGAGAGAACTACATCGAGCTTGATCCCTCCTTAGAGTATTGGTATGTAGGAAACTCTCATCACAACAAGGTGTTGAGGATGTCTAGCCTAGCTAACTAACACCACACATTTACTACTTGTGCCAATCAAATGCCCTAATCATATGGAGGTTTAAGGTTTGCATACAAAATCAGCCAAAATAGGTCACAAACAATGAATTAGGGTTTGTTCACATAGGAATAGGCTTGGTAGACTCAGAACAAGTGCTCCAAGAAATACATATCAATTTTTGCATAGAGTAAATTAGTACCATAAGTGGACACTAGCACCATAATGCTATTATCCAAGGTAGGGCTCTATTGTCCAGGAGGGTTTATGACATATGGATCCTATTTGTGACACTTAGACCAGCTCTTGTACCATATTTTAGCTTCTATATATTTTGTCTTGATCATTTTCTAATTAAGTATTCATTTGTGTCATTCATTGTTATTATTATAAATATTAGATTAACTCAGTTCTTTCACAAATCAATGTTTGTATATATTGCATATTTTATACTCTAATTTACTGTACTCAAACCCTTTAACAACCTAGGGCTTACACTCCATAACCCTAAAAATTTAAATCATATTTTCAAATAAATAAACTTAAGATCATTATTCATGCAACATGAGAGAATGAGGAATATGTGCATTAGTATCGTATTCCTCTTGTTCTAATGTCTGAATAAGAGAAAAGTCTAAAGAGAGAATATGTAAGCTAGGTTCTTTTATTTCAAAGCTACTGTATTCATCTTCTTTTTCATAATCATAATTATAATCATTGCCTTCATAATCATATTCCTCATAGTCATCATTAGCATTTTTAATCATAAAATGATCATCGTTAGTCCATTCATTAAAGTGATCATAGGTTATAAAGTTGTTAGAAAATATATAAACCAAAGGATGGGCACTATTAGGGTTTTTAATAAAGGTAGACATTTTGTAACTTCTAAACCCTAAGATGACAAGAAAAAAAGGAATGAAAAATATTCATAAAACACATTCCCACATAAAAACCTTAAGTTAAAAAGTTGAAATAGAATTTCAAATAAACTATACAGGTTCACCAATATGTTATATCTCAAATTGGATTAATGAAAAAATATCCCCTTATTTAGATACAAAGTAATTGAATATAAGCTGACTATGAATTGATAATATATATATATAAACCATAATTTTACAAGAATGATTTAACATGCAAGTTTGACAACTCAGAATAAACAAATTCAAGAAGATAGAGAAGATTTAGCTTATGTGTTGCACTTCCTTGATATGTGTAGACTAATTTTTTGACCTGAAGCTATGTGAAGTGACTATATTTTGTTCATTTATAGATTTGATGATTGTTTCTATTGTGGGGTAGAATCGATAGAAATATGATACTACCAACATTCATTCCTAACCTATATGGGTCAATCTTGACCCTGTGTATACAAGTTGTTTGTAACTTATTGTTATTTTTGACCTAAGACAAAATTAACAGGAAAGGGATAATACCAAAAGTTGATCATGACCTCTAGGGGTCAATATTGACCCTATGATATTCATATTATGGTTCTTTCCCAAATGTTTAGCCTACTTCAGTAATGTATTTTCTTGCCTTCTTAGCCTTTTTAACATGTGCACATGTATGTAAAATACCAAACCTTAGTTTTCTACACAAACACTTGAGATGTTAAATAGGAAGGAATTAGGTGAAATGGATTGAGTTGGACTGACATTGGTCAATCCCCATTGAAATACCACATGTTACATGACATTTTCAATACTCCAAAGAGGGCTCAAACTCAAATGTAATTCTCCCACTTACGTGTGTGTGTGAAATTATGAATATATATGTAGATGTTTTTTCTCCTAGCTTGCCATTGGCACAAGCATGTAAATGTATCATACTTCTAATGTTACTATAGAGATTCAATGTAAGTAATATGTAAATCTTGCATAGATTTTGAAATGTGAGAATGTTTGTCCTAAATGTCTCCTAGAAACTATATATATATGAACCTTTTAGAATTTGAAATAAAAACCTAGTGGTGTGCAAAACGGACCCAAAGAACTTTAAAGGGGACCAAAAGAAATAGTTAAAAGAGGAAACATGTTAAAAAGTGATTTAAAATATCAAGGGTCAAGCTAAACTAGAAGAGGTCAAGATCAATAGTTGATCTTGACCCTTACTAGTCAATCCTATACGGGGATAAGCACAACCTTGAAACAACAAAAGGGTTTAGATATATTTATTTTTAAATGTGATTCAAGTAATGTGGACATGAAAAGGGAATAAAAAATTCATGTAAAATCATAAATTGAGAGGGGAAAATCTAAAATACATGCACCACTAAATACTTAATTATTAGCTAAAATCTATATAAGTAAAATGGCCAAAAGACAGTAAAATAAGGCTTGTACCAAATTTGGGTGTCTACAGGTTTCATCATGACGATTAAAGATGTGACATAAAACACAAAATGATTTCAAATTAAAACAACGGTTATGATTTTCATCATACATTTAGAATTTAGGCATGTTTATGAAATTGGAATAGAATTCAAGCTCTTTAGGATTTTCTAATTAATACATGGTACATTGGTTATATTTTCTAATAGCCTCTAAGATGTGGGGATAATCGATAATAATTTATATAAAAAAATTATGATTTTTCACTGTGTAATTATGGATTTGAGATTATTAAAATATGTCCCTATGAGTAAATAAAATCTCTATTGGCTAAAGGATTTTCTTATCCGTTGGAAAGGAAACTTTCAAACAATTGAGGCACACATGCAAGGAAGACAAGCAAAATGGGATTCTTTGACTAATGATTAGGGTTTGAAATAACATATTTAAAATTTTTCAAGGAAATCCCTAGGATCTAATACATACAAAGAATACAAGTAAAATTATTCAATATAGTATGTCTAGATTTTACAAAAGATAAAACCTTGCTAGCATGCACAAAACAAATTTATTAAAAGGTAAATCCCAAATAGGTGTAAAATAATAGTGTTCACCAAAATTTAATATAAAAATAATGTTCCATTGGTTAAGCATCACATGAGACATAAAACACAATAACAATGTGTAACTAAATGTTAAATCAAAAATTTGAGGAAATAGGGGAAATAAAGAGCTTGTATCTTATTTGTGATGTTGTTAAATATATTATTAGAATTTGGACCTTAAAAATGACATCTAAAACTATTATGATTGTCATACATAAATCTAGAAATGTTATGAGACTACATACATGACCATGAAAATCCTTATGATAATCTACTAGGGTTGTAAAATTTCTCCTAGTTATTAACTATCACCTACAAAATGATTCTCTAAACTTGTTCACTTATTTTCATCTCTTTTCCCTAATTTTACACATTTTGAATGTTACCCTTTTATAATGAGCTAAATCTACTTGATCTAGAGGGTTAATGAAAATAAATTTGGGGCTCTCTATTAGGGTTTTGGGTGGCTAGTGTAAATTAACTAGCCCTCTAATAGACATACTCCCTGGATAGAGATAAAGATGTCATTAAAAAAAAAATCATAGCATAAATAACTCCAATGTGTGTCTCAAAAGTGCTCCATAATAAAATGCTAGATAGAACATGATAGGTGTTTGAGTGTGTTTAATTATTAAATGAATCTAGTCACTTTTCTATTTATATATGGCTTGAATTCAAATTTGCATGACATTTACATATGTCAACTTTCAATGGCTAGAAATAATTAAGGTAGAAATGCATGGATGGGCCCATCCATTTGAAGGGAGGATATTAAAAGCAAAGTGTGAGGACCACAAAAATGATCCTAATAGGTATTAAGACCATATAGATAGTCTCAATACAATATAAAGAAACTCTAAAATAACCTAGGAGGGATGGCATAGGGATTAGAAAAGATGGTTTTAAGTTGTGAAAGCTGATAAAATAATTAAAGAATGCCTAATTTGGACCAAATTACCAATACATAAATTTTTTTACGGATACTCATAAAATAAAACTAAATAAAGGCCATGGGGCCTTTTTTATGTGTCTAAAAATGATACTTCTCATGAAGTACAACCATTTGTATAACTTATAAAAATATTAGAGAAATCAACTAGAAAATGATGCTTCTCATGAAATACAATCATTTGTATAACTTAGAGAAAAATTCGAGAAATCAATGATAATAACATGAGTAGGAGTAATTGTTAATTGAATATCCTTAATAAAAGGGTTGATTTGGCTTTGGTAGTTTTGACTCTTATTTTGATCAAGGAAAAAGAATTCATTTACCAAAAAAGTCTTCAATAGTAAGTATACGAGTATGTGGATTAGAAAAAATATTTTATCGAGAGTATAGGTATAATATGGTTTACCAAGTTAAAGAGGTAAAGATATTTAACTCATCAAATATCAACATCGAGTTAAATATTAAAAAGAAGGAACATTTGTGATTTGAAAAAGAAGAGTAAAAGCAATAAGATTATGAAATAAATGATGAGCAACCACATAAAATAAAGAAAGGAAAAGGAAAGTCTTTTTAAAAATTTATGATGTTAAATATCTTGGTTATAATATACAAGGTAGCTTACAGTATAAGAGACCACTTCATCTCCGAATATTTAAGAAATACTTAATTATATTTTATTTAAAACATATATATTTTACCACTTTAAAAAAAATTAAGTTATAACCTTCCTTTAAAAAAATACTGGAGAAAAAAATAAAAGTAAAATCTCAAATGACATAGCTGAATTGGTGTGAAGGTGAGTCATGAGGTGTAGTGTTAGGTTAATGATCTCGGTGTTACGCATCATTGGTTTAATTCACCCTAATTAACCCCAAACCCTTTTCAGGTTGAGGACATAACTGAATTAGTGTGAAGGTGAGTTATGAGGTATAGTGTTAGGCTAATGATCTCGATACTATGCATCATCAATTTGAACCCTTGCTTATCCCCAAATTCTGTAAAAGGTGAGGATATAGCCAAATTGGAGTGAAAGCAAGTAGTGAGGTGTAGTGTTAGGTTAATAATCTTGATGCTATGCATCATTGGTTTGATTCACCCTAGTTTACCCTAAACCATTTGCTAATAAGATGTGGGTGGAGTGGTTAAGAGGCTTGGTTATGTCCATCCCTACCCAAGATCAAATCTCAAAGGGTATATTAGAACGATGGTGGTTGTTGGAGATGCTCAGACGGTTATAACTATTAGCGATGTTGGTGATGTTAGTGATAGTGTTTCATCTGGTGATGTTAGTGAAACCAGTAATAACCATTAATATTGCTTGTAATGGAGATCTAAACCTCTTTCTTAGATCCCAGACTAATTCAAAACTCTAGTCCAAAAAAAATACTCGTATTAAAAAAATAAAATCAAAGTTGTTACAAAACATAAACTCATTAAATCATGTAAACTATCATACATATCTTAGATAAATCTATGTAAAATACACCAATAGATATCATTATCAAGACACCTATATCATATTGAATTGTGAGTACCTCCTGAATTATATCTATCGGTATATTTTACATAGATTTATATAAGATATGTATTCTAGTAACACTTGTCTCCATGTAAGATTAAATCTTTTTTTAATAAAAACATATTTAATGAAGTATTAACATTAAAAATAGAGAGAAACATAAATTTTGATATATAAATATATAGAGAGAGGGAGATCAAAATTGTACATATATGACATATATGCAATATAACTATAATTTAGAGAACATGGAAAGTAGAGAAAAACACTGATATGACATATATGAAATATAAAAATAATTTTATGAAATTCAAAATGTATACATTTGACATTAAAATGAGAGATAAAGATCAACACATATATGATATATATAAGCAGTACAATATTAATAAGTTTAAGAAATTTCATCTATGTACATGAGATCCTCTACTAATTAAAGTCTTTCTTCTTCCTCTTTTCTTATATGTACCCCTTTTCCATTCTTCAATTTCTCAAACCTGTCATATGTGAAAGGTAGTAAGATCCTTAATCCATGTAATGACTTTACACATGATATTTCCACAAATGTCAAACCCTATCTTTCTATAAGTCCTATATCAATTATGGCTTTGTCAAGTGTTAAGCCCTGAGATTTATGGATTGTCAATCCCCATGTCAATTTTAAAGGTAGATGGCTCACACAACCCCTTTGTATTGGACTGATAGGAATTGTAGTTGGAGATTCATCAACAAAAGGAATCTCTATCTAGTTATCAAATTGAACCATAACATATGTAGGTGGTTTAGGGGATGTTAGCCCTGATTTATATACAATGCTTCAAATATATCCAAGTGCACCATTGACGAGACTTGGATTCTGTCCATAATTTTTTGGTAAACATCACCCTCACACTAAAAACAATCAATAATTTAACTTCTAATTGTTCATCATCTAATCTTGTAACAATATTGCTTTGTCCTCTAGTTACAATGCTTCAAGTAACATGTTGATTCAATGCATACAATTTTCTCTTATTATGTTGATGCACATTCTCATTTATTGCAAATAAATGCATGTGTTCATTAAAATCCTCCTTTTATATATTTCAAGTGAAGCAACTGTTCTAGTCATCAACAACTACCAGTCGTTAGTGGTTGGATTAACATGTCTTGGATTTGTTAAAAGTTCTCAAAATCATTATTAATTTTCAGTTTGACCTTGTTGTCTAAATTTTTTTTCGAGTGTAATAATAGTTACAAATTTTTCCCATAATAATTTTGATTATCTTGTACTTGCATATGGAGGTCTATCTATTCCCAGAGGCAAGTGTCTCAAATCCCCAATAAAAATCATTGACCTTCCACCAAAGCACATATCAACATTGTTTGGAAATGCTTGGCAGAGTCTAGAATCTATATTTTCAAGCATCTTTTGACCTATAAACCTCATATCATCAATCAAAATATATCTAACATATTTAATTTCTTCTTGAAAATTTATTAACCTTATTCTTTCTAGTTTTTCAAAATCTAAAATAGGAATTCACAAGGTTGTATGTATTTTTGATGCACCAATGTTAAATGCAACAATCCCTATTGGAGAAAGTAGTATAAGGGGGAAATGATGTGGTTGTGATAAATCTATGAGTGCCAATTTAGTCCCTCCAATAAGATAAGATTTCCATATTCCTATAAATCCTTGGATTATCAGATGTAATGGAGATGTATTTTGTCCTTGATTATAATGTCTTATAATTATATCAAATGCTAATTTTTATTTCTCCCTCAGGCTTTCATAACAAAAATTAGACTCTATTTCATCCATATCAAGTAAGTTATTTTCTTTTACCATGCTTACAAATTTAAGATATTTGTTCATTCGTTCTTCACCCATGTAATTTGAATCGCAAATTGTCTGTCTGTCAATATCTCTTCGACCCAACATATCAATCTCAGAAACATGTTGATATTGTTTTCAGTGTAGACCTAATATGATCTCCCACTCATGTTCAGTTGTATTATGTTGGATAATGCCATCATCTTTGTCCTCTATTTCTTATTGAATGCCATTTTTTATTTCAATCCTTCGCTCTATATGAAAAGGATTATATTGAAATTCACCCCAATTATATTTTATTGTCTCCTAATCTTGGCCAATGTCTATATCAATATCATGGAATGGTTTTTACAATAGTAACTCTGACCAACAGAAATTTGCAAATTTCTTACTATCTTGTTCTAGGATGCTATAAAACCTAGGCCATACCCTTACAATAACACATGTTTTTCTTGGTTTCCACTTTTCTCCTTTTCTAATTCTAGGATTATATATCCAAGATCTTGCAGCCTCAATGAATGGTAAATGCTCTATTGAGTAAGGTTTATCAATATATCCATCAATTATTGACTTTCCATTTTTTTTAGTTTCTTCATCCTCTTTTAATATCAATTTTAATACTGGTTTAAAAACTTTATGCACAATATTCAACGATATAAATACCCTGCTACACTCCATCAAAGGAAGTTCTAGCAACATGTGACATGTTTCCATTGCACTTATATCTCTTTAAAATTTATTTCAGTTAGTAAACATCTAGACACTCGTGCAGCAGGATCTTCTAGGTTTTCAACATTTACAAGTCACATCAACATTTATTGATATCTTTCTAAACTTTTCTTTGCTTTTGTAGCATACTTTATAATGTAGTTCACAATGACATGTTTTGATAGTACTGGATGTCAATATACATTTGCACGCCATAATTACAACACATAACAATTATGACTATTCACATTATCATCATTTCTTTTTGGCTCATATTTTTTATCTCCTTTTTCCAGATCTACACATAGTTTTGATCCATTGAGATGCAATGGCCAAGGTGCATTTTACCTACATCAAATTTTTTTTTAGGTTATTATTCATATAAAAAATAATTAATACTTACACTTATGCTTATTATTTTTAAGATAATGATTTTTACCTGCAAACCTTTCTTCCACTTTTTTTTCATAGGCAAGATCCATCTTTACACATGGTATGACACTCCACACAATTAATCAATTTTTCATAGTCTTGTTCTGGATTTATTTGATTAATGTTTATTGTGTTCCTCAAACATGGATGTAAGCTCAAATTGTGTCCTCCCTATATCACACATTAAATTATTTTCATTTATGGTTTTATAATAGTTACTTTTTTATATAAGATAAGTAAATTGTTAATCAATTCAAACCTTTATGTTTCTTTGATGTGCATCACCTTGAGGATTCCATGCATATACGATTCCATCAAAATATGTTTTGGCAAAGTCAACTTGATCTTTATTTTCCCAATCTAAGCTGTCCATATTCGGTGCTCAATCAAACCATAAAAAACCATGCACCTGTGAAGACCCCCTGTGTTGCCATTCATATCTACACCAGAAATCTTTAACCTTCATAAACTTTTGTAGTATCTCTTTTCAGAACACTGTATTTCTAATGTGCATATAATAAGTAACTATATGTGGGTGGTCAATTATGTTTTGTTGTTTCCATCTTTGTGCTTTACATGGATCAATAGGTGGAGTTCCTGGCATTAGTGCTTGGAGGTCTAGCCAATACATGTCTGGTACACTTAAAGTAAAGAAGATAGTTGGTGTTCCAATTTGATACAATAGGTTAATTAACTCTGCATGATACTTTATCCAATAATAATGTGTGCCTCGTAATGTAGTTACATATCACATCAATCGATCTACAAGGTGAAATTCTAGTATATTATCCATGTTTTCACATAATTCATCAATTATAATAAGTAGTTCTCGAAGGCTTTTCTTTACAAATTTTGTGCTTGATTTCACATTATCCTATTCATAGCAAGATACCTAAATTGACGGTGTGTTCCAAAATGATTATCTCAATATTGAATCAAATGTTTCACATATTCATGCAGATGTACACATTTTAGTCTTGGTTCTAACCAATCACACCTTCCATCAATGAATAGAGTTGGGAAAGCCATATCTAATCAACCTTCTGTCACATACTCATTCAATAGAGATGTACCAATTTGTGGCCAAGCTATTAGTTCACTTGGATCAACATTTGGATTGTTCACCCAAGCTTGAATCACTTCCATCTCTCTCGAGGCATTGGGTGGTTTGGTTGCCATTGATGATGTGTGATCTATAATATTACCTTCATTTGTCTTAAGTATAAGACCTAGAAAAACATATTCATTGAAATCTGTATTAAATTCCATGTTAACTGAGTTCAATTTTTTGAACACATTTGCAGACTTATTGGTTGGGAGATCCTTTAGTGTTGTTTCATCAATCTTGACATCTTTATATAAATGATCATTTTTCATCTTATATTTAAGTTCATTAGATACATGATTTTTATTCAAAATAAAGTTGTATGTAATTCCACATTGTTGCTTTCTTTGCAATATGATAATTGGAAGATTTGAAATATGATGTGGTAATTTTTCAGCAATTTCCTTAACTTTTTATGGAAAATAAATATGATGTCCTTTGTATTTGTATTACCCTCCAATTTCATGGGTCACCTAAAGAATTGGATTCACACGGGTGATCAACATCTCTTCCACTTGGGTCAAGTTTGCCAATTCTGGTGGTTGGGGCCCAAGATCCATGTTATTTGCATCAAAAAATTGGTGCACACCTTTTTTTTATGACATCTGCTACAAACAGGCCCTTCAAGAGTTCGATGGATAATCATACCAGGGTAACTCTCTTGACAAACATAACACACATGTGGTGAAGCAAGTTTATCTAACTCACATCAAAACAACTATATAGTCTTGAAATATATACCAATATTTTTGGTTATATTAATATTTGTTTGTTCTCAATTTCTCTAGGATCTTTGCAATTCATTTGGCTATCCCTGTTCACTAATTTTAAAATTATTTTTATTATTTCTTCTTTTGACAGTGGTTGCTTTTGTTTGATTCTTCATAGGCCCTTGTATATCATCATCAATATTAAAAAAAATAAATTCCTATGGCTCTATCAATCTTTCTTGTGGGGTTTTTGGTACACACTCTATTCCACTTTCACTTTCATAAAAAGGGCTTTCAACAAATTCCATCATATGTTATGTTTCTCTCTCCATTGAAATTTCATCATTACCATCCACATTGACATTATTATTTGCAAGATGATGTTTTTGTACTCTGTCTTGATTTCATTTTTGTAGTAGTTCTCTTTAGGCATTAGTCATTTTATCTACACACATTGATCTTTTTAATCTTCTTCATAATACAACTTGGTCTTATTGAGAAGTTTGTGCACGATGTGCTATCATATATTTTGCATGTTCTCTCATTTGTCCTTCTAGCTCTTTGATTGACAATTCAGCTCTACATTTTATGCGTCATTATCTTTCATATTCATTTTTATTTATTCTATTCTCATTTGTCATCGGCAGTTGTCATTTTTATCTTTGGTATTTTCGAGAGTATTCTCTTCAACATTCTCGCTTTTGTTCTTCATATTCTTTTTTCTGTTGTTCATTTTCAAACTGTATTTTTCATCAAAACATATTCCCTACATATTTATTAAATAATTTATCTATTAGTCATATAACTATAATAATATTATAATACATTCATATTAATTAATATATAAAAAAAAATATAAGAAATAATTAATCTTAAAGTGATGTAAAACTCATAAAATGATATAAAAATCATAATCCTAATATAAAATTAATTAATTATTTAAATATCATATTTATAAAAATAAAACTAAAATTAACAATCATACATAAAATTATATCAACATAAATGAATTTTTTTATTTTTAAATATAATTTATATAGAAAAACACATTATAAAATGATATAAAACTTATAACCTTAATATAAAATTAACTAAATATTTAAATATCATATTTAAAAAAATAAAACTGACATTAACAACTAAAATACATATCTTCAAATCCTACAATGGCATCCTATAAATCTAACATATGGGATTCCTTTTGTTAACAATTTTACCCTTTAAAAACAATTTGCATGTAAGATATAATTTTTTTTGTGAGTATTTTAATTTTTCATTTTAATCTATATCTATTTTTTTATTTTTCATTTTAATTTTTAATTTTTCTAAAAATTAACTAGAATTCTACATATTTATCTAGGTAAGATATGTAGGTAAGATTTATAGCATACATATTTAGGTAAAGATTAAGCATACATATCTATGGAGGTAAGATTTATCTAGGTAAGATATTCTTATATATGGAAATACAATTCTACAGATTTATTTAGGTAACTAATTTTTATGAAGAGAATTTTAATTTTTTTTTGAAGAGGATATAATTTTTCTGGAGGTAAGATATATGTATTTTTTTGAGTAGACATTTAAGATATAATTTTTTTGAAGAGAATTTTAATTAATAATTTTTCTATGATAAATGTTATGATATTTTTAATTTTAATTGTAACAATGAAAATTGAAATAAATAGATTTTGTACAACAATAACAACTAAAATATATGACTCTTGTATACATATCATAAATACATATAAACAAAACTTTTCATTTTTAATTATAATTTATATAAAAATATACATTATAAAATGATATAAAACTCATAACTCTAATATAAAATTAATTAAATATTTAAATATCATATTTTAAAAAATAAAACTAACATTAACAACTAAAATATGTATCTTAAAATCCTACAATGGCATCCTCTAAATCTAAGATGTAAGATTTCTTTTGTTAACAATTTAAAAAAAAAAACAATTCACAAGTAAGAATTTTTTTTAAAGGATTTTAATTTTTCATTTTAATTTATATATTTATTTTTTTATTTTTCATTTTAATTTTTATAAAAATTAACTACAATTCCATAGATTTATCTAGGTAAGATTTATAGCATACATATTTAGGTAAGATTAAGCATACATATCTATGAAGGTGAGATTTATCTAGGTAAGATATTATTACATATGGTAGTACAATTCTACAGATTTATTTAGGTAGCTATAAGAGGATTTTAATTTTTTTTGAAGAGGATATAATTTTTTTGGAGGTAAGATATGTGTAATTTTTTTAGTAGGTATTTAAGATATAATTTTTTGAAGAAGATTTTAATTAACAATTTTTTTATGACGGATGTTATGATATTTTTAATTTTAATTACAACAATGAAAATTGAATTAAGAAGATTTTGTACAACAATAACAACTAAAATATATATGACTCTTGTATATATATTTGAAATATATGTAAACGAAACTTTCCATTTTTTATTATAATTTATGTAGAAAAACACATTATAAAATAATATAAAACTCATAATCTTAATATAAAATTAATTAGATATCTAAATATCATATTTTAAAAAGCAAAACTAATATTAACAACTAAAATTCATATTTTAAAATCCTATAATGACATCCTATAAATTTAAGATATGAGATTCTTTTTATTAACAATTTTACCTAAAAACAATTCACAGATAAGCTACAATTTTTTTGAAAAGGATTTTAATTTTTCATTTTAATTTATATATCTATTTTTTCATTTTTCATTTTATTTTTTCTAAAAATTAACTACAATTCTACTTATTTATCTAGGTAAGATATGTAACTAAAATTTTCTAAAAATTAACTACAATTCTACATATTTATCTAGGTAAGATATGTAACTAAAATTTATAGCATACATTTAGGTAAGATTAAGAATGCATATCTATGGAGATAAGATTTATCTAGGTAAGATATTCTTACATATGGCAGTATAATTTTACAAATTTATTTAGGTAGTTAACTTCTTTGATGAGGGTTTTAATTTTTTTTTAAAAGAGGATATAATTTTTTTAAGGTAAGATATGTTTAATTTTTTGAGTAGGCATTTAAGATATAATTTTTTGAAGAGGATTTTAATTAACAATTTTTTTATGGTAGATGTTATGATATTTTTAATTTTAATTATATCAGTGAAAATTGAAATAAGTAGATTTTGTACAGTAATAATAATTAAAATAAATGACTTTTGTATACATCTCATAAATATTAGAAAATTGAATTAAAAACTCACAATTTTTTTAATTCTTTTCTATTATGCTTTGCTCTACATTACATTTTGTTGTTTTCTTTGTTGAATTGGTGAATGATTTTATCTTTTGTGTGTGTGTGTGTGTGTGTGTGTGTGTATTCATTTTTTAAAATGGTACATCAATTCATATTTTCCAAAAAGTTGATTTCTTATTAATTATTAATTATACTCTCCCACACTTCCCTATGTTAATTTTTTTTTAATTAAATCGGCTTCCAAACACCTACCGATGTAATGAAAGGAAATAATTTTTTTTTTATAAAGAAAAAGGTGGAGAGCACCCATAATATTACTTAAAAGAGTTTGTACATGAAGAAACCAGGGACAGAATACCATCCAAAATAAAACAAAAAATGGCCCTAACCTGGCCTGATAGACATCATGATTGAACACCAAGACCGACCACCAAAACCAATCGGATGAAAAGGAAACAAGGACAAACCATCCTTCATATCAAAGCCAAAAAACATCGGGCAAAGAAAATAATCCCACACGCCACCAGTAAGCATCCCCTGTCAACCAACACAAGCATTCCCAGTACCCAAGCCATCATCAGTTGCGGCCTCTCCCAATAAGAAAGACGCCTTAAACATAAAGCCTTTCACTCCTTATTTGACATAAATCCCAAGGAGATCCCTCGAAAGTGAATACAAACGATCTGAAAATGGTAAGATTAGGCGTCACAATAAATACCATCTTTTATCACATACTTTGCCATACATATCCATTGTCCTCTATGAAAGACATGGCATGTCTAGCATCATCATCAAACAAACCAGGTAGTCATCTTGAAGAAAATTTTTACACTCTTGGTTTGATTTGAAAACTTAGTGGGCCCCATATGGTTTGAAAAATTTATTACCCTATATGTTTTAAGTCCTTTGTGACTCTCATATTTTTTTTTTGTTCTTATCGTACACTAAATATGTTTTATACTTTCTTTTCTTTTCTTATGTATGAAATTTGTAGGAAAAAAATACGAATCTAATTACATAGAGCTTATGAATACCAAAAAAATGGATAAGCATGGTAGTTCCAAAATACATAAAATAAAGAAAATAAAAATCTTTTTAAAAATTTATAATGTTAAATACCTTAATGATAATATACTAGATAATTTATAATATAAAAGACCATTTTATCTTCGAATATATAAAAAATATTTAATTATATATTATATATATATATATATATTGCTATTTAAAAAAAATTGAACTTATAACCGTTTTAAAAGAACACAAAGGAAAAAAAAAATCAAAACTGTTACACAACATAAACTCATTAAAGCATATAAATGAAAGGAAATGATCATTGGAAGAAGAATTTTCCAATTCACACTATTGGTTTGATTTGAAAACTTAGTGGTCCCCATGTAATTTGAAAATTTTATTAGCTTATATGTGTCAGGTTCTTTGTGGCCCCCATATTTTTTTGGTCTTATCCCACATAAAATACTTTCTTTTCTTTCTTTGTGTATGTGATTTGTGGAAAAAAAGTACGGATCTGACCGCATGGAGGTTATGAATGCCAGAGGAATGGATAAGATGGTTCCACGGTACATATCTTACCATAAAAGTTTATATATTATTATGAGTTGTCCCATGGTACACATTTTACAATACTTTAATGTTTTGGATTTGATATTTAAAAAAAAAATTGACACTAAACACAATGAGCAAATGCTACATTTGATGATTCATTTTACTTCTTATATTTAATATTAGAATTTTTCTTCAATATAAATAAGTATCGTGATGTGGTTGTAGTATTTATTATAGATATTTTAATTTGTAGTGTCTTTGTTATCGAATCTATCATCAACGTTTTTGTTAGTATTATTATCACTACTAATTTTTATAAAATATATAGTAAAATAGGCAATTATTATTATTTTGGTAGCATAGAATTAAAAAAATACTATTTTAACAGTAACAATGATGAAGGCCAAAAATTTAATTATTGCCTTGAGAATTAACAGTGAAAAGTTGTAATAATGATCGACTCTATTGCATGAACTGTGGCAATAACAATAAATTACAATTGTCCACTTGCGGTAAATGTTTCCTTGTTCACGTTGTTTGGAAAGAGATTGACATAAACATAAACCAAATAAAGTTCCCTGATTAGTTGCATTACATACCCATTATTCACTTGTTTTTATTTGATGAGGTAAAAGCTAGGTTTTATAGGGTCCATGTGTAGTACAAGAGTTTTAACAGGTTATAAATAGTGTCGAGGAGCCAAAAAGCAAAAAAGTTACAGTACTGGAACGAGAGCAAAAAATAGAAAACCAGAACAAAATTAGGAGGAAAATCCCCCCTGAGGGTCTTTAGCTTCTTCAGTGTCCTTCGCTGGAATGATCCGTTATTCCTTAGAAACTTTTGCCCAAGTGGGGTTCCCAAGGCCTTCAATAGCTTCCCTCAGGAAGATCAATCGGAGATGTTTCTTTCCTTTAACTTGCATGGGGGATTGCTTAGTGGGGACCCCCTTGGGGGAGCCCATTATTCACTTGTTAATAGCAACTAATAAAAACAATAAAATATTGCAAACCTTTAGCAAACATTGAGAAATAGTTTAGATTTTTAGTTATGGCAATTTGTTATTGGATGCCAACAACAATCAATGCATATTAATGTGTTGAAGCGAAAACATTCTTAATGTATCTTATTTTATAAATCTAAAATCATATAAGCACTTCCAAAATGATATCTCAACATTTTTTATATAGATTTATTTAAAATATATACTAATAATAATAAAAATATAAGTAAAAAATTTAAAATTAAAAGATAATATTAAAGACAAAAAATAATGAATGAAAAAACTATACCCTTTGAGAAAATAGGTGAAAGAAAATGATTATTAAGAGTAACCACATAAAAGGAAGAAAGTAATGGACAAAGAAACCATACAAGTATGTTTTTCCTTATTTTTAATTGAGAAAAGAAATAAAAATGTTTCGATAATATTAAGGCGAACTTTGATAAGTTTTGTATATAAACCCAAAAAAATGTGTTTAAGTGTGTTTTTTAGGTCGTATTAGTTTTGTTGTTGGATTTTAATGTGGAGTAGTATTTTAAAAGATATTTCGAGACTTATGAATATTTAAGTAAAAGATTTAATATTTTCATAGTCTGTGTGATTGAATAATAGATTTTTGAGTGAAATTGTGTATATAATTTTTTATCAACATATTTTGAATCACTATCAATGATTCATCATCCAAAAATTTCTTGATAATAAATTATGGATGATGATTTAAAACACGTTGTTTAAAAATATACACACAATTTCATCTAAAAATTAATTACCCAATTTTTAAATAATTAAAACAATCAATATAATCAATAGTCCTATAAACCCTTCGATCTCATGAACATAATTAAAATTATATCATTTCATTTAAACAATACAAACCCAAACAAAAACAAAATAACGTGATTTGAATTAACTTATTAAATAAAATTATATCACATAAGCATATTCTATTAATCAAATTATATCTAAGCAAATAAAATGAACCCATAATAAATGGAGTATGAAAGGTAATGTCGATTAAATCTTTGTCGCTATCGTTTATCCAACCCATCATTTATTTACTTCAATCATCATTGATTGCCTTTTGACTTTGCCCAAACAATATTCATTGCCTTTCAAATGAGGAAAGTGGTTACCGATGTTTACATAAATAGTGCGTTACTTCAAGACAAAAGGCATTCAAAATTTGTCAATCTCACCAAACATTATCCAGAGTGAAATCAGTACCTAGGTTGGGGGCTCATTTCCTACTTTTTCTCGGCCCCATCAAGGCTTATACAAAATATTTATTTATTTATTTATTAAGATAATAAAATTAGATTTTTGTCATATCTCTTGAATCGTTTAATGAAATCATAATATGGTTAAGCTTGATACATTCTATTTTATGTATTATATTTATAGCTTTACATTATAGTTTTTACTTTTATCAAATTTTTTGTTATTTTAATTTGTTGGTACTCATTTTTTGGGTGGACGTTTTTAAATTATTGTTCACTTGACACGTGTATGTGTGCGCACAAGTGTGTGCGTGCTTGTGTATTCACTTAATTTTAATACAAAACCCTTTTCTATTACATCTTTATAATGTTTTTCCATACTTGATCCTAGTCAAAATCAACCCTCTCTCAATGTTGACCCTCATCCTTTTATGAGTCTATTCTACCTTACCATGATTGAACATTCCTTGACTTAGGGAGCCATATATATAAAAATACATCTTTAGTCATTTCTAATGTCTCATATCAAATGGATATCTTATAAGCCATTTGTCTAGCACACAATCATCAAGCCTTACCAACAATTTTATACATTTATATAGGGAGTTTACATATTGAGCTTACATTCCATCAACATCAATCCAAGTCTTGTGCCATCACATCTTACATCAAAAGAAGGCCATATCGAAGCATATAGTTGCATTTGATTATCTAGGGAAAGAAGGTGAAATCCAATCTCTAATTAGGTTGGGATTCATTCACAAGCACTATAAATACATAGAGCATTGATTCCAAGCATGTGGAATATGTAGTTACAACTACTCGAGGTTTCATGAGACAACTAACTTGTACACATTGTTCTTTCTTCTTTTGTTTTTGATAATGCAAATGATGATGAATATGTTCATGAGGATAATATTTGTGATGATGGAAATTCTTTTGATGATGTTGATCCAAAAAGAGTTCATAGACTTGTTTGATTTAGATGCTTAATTCAAAACCATCCTAGGTCATTAGAAACCATGTTGCTTAAGTTAAAAGATATAAAAAAGAAAAGCTTTGGCTAAATAATTTTCAATTGAATTTGTTACTAATGATCCTTTGATTGCTTCTAATATGTCTATTGGAGGATCTACTTCTACATCAAATGATGAGGCTAGTGCTCCTACTCATCCTTTTATGCCTCTACCTAGTGTTACTTCTCCTCAAGGCACTCCAACTATTCCTACACAACCTACTACATGTGTTGTACCTCATGTGGCTAATATACCATCTCGGCATGCTCCTAAATCTCTATATTTTAATCTTTGCCTTAGTCAAAATACTAAATCATGTATTCCTATAAATTATAATCATAAATTGTCTCATACACATACAACTACATATACAGATGCTTACTTTTAACAATCTATCCGAGACATGCAAGCTAAAGTTAGACAAATTGCCGAAGGATCTCAAAAGCATATCCATATGGTCACTTCTCAAGATATATTATACAAGTCATTAGCTCACGAGGTCATCACTTAAACTTTGCCTACCAGTTTTATAATGCATAAATTTGAATTATACAACAATAATGATGATGATTGTTAAGAAAAAATATATGACTTGTGCAAGAAAATAATGCAGAATTAACTAGCTACAAAATAATAAACAATGAGATAACACAAAGACAAAGATTTACATGGAAACTTTGTAATGTGCAAGGAAAAAACATGGGGCAATGACAGCTTCCAGACTTCTATTAACTTTAGTATAAATCTCCTATTACAATGCAAATACTTATGATGCTTAGAACTCCAAGCATATACAATTTGTCCAAGCTTCCAAAAGCATTAAGGGTTATAAATCCAAAACATACAACTCCAAAAGGATTAACATCCTTTAATATACATGCATGAGAAGAAGAGGAGAGAGAGAAACAACAAGGGTGACCAAAAAGTAAGTCACACTCCTCATGGGCTCAATAGTGATCAATAGTAACTTTTGTCTACCACATGTGCAAGGTTAAAAGTTGGAATGTGCTTTTGACTTAAAGATCCCACCACCATGTGCCACCAAATATGGCACCCACACCACATGTGTGAGCAATCAAGAATAATAGTCAATGTTTTCCATTTCACATATGCATAAGAGTCAAAAGGTGATAAATCACTTTTTGACTTTTGACAACACTCAATCAAGGAAGGCCATAGACAAACAATGCCCCACACCCATCCATATCAATTACCAAAAGCATCCTATGTGCTTTAGTGGAGTAATGTGCCCCACATGCCACCTCATGCATGAGTAGTATCTACCACCTCATCATATGAATAGTGATTACCACCTCATCACATGGATAGTGTCTGCCACTTCATCACATGAATAATGTCTACCACCTCATCACGTGAATAGTGACTTCACTTCCTAACATTCTCCCACTTGAATTTAATATTCAATATTTAATACACTTGAGTATTCTACCATCCAACTACCTTCATTACCCGATGTTGCCTTCATCACAATTTCAACAAGCCTAGAGAAGTTTTGCACCACTCAAAATTCTTTGCCTTGATAGGCTTTGTCAACATGTCTATAGTATTATGTTTGATATCAATTTTATTCCACAGGATTCTGCCATCCTCAACCATGCTCCTAATGAAGTGGTACTTAATGTTAATATGTTACATGTGATCATGAAATGTTGCATTCTTCACAAATTGAATTGCACTCTGACTGTCAAAATGCAAAGTATTTTTTCCTTGCATTTCCATGAAGTCACCCAATAGTCACTCTAACCATATTGCCTCTTTGCAAGTTTCAATGCAGTCACATATTATGCTTCAGTGGTTGATAAGGTCACCATTGGCCATAAATTATAAGCCCAACTCACAGCTCCTCCAATAAGAGCGAAAATGTATCCTATAGTGGATTTCATCCATCTCTACCACCACCAAAATATGAATCTGCATAACCTCTGATTTGTAAATATGCTCTTCCATAGCATATTGTAGCATATGAAGTACCTCTCAAATATCTGAATATCCACTTCACTATAGACGAATACTCCTTTCTAGCATTCACCATGAACCGACTCACAACTCCCACTACTTTGGAAATATCTAGTCTAGTGCACACCATGTCATACATGAGGCTTCTTATTATTGATGAATACAGTACATGAGATATACATGTCTTCTCTTCGTCTATTCTAGAACACTAATCAGAAGACAACTTAAAATCTACAGGAAGTGGGGTAATGACTGGTTTTGCATTCTACATATTGAACTGCTGCAAAATATTCTCAACATATGTTTTCTAAGACAACTAAATCTTCCTTCTTTTCCTATCCCTATGTATCTGCATCCCTAAAATTTGGTTTTATGCTCCTAAATCCTTCATCTCAAATGTCCTAGCCAACTAAGCCTTTAAATCATTGATTTTCTTCTTGTTGGGGCCTGCAACCAACATATCATCAACATATAATAGCAAGATAATAAAGCTTCTATCATTTAACCTCTTATGGTATACACAATGATCAGCTTCACTTTTGCTAAAACCTTGGCTCTTCATGAAGGTGCCAAATTTTATGTACCACATCCTTGGCACCTATTTTAACCCATACAAATATTATGCAAACCAATTACTCTTTGCCTCTTTCCTCATAGCCCTTAGGTTGATCCATATAAACATCCTCCTCAAGATCACCATGTAGGAAAGTTTTTTTCACATCAAACTACTTCAGTTCTAGATTCTAAGCTATTACAAGTGCAATTACCACTCTGATAGTAGTTAACTTCACAACAAGAGAGAATATTTCATTGAACTCATACCTGACTTATGCACATAACCTTTTGCCACCAAATGAGCTTTATACTGTTCCAACATCCCATCACTATTCTTCTTCAGTTTATACACTCACTTGTTACCAACACTCTTTCTTCTAGGTGGGAGATCCACAAGTTCCCATGTTTCATTATTATGAATAGCTCTTATTCCCTCTTCCATGGCTTTTCTCCATGTTTCTGCATTCTCAGATTCTCTAGCTTCCTTAAATGAACTAGGTTCACCCTCATCAATTAACAAAGTAAAAGAGTACTAAAAAATATGAGTATACCTCTCTAAAACCTTCTTGGTACATGTGGATCTTATTATTTGTGGCTACTGTACTTGGTGCTCTACATGTTACTCAAAAGCTTCAACATGCTTATTTACATCTTCTTCTTCCTTGACTACCTCAATAGCTATAATTTTAGGTGTTTATTATACCTCCTTCCTTTGCATGGATTTTTTATTGAACACAACATCTCGACTAATTATTATCTTATGGTCAACATGATCCCACAATCTATACCCTTTCACCATATCTTCATAGCTGATAAACACACATTTCCTTGATTTCAAATCAACTTGGACCTCTTTTGTTTAGGCACATGGGCAAATGCTTCACATCTAAATATACGTAAATTAGAATAGTGACTTGATTTAACATACCAAACTTCCTCTAGATTTTGTTCATCCAACACAACCATAGGTGACCTATTAATAAGATAAACAACAATGTTAACAACCTCTGACCAAAATCCATTATCTAGCTTAAATGCATTTAACATGCTTTTGCATGCTCCATGATAGTGCGGTTCATCCTCTCAGCTACACCATTATGTTATGGAGTATAAGGGGTAATCTTTTGATGTTTAATTCCTTCCTATGTACAAAAGTTATCAAACTCCCTGGAGCAATATTCTCCTCCATTATTTGATCTGAGACATACAATAGATTTTTCCAAACTTTTCTCTACCTTGACTTAAATTCTTTAAAGTTTTCAAAAGCCTTTGATTTCTTCTTCAAAAACTACACCCACACTCTTATATAATAATCATCTATAAAGATTATAAAATATGTTCTACCATTTCTAGATTGAGTAGGGAAAGGTCAAAAAATATCCTAATGAATAAGTTACAAGAAATCAAAACTTTTACATGCATTTGTAGTAAATTTAACTCTTATGTTTACCAAAGATACAATGCTCACAAAAGTCTAAATTATAAGACTTAATCCCAGACAACATACCTCAATCTTGCAAAATATTCAACACTTTCTCATTCATGTGTGAAAAACATTGATGCCAAAACATCACAACATCCCAAGCATTCTCTGCAGTTGTTGCTACTACAATATTTATCATCGAATCTCTGCATAGATGATACAAATAACCATATGATTCTCCTTTTTCTACCACTAGGGCTCCTTTGAAAATTTTGCATTGACCTTTCCCAAAGGTACAAGAATATCCCAGTTCATCCATCATCTTGATAAAATAAGATTCTTCCTCAAATCAAGAACATGATGTACATCCTCCAAAACTCTTCCTACCATCATCCATCTTGATCCTTATTGTAGACACTAGAAGACTACACATTTACAATTTTCAATGACTAAATGCCTCAGGATCCCATAAAACTTCTTAAACCTTCTTAAAACTCTCTTAACCCAATTAAATCACTATTTTCCTAGTCACAAATATCATTCAAAATCACTATTCAAAAGTACTATTCACCATCATTATTCACTATGGGACCCACTATCACTATTCATTATGACATGGCATGATGACATGAAAAGTGACATGGCATGTGATTGGAGGTGATATGGAAAGTGAGGTGGATTAGAAGTGATGTGGCTTGATGTGGGACATCATACCCAACTTGGGACCCTTCCTAAAGTGCTTGATGACCTCATTCAAGCATCACAAGGCCCCCCCTTGAAATGTGGTGAATTTACCCTTAAAGGGTCACTATTAAACATGTATTTTTTCTTCCCACATGAAATTAGACTTCAAAAAGAGATATCTACCTCTTTAAGACTTTGGGAAAGACAAAGGGCACCCATTTTTGACCTTTTAGCCCAAATAGAGGCTCACCAACCCAAATGGGAGACTTTCCAACTCACATGAGAATCCCCACCAACCTCATCTTGGAATTTTCATCCCCCACATGGAGAATGGTGCCACATTTAGTGTGCCACCCCTTTAGGTGCTTGTGTGAAAGCAAGAAGGGATGGGGAGAAGTCTTTAAGCCTCATTCAAACCCATGTGCATGATTTCCATTCAAACTTGGAGACTCACCAACCCACATGGGAATCCTCACCCACATAACCTTGAATAAATCATGAGCCCACTTGGATAAATTTGAATTGCTTCACTATTCCTCTATTTTGGCATGTTTCTTCACACAAAAATGCTATAAATACCCCCCTCTCCTTCACCCAAGGAAGTGGCAAGTTAGTCTTTTATTCTTAGCATATTGCTGAAGGTTTTTTTTGGAGGAGGAAATCATCTTAGAGGTCATCATCATCTTGGAGGAGAAAATATCAAAGAAATGAAGTTCTGTCTAAATTGCTTCAAGTTTCATCAATATTCAACCATCATCAACATCTTCAAGCCATTTCAGCAACATTGAGGTAATTTACTTTATTTTTTAATTTCAGTTCTTTCTTTATTTCCCTTTGGCCTTCTCTTTTCTTAACCTCCATACTCTTGAGCCCTTAAACTCTTTGTCTTCATCCCATTCATCCCATTTAATCCCTTTGGCTATTTCCATTTCATTTTTCCCTTTATCCCATTCACCTCTTTACCTTATTTACCTCTTTTCCCTCTTTGCCATCTTTACCTTTCTTTTTCCTTTGCCATATTTACTTATTTGCCTCATTTATCTATTCATCCCTTTGTATACTTGCAGCCTTGACCATATACTCAAACCAACAAAACAATCATTTTGACCCTCACCACTTTACCAAACCAAAACCATAACCTTTACCAATTTTTAGCATTAGTATTAATTAAACTATTGCATTCATTTAGTTATCTTTTGCAAAGCATTTAACTTTATTGTATCAAATTTAGTTATTTGTTGTTTTAGTATCATTTATTTGTTGTTTTTATGAAAAATCTATTTCTTTTATCATTCCAACTTAAGTCTTTTGAAGAAGGTGGATTGACAACCTCCTAGAAAGTTTTCGCTTCTAGGATCTAGTTCACGCTAGGCAATTTACCCAACTACTTGTCTACCAAATAATTTTTTATGGTAGTGTTTTTTTATTTTTAGGTATTATTCCCTAGCCAAAGAATGTTTATCCATAATCATCTACATTCAATGCATGCACTTTTACAAGTATTCTTCAACACCCTTCATTCCTAGTTTCTTTCTTTTTAAAAATAAGAAAATGTAAGAAAAGAAAAAAATTGAGAGAAACACTTATATCCCCTCTTCCCAAAATATTTAAAGGATGATCATCACCCAAATAATAAGCCCTCACTACATTGCTAATATCTAAAAAACTAATCTCTATGTGGAGACATGTGAAACGATGTACCTAAGTCCAACACCTAGGCATTAACAAGTGATAAGTTATTAATAAGGTAGAAGGATTCATGTATAGGTGTTTCCTCTGAATCTATAGTACTGGGCTTAGTTGAAGGTAGACTCTCATTTCCAACTTTCACTTCTTTCTTTAGTTTTGAGCAATCTTTCTTCAAGTGTCCTAGCTTTCCATAATGTTAGCACTTCATTTTCTGCTTAGATCTTCTTGACTTTGATATGGGCGTTGATCTCTCTTGTTTTCTCCTCTCACTGAAATGACCTCTCATAGCTAAAGCTTCATTGATAGAGGATACCATAAAATACTTTATCCTCATCTTATCTCTAAACAAATCCACTACCACATCATCAAACTTTAAAGCTCCATATGATGAATTGATGATGGTCATTAACAAATGATCCCATGAATCAGGGAGGGAACACAATAAGGTGATTGTTTTATCCTCATCCTCCATCTTCACACTAATGGAGATATACTTGCTAATGATAATTTTTAACTCATTCAAGTGATCAAAAATATATGAACTCTCCTTCATCCTCAAGTTGTATAGTTGATTCTTTAGGAACACTTTATTTGTTGTTGATTTTGTGGTATAGTTTGTTCAACTTCTCCCATAAATCTTTTGTAGTCTTCTCCTCAACAACATTAAAGAGAAAAAAATTTTCAATACAAAGACTAATTATATAAACCACCTTCCTATCCATCTTGATCCACTCTTCATTTTTCATGATGTTGGGTTTGCTTACAAGACCTTTCAAGGCTAGAGCTTTGTCATCCTACACCAAGAAATCCTCCACCTTCATCTTCCATAGGGAGAAGTTTCTGCCATCAAAATTTTCTATCTCAAACCTGGTTATTCCTCTTGTCATTGTAGTATCCCTACTTGCACAAAGTTCCTTTTAATATAAAACACCCAAACACACAGAGGTTTTCAAAGAGCCTACGTTTGACACCATATATTAAGAAAACATATATGACTTGTGAAAAAAAATAATGTAGAATTAATAAGCCACAAAAAATAAACAATGAGATAACACAAAGACACAAATATTTACATGGAAACCTTAAAATGTGCAAGGAAAAACCATGGGGTGATGGCAGCTTCCTGACTTCTATTAACTTTAGCAAAAAAAAACCTTTTACAATGCAAATACTTCTAATGCTGAAAAATCTAAGCATAAAATTTTGGCCAAGCTTATAAAAGCATTCATGCTTAAAAATCCAAAGCATACAACTCCAAAATGATTAACATCCTTTAATAGACATGCATGAGAAGAAGGGAGATAAACAACAAGGGTGATCAAAAATTGTACCACACTCCTTGTGGGTTCAATAGTAACTTTTTTCTACCACATGTGCAAGGTCAAAAGTTGGAATATAATTTTGACTTGAAGAGCTCACCACCATGTGCCACCAAATATTGCACCCCGCACTACATGTGTGAGTAATTATGAATAGTAGTCAATATCTTCCACTTCAAATGTGCACAAGAGTCAAAAGGTTATCAATCACCTTTTAACTTTAGACAACACTCAATCAAGGAGGCCCATAGACAAACTACACCCCACACCCATCCATATTAATTACCAAAGTCATCCCATGTGCCTTAGTGGAGTAATGCACCCCACATTCTACCTCACTAGAATGAATAATATTTGCCACCTCATCACATGAATAGTGATTGCCACCTCATCACATGAATAGTGATTGCCACCTCATCATATGAATACTTTTTGCCACCTCACCATATAAATAGTGACTTCACTTCTTAACAGTCCTTTGCATCACATTCAACATTTATTTTCCTCATGATTTTGTTTTCGCATAATGATATTTGATGACTAAGCTCTTTCTTATAAGTCTTGAGGACTATACTTTGGATTGGTTCTACACCTTAGCTATAGGCTCCATGCATTGATTTAATGATTTGGCCAATATATTTTTAGCTTAATTTTCTATAAACATTAGCAAAAATGTCACATTTTCTCAATTTTATCAAATCAATCAAAGACCTAATGAGAATGTTAGTGAGTATGTGCTTTGATTCAAGACGTTACACATACAAAAATGTCTCGCCAAATACCTGATAGTGAGTTACAAAGCATTTTATCTAATAGTTTCCTTCAACCCCTTAAATATAGAATTATGTTTAAGACCTACTAATCTTTCAATCAACTTTGCCATATGGTTCACATCTTTAATATTAAGCTTTTAGAGGCTAACATGCTAAAATATGAGTCCAATTCCCCTTCCTCTACTAACAACTTCAAATATTAAGGTAAAAGAACTTTTAAAGATAAGGTTAATGATGCTCTAAATTTTAAAGCTAAAATGAGGGGGAAAATGTAAATGCAATTTCACAACCACCTAGCAACCTAGTTTCTCCACTTTCTAGATAGTAGAGGAAATTTACAAGGTTTCCTGAGTTTTCTCACTAAGTCTTTAATTTTTTTTCTTGAATGTAACATGATTTCCCTACCTCTACATCGTTAATGGGGTACAAATTGACATTTTCCTAGAGGATTTGACATAAGTCAATATGGTAATTACCATAGAGCCTTAGGGAATTATACCAATCAATGCTATTTTTTAAAACATAAAATACAAGATCTAATCGATATTAATGTTATTCAAGTGAATACAACATGAATGAACTAATTAATATGTCTAATTGACATTTTTAAAATTTTAACAATCTAATTTTGAATCATGATAATAATAATCAAGACAATATTCACATTATACTACCTACACATCAAAAATGATGGCTAATGATCATCCTTTAGATGGTATTATTGGTATGGTTATCAGATCATGAAAGAAAGCTCCATTTATTACATTCTATGACCATGAGATTATAAAAGATGATATTAAAAATAATCAACTCTATAGACATATTTTTATCAATTCACATTTTATAATTACAAATGGCATCATGATAGCTAATGGTTCAATTTCAAACTTAATTACAATGTCATTTGTAGTAAGTTGAGGGTATACTCAATGAGATTTTCTTGTCACAACATTGAAACTTAAAGAGTTATGACAATCTTACATAATCACCCATTAGTGCTATCACATTACCAATCATTGTAGGTCCTAAGACCCTATTAGTATGGTTATACATATTGATGAATAGTGGTAATTTTGATATATTACTTGGATGCCCATGTTTAAAAAAATGAGAGAAATCCCTTCCACATCAAATTGGCATCTTATGTTTGTGCATGATAACAAAATATATATTAATTTTTGAACACATTATGAGTTACCCATCCCATCAAAAATGATGTAATAAAATACCTAAAATGCTTCCTAAAAACCAAATCATTCAACCTCATGTGGTATCTGCTATAGTTTCACTACATACAATGATGGTTCCTACAGTGATTTCATCTACAATTTTAATTCCTTGAGCTATGAAACTTAGGGCTACAACTCCTATAATTACACTAGTGAGGGATACAAAACCTAATCTTCCACATCTTAAGTTAGTTCTATCGTAACCTTTTAAATATATTTTTGCCCAAGCAACTGTGAAGAGTTCAACTATACAAATAAATATCCAAGCTAATATGTGTGCTTATTCCCAAAAGGCTCAAGTGGATCCTATAACCCATTATTGTGATGTTTATCTTAGTGATAATGATTTTGGGCATATACAAATTATGCAAGAACAATGACAAATATATGTGATCTCAAACAATTCAAACATACAAAGTACAATGTGGCATACTCAAAAGGGCATGTGATAAGAGATATAACCATTATTTCAAATATCAATGAGAACTATTATGAGCATCTCAATATTGATATTCACATTTGGAACACAATTTATAGTGTTGCATGTTTATCAAAGTTAGGATATATTACATAAGTTTTAACACATGATTCACTCTTTTCAAAATATCTTGGATACATTATACTACCAATCGCATGTGGACCACAGGTGGTCCCCATGGTCATATGGACATTAGATCAGGAGCCATATTTGACATTAAATTTTGGGCAACATTGGTTGGCTGACTTAAATACAGTAATGGATAATATAAACATGTGTATTACCTTTCTATTTGAAGGTAAAAAAATTTGCATGCAACATGATGGATATGGTGGTAAACCAATACCAATTTTTTCTAGTAACTAACTACAAGAAAACATAAATGAGGTGGAAATGGTCACTGTAAATGAATATTGATAAATTTCTCAAGTGTTCCTATACCTTTTGATGACGAGTAATTCTTGGATTAGTCCTTTCCAAATTTGAAACATACAAAAAAAATCAAATATTCAAAAAAATCCAAAAACATTCAAATAATTTAAAAATAAAAAAATATTCAGTATTCTCAAATTTTATGAACTCCTTAGCATCTATGTTGTTTGTTTTATGTTTGTAGATAACATATCATTTCATTCCCATATACACATATATTTCATGTATCTTTGAGTGTGATACAGGCGTAACTAGACACATGATATATTCACTTCTAGATGTTGGACCTTTCCTCTACTCATGTCATATAGTACATTGGGGGCATTTAATTTTTTGATCATGATTGATATAGGTTATATATCCTTTATTATCATTTTTACATTATCATGTTTGAGTTTATATGCTAACGCTTACACATGTCTATATCCATGCTCAAATATTTCACAATGTACTTGATATGTTATGCTACATAATAATTTTTGCTAACACATATATGTAGGGAATCATATAATATGATTATGTTGGTTGATTATACTTTAATGATTTAAATTGTCTCTTCCTTTAGTGTATTACATTGCTTGTTATTGTCTTGTTTATGAAACATTTAAATATGTTCTTTTATTATTGGCCCCTGTGCCATTGTATGTTGATTGGACATTTGAATATGTCATTCTATATGGATTAGAATTTTAAATATGTTATTTATTTGTATTGTGTGGTATTTGAACATGCCCCTTGTACGAGGTCTACTTGGACCATTCCTTTTTGCATTACATTGAGTTTCTTGTGTGTGCGCTTGATTTCTTGTTAAACTTATATTGTTACCCTCTAGACATTTCCATGATCTACATCCTTCATCTTAGGACTTGGTGTGATCATATACTATGATCTTAATTTATATATCTACTTTGACATGTTATCTCTATATGTTACATGATTCATACACATGTTATACAACCACCTTATCCGTTTGAGGTAAGGTACCTACCAGTTTTTATTTCTCTCACCACAAAATGGGAGGAATTTCAATTGAAGCATGTCATATAAGGTATGACCTCCACATTTTTATAATTTTCTAGATTTTAGTGGGGGAATGTCACAAAGGCATGACCTCCACACTTATACATTTTCATAGTTTTCTAGATTACAGTGGGGGCATGCCACAAAGGCATGACCTCCATGCTTATACATTTTCATAGTTTCAAGATTGTAGTGGTGGCATGTCTCAAAGACCTAACTTCCAAAATTATACACTTATTCAATATCTCTAGATTTCATTTGGGGTATGCCATAAGAACATGACCTCTACACTTGCACAAACTCTAGTTCAATTTCATGATTTAAATGGGGTCAGAATCCTATACATTACACTAATTTTTCATAGAATTTTTTCATATCTATGACACATATACTCTATCTTAGACATATTAGAGGTAAATATTCCATGCTATTTCACCAAAAAAAATCAAAATTTACCAATTATACTATTCACTAGGATGCATCGATTACACCAGGATGTACTGTTATCAAGCTTTTTTTGCTATAGTAGTGGATTAATTTTATAGGTTGAAGTGATTAAATAATTAAACCTCACCAAATTTATATATTAGAGTGATTAAATTATCCAATTTGACTAGATTTTTAGGATGAGTTGATTAAATCACTCTCTCTCACCAGTTTATATATAGTCACACTTGAGTTGTGTGATTGAGATATAATGATCTCAATGGCCATGTCACAACTCATCCTTATACTCAATAGGAGGGCATAGTGCCTTCTAATATCCCTCTTCAAATATCTAAGGCTCAAGTCTGAACCTTCTCTATCTCTAATGTTTCATAAGGAAACGTCTATACCAAGTCAAAACATCAAGAGGCAACATGGTTACATCTATACACAGGTGTACTCCTTCCTTTATCTCTTTCTTTTCAATCATTTCAATTACTTAAAATTTTAAATTATATGCACTGATTTATATTGTAACATGTCCTTAATTATAGGTTGTACACTATAAAATCACTCAAAGTGGGATCAAGTAAATGCAAGGTGTGTTATACACACCCAGGTATGCATTTATCTCCTTTAACCTAGTAATTTCATCCTTATTCACTAATAGATTAAAGGGGTAGGGGAAGGGGGGAAGGGAATGTGGTAAATGTAGATACTAAATCTGAATATTTTTAAAATCTAAATCTTTTACATTTGAAAAATATCAATTAGGGCTCTACCCATCAATTTTAGACCTCCATGTTGGCGAAAGGCTCACATTCGCCATATTATTGTGCCTAAATGTTTATCTTTTAGTCTAATCCATATTATTTTGATGACCTAGGTCTCTTATACTACATAAAAATATAAAAAAATGATAAACATCATTCACTATCAGTTTCATATCCATACCTATTTTTTAGCCTTATAGACACTACCCTCCATATAGGGACACTACCACTGACGGTAGTGTCTAGATCCTTATCTAGTGTCTAGTGGCCAAAATTCATCCAAATTTAAAAATTATCAAAACACATGGGTTGGTTAATTATCTTATTTAACCCTACCATAAGATATTCTCAAAAAGTATGATATAAATATAAATCTAAGCCTTCTCATTCCTCATCTAGCAAATACTAAGCAAATACCTACTAAAGCTAAATCAATCAATTGCACAAGTACTCTAATCTACCTTATTCATTCCTATTTTAATATCAAGCATAAGAGTAGTCATATCAAAGGTTTGAAACATTTAAATAGAATCTTATGAGTGATATTTGTCAAATTACAAGCTAGACCACTGTATGCATCTTCATATAGTATATTTCACCCTTGTGCACACATTTTCCCACACATAGAGGAGAAATACATAAATTCGAGGCCCTCCTTGGATTATTGGATATGTAGGTAGTGCTCATTGATAGAGGGCTATTTACAACAAATCAACATTGTGAGCTCACTAACCCATTTTTCTAGTAAACTTATTATAAGGGTGAATAAGGGTGAAGATCTAGGGTTTGATCAATCAACAAAGAGTGACAAACTATATCCTAGATATGAGTACATTAGTAGGAAGGTGAAATAAAACCCAAAATAATCAAGTTGGTCACATCCCAGTCCAGTCATTATTATGTAATGAACACAAACATCATAGTCAGACAATAGCATCGATGGTAGTGTCTAGACCCAATGGTAGTGTTTGTGGCCATAGAATTAGAGTTTATATAATTTGATAATTGATAAAAAAAACTTACCAACTTTACAAAGATAGTATGAAACTTGAGCACCTGGTAATCCACACTTACGTCAGTCCCTGGGTTAACGAGGCAATAAGAGACAATTTTGACTTTAGAAAATGAGGAAAGTGGAAGTAGTTGACGATGTTAAATGACAAAAATAATTCAAAATTTGTCAATCTCACCAAACACTATCCACATGAAATTTCTACCAAGGGCTAAGTTCTTACTTTTTCTCAACCGCATCATAATAAGAAATATTTATTTATTAAGATGATAACATTATATTTTGTTAGTTCAACTTATCTCATGAATCATTTAATGAAATACAAAACTATATTTATATTAAAATAAAACACTGCTCAATTTAAAATTTCCCCCTTTTATAAAGTAATTGGAAGATACACTATAAGCATCATTTTGTCACAAGTTTCAGCAGGGAAGTATAGTGTAATATAAAGCTTTGATAGAGCTAAGGCCCCTCAAAGCGTTGTAGCAAAGCATGTATGGGGAAAATATTTAAGCACTTTAGTCTACATCATTATTAGTGTGAACAACTTTATCGAGTTTTAGGGAGTTGATTTTATGTGATTCTTTGAATTTTTTTCAATTGGTGTAACACTTAAGGATTGTATAAGGTGGTGTTCTTATTGGTGGACTATCTTTGGGTTGTAGTCTATCTAACTATTTTTTGTATTTATTTTTTTGGTTTATTTTGTTGTTAGGTTTGATATTACATATTTTTTTATTGTGTTTATAGTTTTATATGGGAATCTCAGCTTTTTTTGTATTTCTTGTTATCCAATGCATTTTTTGGGTGAATGGTTTCAACTTTTGTTTATTTAATATATATGTCAAGTGATTTGTTGTATGAGTGAGAGCTCTCTTCCTTGTTTATGAAAAAAAATCAACAAAAATAAAAATGTTAAATCTATTATGGAGAAAAAGTTTATTGAGTATCTTATATATATGTTGTTATATTTTAGGGTTTTGGGCCACCTTCCATGTTACATTGTGGTTTTACCTTGACTCATGTAAGAATTTAGCTTTTATTAGACATTTTTTTTTGTTTCTAAAATAATATTTTGACCTTTTGATAGCAATCTTACATTGCTAGTGTACCATGATTCTAATCATACCAAACATTGATGACAATCTGACACTATTTGAATACTCGGACCACTTCACACCGTAGTAGTTCTCAATTTGATTTGAATCACTTATTCAATCCTATTTAATTTTGAAATGGCCAATCTTGAATTCACAAAACCTTACTAAATTTTATTTGAGTCCTTTTATTCACACAATTTTCTTTAGTAAATGATTATCACTTCCCTTTAATATTTATTCCCTTGGGTTTGTTACAATGATTTCTCTCTATAGGTCTACTTAGTTACTCTTTATTTCTATTTTAGTCCCTTAATATTTGATTCAAGAATCTTTCCTCTTGAGATTGGTCGTATCAGATAATAAGGTCCGTACCAACTTCCTGAATTTCCTATCACTTCCTTATTTAGAACCGATCTTAGACAACATAAGCATCTTAATTAGGAGTCTTGAAATGATTTGTACTCTCCTTGATTTTTAACAAACTAATTATCAATTGTTATGATTAAGATTGACTATCTTGAATCAATGTTCATAACAACTATTCCATACTTGAGATTGGATCAATCTTTCTTTTCTGATCTAAGCTTGTAGGCTTATATTTCTTGAATATTTTGATAGATTCAGACTTTTCAAAATTTCTTTTACCTATCAACTAAATTAACCATCTTAATTAAGTTTATTCTAACTTAGATTTATATTGTGAGGATATTTTTTATAGTCTTATAACTATCAATAAAACCCTGTCTTCTTCGACTTCCTCTATTTTCACATCACTCATGTTTTGTGTTCTAAATTTGAACATTTGGGTCTCAACTAGGTCTGTGTTACACTCCAGAAGATAATTAATACACAATCTCTATATCCTTTTAATTCTCTCATACATTTGAAATTACATGAGGAGGACTAACTATAATGTCAGGATTAGGAGCACAATTGATTACCTTGTATAAGCAACTAAACACGGAATTAAACCAGAAGTAAAATGTAACTAGAATTCAGAAACAACACAGAATATGAGAGACAATACAATCTTGTATTAATACTCTTCCAGAAGGAAATACAATGAATAAATCACACTCTTCCCACATCTCTAGGGCGTACCAGTAATTCTCCCTCAAGAGTTCTCTCACCCAACCAATTACAACCACAACTCAACAATGAGTTATACCCTCCACCAGTCAGTAACAATATTGCTAGTACACCAAGTACTCCAAGTAGAACTCCCTGATCTTGCACACCTGCAAATCAACTGATCTTATTTATCGTGTAGATCTCCCCTGATCTTGCAACAACCTGCAGATCAATTGATCTTACAATCAAAAGGATCTCTTCCTTGTTCTTGATTACAATACAGCCCCATGGGTCTCTTAAATAGATCCCATAGAAATAATAATTAGAATTCCTTATTAAAATAATTAGAAATGCAGACTCAAGACTAAAATTAGTCTTTTACATGCAAACTGACTGTCTGTCTAAAATTAGACCAGTTTTGGAAGTGCATGCAAACGCACGCACACACAGGTTGCCAACGTCGGTTCTTGTCTGATCGATGTCAGTCGACACATAACTGATGTTGGTTACTACGAACACTAAAGATGACCGACGTCAGTTGATTAGACTGACGTCAGTTGCTCTGCAACTCAGCAATCTCCTCTGTTTGCATCAATGAATCTTTTAGCTCCACAACTTAATAATCTCCCACTTGGAGATAAATAGTTGCACCTGTACCTGTACCTATACATCATCTAATTTTGTTTCCTGGCTTGTATCCCTCTTCAAGTTCAATTTTGAAGACTAACCACCACATATCTTGTGGTGCTACTCCTGTCATCCAAGTAACCTGCCATATCTGAATCTACATACCCATGTAGAGAAGTGATTAACCATGCATAGCATGTTAACCTGTTGTTGGTCCCTCTCAAATACTTGAGAATCCACTGAACTGCTTTTCAGTGTTCCTTTCCCAGATTGGCCACAAACTTGCTGACAACTCCCACTGCTTGGGCAATATCAGGTCTAGTACACATGTACTCAACCTCATCATGTGATTTGGGACACTATTCTTTGAACTATCCATCCATAGGTGTGCTAACCGATTTTGCATCCTGCATATTGAACCTCTCCACTACCTTATTCACATAATCATCCTGAGACAACATCAACCTGTGATCTTCCCTGTCTCTAGAAATACTCATGCCAAAGAATTTATTTGCTGCTTCCAAATCCTTCATGGCACACCTCTGAACTAACTTTACCTTTAGCTCAACAACTCCCTGCATGTGTGACCCTGCAACAAGCATATACACCACATACAGTAACAGGATAATGTAGCTAATATTATCCAACCTGGTAAAGTAAACACAATGGTCACATTGACATTGACTAAAGCCATTCTTTGTCATACACCTATCAAACCTTAAACACCATTGTCCTGGAGCCTGCTCAAGACCATATAACTTGGCCTTCTGTCTCACGTGTCCATTCTCTCCTTTCTTTAACCTAGGAATCCATTTGTCTTTCAGTGCTTTCATCCCAGCTGGAAACTCTACCAAATCTCCCATTTGGTTCTCTTCCAAGGAATCAATTTCCTCATTCATGCCATGCTCCCACTGTTTCCTAGATTCTACCTGCTCTGCCTCTTTAAAACTTCCTAGTTCTTAACCATCAGTGAGCAACAAGTAGTGTAAAGAAGGGGAATAATGAATTTGAGGCTTACTTACCCTTTCAATCCTCCTCATGGGTGTTTGAGACTCCTTGATAGCTTGCTGTCTATCCAAAATCCATTTTTTGGTCAACCCTAGTCTGCACCCAACCGATGTCAATTCCACTTGATCACCGACGTCGGTTCCCTAACCGATGTCAGTGTCCACCTACCTGACACCACCAACTCTGATTTGCACATGATCGACGTCGATACTTACTTGTTTGACATCGGTTCCACCTGACCAACGTCGGTAACTGTGTTTTCTTATGAGTGATGACTTTTTACCCACGAGCTCACTTTGGATCATAACCTTGTGTAAACTGCCCTGCTCATAAATATTTAGCCCATTGAGCTGATCTCTGTCCATCATCTTCTCCTTGAAAACTAAGGCTTTCCTGTTCTTGTCAAAAACATCAGATCCCTACTTCCTAAAATAAACCTAATCCTTTATTGTAACATACCACTGTGATCCTCCAATAGAAGCTCCCTTCTTTGTTGACCCAGTTTCAAGAAACCTCACTTTCTTCTGTTGCTTACAAAAATCTTGATCTATGCTTTTTGAATATGAAGTCTTACCTTTTGACTCAAGAACATGCATCCCCTTATTACTCATGTGACCAAACCTACAGAGCCACATCTTCGCATCTACATCTGAAGTAGATAAACTAGAAGGAGAATCAGTAATACAAGTAGATAGATAAAGAGTACCTACTTTCTTACCTCTTGATAAAACAAGTGCACCCTTGAAAACTTCCCAAGATTCCACTATGAGAGTTACTATGCATCCCTCATCACCCAACCTTCCAACAGAAATCAAATTCTGCTTCAGCCTAGGACATACATGACCTCCTTCAACACCCATGTGTTGCCCGTCTACAATTTCAGCTACACTTTCCCTTTTCCAACCATTTGATAAGGCTTACCATCCCCTAAATAAATCTTTCCAAAGTCTCCTTGGATATATTCATGAAAAAATTCTCTATTTGGGGTTGCATGGAAAGAGGCACCAGAATCTAAAACCCAAGATTCCACTTTATCCAAGGAACATACAAGAGCATCTTGTGCAACAATACCTGCAACATTTGCTTCTTTATTTCCTTCATGCTGATCTTCTACCAACTAACAATCTTTCTTTACATGCCCTTTCTTTCCACAATTCCAGCAGATTTTACTGCCATACCTGGATCTGGATCTCCTACCTATCTTTGACCTTGATTTCCCTTGCTCGACCTTCTCTCTTTGCTTTCCCCTGCTTTCAACACTTAAAGCATTCCCTGATGATTCCCTTGTGCTTTTCCTACGAATTTCTTCATTCAAGATTACACTAACAACATCATCAACTTTCAAGATTTTTGAAGCAGATGCAGTATTACTAACTACCATTACCAAACTATCCCAACTTTTAGGTAAAGAGCATAAGATTAAGAGAGCCTTAATTTCATCATCAAAATCTCTACTGACTGAAATTAACTGGTTTACCAAACCATGGAAATCACTAAGATGACTATGTACCGATCCACCTTCTAGCATTTGCAAATTAAATAATTGCTTCATAAGAAATACCTTATTTAAAGCTGAGGGTTTTTCATATAAATTTGCCAAATATTCCATTAATTCTATCGTTGTCTTAGCCTGTGATAAGTTGGAAATCATAGACGATGCCAGGCTCAACCTTATAGATCCCAGAGCCTTCCGATCAAGAACATTCCATTCTTCATCTTTCATATCTATAGGCTTGCATGCAACCCCACCCAATGGTAAGTACAAATCTTGTTGATACAGATAATCTTCTATTTGTATCCTCCATAATTGATAATTCTTGCCATTGAATTTATCCATTCTTAGCTTACTTTCTTTTGCCATTGCTTTACTCCCACTCAAACAGAAACCCCTGTGAGTGACCTATAATCAACAAACACTAACCTGCTCTAAACTAGGCTCTGATGAACCTGCAACCTCGCTTTGATACCACTTGTCAATGGTATCACTTGGTGAACCTAGCTCTGATACCACTTGTCAGGATTAAGAGCACAATTGATTACCTTGTATAAGCAACTAAACACGAAATTAAACTAGAAGTAAAATGTAACTAGAATTTAGAAACAACACAGAATATGAGAGACAATACAATCTTATATTAATACTCTTCTAGAAGGAAATACAATGAAGAAATCACACTCTTCCCACACCTCTAGGGCATACCAGTAATTCTCCCTCAAGAGTTCTCTCACTCAACCCATTACAACCACAACTCAACAATGAGTTGTACCCTCCACCAGTCAGTAACAATACTACCAGTACACCAAGTACTTGAAGTACTCCAAGTAGATCTCCCTGATCTTGCACACCTGTAAATCAACTGATCTTACTTACCATGTAGATCTCCCTTAATCTTGCAACAACCTGCAAATCAACTGATCTTACAATCAAAAGGATTTCTTCCTTGTCCTTGATTACAATACAACCCCATGGGTCTCTTAAATAGATCCCATACAAACAATAATTAGACTTACTAATTATAATAATTAGAAATGCAGACTCAAGACTAAAATTAGTTTTTTACATGCAAACTGACTGTCCGTCTAAAATTAGACCAGTTTTGGAAGCGCATGCAAACGCATGAACACACAGGTTGCCGACGTCAGTTCCTATCTGACCGATGTCAGCCGACACATAACTGATGTTGATTATTGTGAACACTGAAGATGACTGACATCGGTTGATCAGACTGACATTGGCTGCTCTGCAACTCAGCAACCTCCTCCGTTTGCATCAGTGAAGCTTTTAGCTCCACAACTTAACATGTAATTGATTGTATCACGTCAAAGTCAATATCAATTTGAGGCAAATTCATCAAAATCAAACACTTTTAGATTGGTCTTTTCTTTTATTCTTGATACTGCACATTCATCCTTGATTGCATTTGAACTCCCAGATCGAGAAACAACTATTCATATATGCATCTTTAGATTTTCAATTTAGACTGTGTAACCTGTATTATATTTATCTTTTGAGTCATTTTGAATGAAATAGCTGAATGGTATTGGAACAATTCAATTTTCATTTTAATATTCATATAAAAATAATTTGAAAATGCTGATGACAAATAATACTACCCACAAAAATCACATCAGAGACCCATTAATACTTAACATCAATTCAACCCTGCAATCTTTACATCCATTCAGTAGAACCACATTTGTTCTCATTCTTTACAATGTAGATGTCTGCAATTCTTTACACAAGTAGATCCTAAGTGTTTCATTACACAATTTTATTCATAGACATGTAAAGGACATCTAGTTATACATAATCAATCCTTTATCACTACTAAAATACATCCTCTATTGATCAAACATCCATTCATTTGTACAGACCTACTATAGACCTCCTTGTCTTTTTCATATCTCTATCTACTCAATTATTTATTCTCTCTTTTATTTCACATAGATGACTTTATGTAGTCTCTCCCTTCCATTAATTCAAAGTCCTTCATCTAACTAAAGTATAAACTTAGTCTTCTTGATAGAGAGAAAAACTCAAATTGTCTCAACAACCTTATCATATTCTAATTTGACATTCCTCGACGTAGCATTTCTCTAGAAGGTAGTTGATGATGTGTTTCACTCTTTGCATAGGTTAGAATTATTGTACAACATGCTCTTGATGTGCTATCTATTTATACATCATTATATCATCAAATTATGACTCCATAGGCTATCTATGGTCTTTCAAGGATTTTACAATGCATTAAGAAGCTTGACATGGCTTCTTGTCCTTCGAGAAAGGACTTATTAGACTACTATTGACCCCTATATATAAAATGTACATGAATGAGATAATGTTCCTGCATCAAATTTTGGTAATGTTATTTATTATTTAATGACATATTCATATGCTCCATCATCTTTGGATGTGGCTCAATCTATTAGAGGAGACAATGACACAAAAAAGGCCAAGAAAGTTATCTAGAATTGTTTTTATGAGGTAAAAATTCTCTTCCTTAGGATTATCTTCTTAATGTTATTTGCAACTTCCTGAGCTTGATAATGCTTGAATGTTATACCATTATTGGCTACATTATAGGCAAAATCCCTGCTCTAAGAATATACTCAAGATTTGGGCACAATCTACTTGGCATCCCCATGAATTAAGATTGAGGGAGTGAAGAATTTAACCAAGGGTATTCACACTCCTCACTTGGACTTTGAATCTCTTGCATGTGACATCTTAAAATTCATATGTAAGCTTGTGATACCTTCATGAGTTTCCATAATACTTTATTCCTTGACATATATAAGTTTGATGTCATGCATACACTTTTGAATTCCATATGTAACATATTCATATATGACACACACACATCACTTGCCTTGTCTCATAGTACCTCTATGAATTTCCACCACAACTTGTAACATGCCATGCATATCTTTGTGGTATCATGCATGAACTTGCACACTCAACATCCATGTGCTAGGTTTATTATACCACATGATATCATCTAGATATGTGGCACATCAGTGAATATGTTAGTGGGACCACACTGCTTGAATTTTAACTATACACCTTTAAGAAGCCTAATCACCACTCAGCCAGAAGATAAATCACTCCATTTTGTAACTATCATTAATTTTAACTTCTTCTTAACTGATTTAAATATTGTAAATGTTTATCCCATATGGGCACAAAAATGAGAGAGATCACACACACATACCAAATAGGAGTTTGCTAGCATGTTTACTATATCTGTTATTCCCACACATTTGTAGATCTACATTCTTTTAGTCTACACAAATGAGAAAGGAAGCATTTGACCTTTTGATAACATGAACTAGCATTTATATTCTTACTTAACCTTGTACACATTTGTATTTTTCCATATTTTCCATACTGAATAGAAGTTACATTATTATTCATACCAAGACTTTCACATTCATATGTATGTTTAGTTTTATGTTGGTTAGGTTACCTCCTATGCATTATACAATCCAAAGCTTACTAACAAGCACAACATTATCCACGACATTGACATCCTGAGGCCCATGGTGTGGATCATTGGTATCATATTAAGAGATATCATATGTTTGTAAACATGTGAGTGTAAGATGAGATATAAGTACTACCATTTGGTTTTTTTTCGAAGTATCTAAAATAATGTCATGGCAAGAGTAAGATGGCTAGTGCCTAAAATTATCCAAGGCATCCAAAAACATCTAGAAGCTCATTTAAGACATCCTTAAGGAAAAATACACAAATTTATATGGCCAGTTCCATGAATTCATGTTGTAACTTGGGACAATAATCTAGTCCTTCTTCCACACATCCATTTTTCAGCATCAAACCCAATTCAAAGTACAAGTCAATCTTGGCATCTTAGTGTTTTAAGGTAAAATCAAAGCTGCAAAATTAGATGGCTAGATTCAAAACCTTGAGGCATACTTCTAATTCAATAATTTCACTGATGTTGGGAAGAATGCCTTCATTGTGTTGAGGATGTCCATTTTAGTCTCCCAATAGTGGTAAAACTTTAATGCATAACATGAATAATAATGTGAGCATGTTGAGACTTATAAGTCTTTTGTCGATACCTTGAAGGATGAGTATTACCCCCTCAAGCACTATGAGAATAAATACATCAAGTTCTATCAGTTGCACCAACATGAGGAGCAATCAGTTCAAAAGTATACCAATAGTTTCCATGATTACATTACACATCTGCACAATAACTTGACTGAACAACATAAAGTGTTAAATACATTAGTGGACTCTCACCTTATATTCTTGCAAAAATCAAGTTATTGAATTTCAACACATTGGATAAAGCATACCCCAACACCACCAAGATTAAATCCAAGGCAAATATGAATCATAACTCTCTTATTTATCTATTATTACACGTAAGAATCAACCTATGCATAACTCACCATCTAGCCCTACCATTCATAATCTGAGCATGTTGTACAAGGGTGAACATCCTAAGAAAATTTCATAAAAATAATAGACTTCAATGTCTTCCATGCCCAAAAAAAGAACTAAGTGTTAATTTGATCCATATACATCACACAAGATCATATAATGATTTAATATGCCACATATAATAATATCTCATTGTGTAGTATACATAAGGTCTCACATAAATGGATGACATTGATATAAATGCCAATTTTTTGAGTGCCAATGCCATTGCCACTAACACCTTTAAGGAATGAAAGCATCTCTTCCACATTAAGTTATGGGAGAAGGATAAACCCTTCCATGTGATCATTGAGAGTGAAATCTATAATAATATCATTGCACAAGGCATAACTCAATGCATTGAACTTACTAATACTACACATCCTAAACCATACTCTTCGCATGGATTCAACAAGGGAAGAAAATACAAATATACATGTCTAACAATAATGCACTTTATAGTATAAATTCAAGCCCATGAAGGAAAAATTCACTTTTATGATATTTCCACTTGAGGTTTATGACATTTTTATTTTAAGGTTGTACTTTTATGAACGTAATGCTACATATCAATCCAAGTAGAAAAAATGGACTATGTAGGTCAAATATTGAATTTCAACCACTTAAAGTCACCTCTAATGACCAAAATCATGTTGGTATCTACTAAACAATGTTGTAAACTCATCTCACACATAAATTTTTTTATATTACTCATGGTTTTCTAAGATGTACATACATAAGAGATCAAACACACATTCACAATGTGCCAAGCGACATAAACACCATTGTAGCAGAAACAAATTGGTAAGATATTAAAATAATATGGAGAGGTATTTGAAGAGCCAAAGGGCCTGCCAAAAAACATTGCATAATAAATCATCACATCAATTTGGCTATTGGATCCCCCTTTTAGAATTGTCCACTGCACTTCAAGTCCATTTGGGAGAATGATGAAGTCTAACACCAAATACAAGAGCTTCTTGATCAAGGCAAGATCATGCCTAGTTCTTCTCTTTCCAAAATACCAATATCCCTTGTACCAAAAAAACTATATGGTACTTATCATTTTTTCATAGACTACCATGATGAAAAACATAATAGTGAAGAATTAGTACCTAATACCACATTTTAACAACCTTATATACCAATTCTAATGTGCACAATATTTCACCAATATTAACCTAAAGTCAAGTTATAATCAGGTACTAGTCCATCTTGAGGATGGTTGGAAGATAACATTCAAAATTTGGGAAAGAATGTATGAATTATTGGTTATTCTTATCATCTTGATGAATGTGTTAAAAACATTCATGTAATTTTTGGATGGCTTACTAAAGTCCTTCCTCAACTACTTCATCACCATCTATCTGGATAACATCCCCATCTTCAACAAGACTTGGGAGCAACATGTAGAGCACATCTCACCTATCTTAGAAATTTTTTCCAACACAAGTTTCAATCTAAATTAAAAAAGTATACATTTAGTGCCACATATGTTCAATACCTAAGCCACATCATTGCTTGTGAAGACATCCATATAGATCCAAAGAAGATCAAGGTAATACAAGATTAGCCAACTTTGTGAAATCTCACTAATTTGAGGAGTTTTATTAGACTTGCTAACTTATCCCATAGGTTTTTAATTGGTTTATCAACTTAAATTTTTATCTCAGTCATATCATGCATGCCAAATATGAATTCCAAGGGACATCTACACAATAACATTATTTTTGAGGAGATCAAGTAACGCTTGTGCATAACACTCATTTTGGTAATGCCCTACATTACCCACTCCTTAGATATCCACATAGATGCATATTAATATGCACTTGGTGCAGTATTGACACAACATGGACATATAATTGAATATTGTTTAGAGACATTCAAAAATACAATTTAATGTTACTCCACTAATTATAAAGAGTTGCATGCTATTGTGCAAGAAATAAAGTAATGGTGCCATTACATTTTAGGTAAGTAGACAATCATTCATTCTAGTCATAAACCACTTTAGTTAATATATACACATACAAAGTTGGAGAATGCATGTCACATGAAGTGTATGACTTAATTTCAACATTTCCATTTGGTGTTAAAGCAAAAGAAAGGAAATGGTAATAATGTTGTATATTACCTTAGTTCAGGAATGGTTCAAGAAATCATCATGGTGTTGTACATGTATGGCCATAACTTTCTTAACTGAGTATTTCTATACTTAGTAGATAAGGACTTTGTAAATTCCTATACCACCCTTGTATAGGGTGAATAGGCTATGGATTTTTACATGTCTGGAAAGCTTCTCTATAAGCTTGGGCATCTACGTGTTCTTGATGATGCACCTTGTTAAAGAGTCACCTAAGAGGAAAACTACACCAAGATAGTAGGACACTTTAGCGCTACCAAGACATTGGTAGAATTAAAATAATCATTAGATTGGATGCACATGGGAATATATATTTAGTGCCACATTAACTCTTGCATTCTTTTTTTCATTGCCAAGCTCGTGAATAGGAAGCTAGGAATTTACATATATTTGTCATTTTCAACTTAGACCATGGTAATCCATGGACATGGAATTCATGACTAGTTTACCTATGATAAAATGATAGAATGAGTATGTGTTTTTAGGGATGAGATATATGATATGGTCATCATAGTTTCTTTTAAAAAGACATCGATGCATATAAAATTACACAATCTTTATTCAAACATTTTTGGGTTCATTTTCGATTATTCACATCCATTGTAATTGGATGCAACTCACAATTTGTCAACCACTTATGAAAATATTTTTGGGACATTATGGATACAAAATTGTATCAATCTACAACATTTAATCCCCAAACAATGTGATGAATGAAATTTATTAACCTCACAATTATTCATATTTTGTACATGTACAGAATCACACATTCATGCACTTGGGATAATTATTTTATATACATTCAACATTCTTATATCTGATCTTTTCATAGATATATGGGGCATAGTCTATTCCAAACATGTTTTGGGTTCCAACCAGTGACACCCCTAGCCATATCCTATCACACACCCTATTGCATAGAGTAACACACTTAAGAATAGGAAGAGGACAAGGCACTTTTTTTTAATACAATAAAAATACTCATTAGTAGGTTTAATGAATTATATTGTGCCAAAAAATTGAAGTATAAATAGTGCCATGACACACATCACACACCTCATGAGTTTAAGGAGGGTGATAAGGTTCCATTTATCTTTAAAAGGAATGATTTAAGGGCCCACACTTCAAGATCAATCCTTGGTGCTATGGACCATACATCATATTTCATGTAGTTGTATTTTTTTTTTAAATTATTGACGTGTCGTATTACTTGGGTTTATATCTAGTAATCAATTTGGGACTTCTTAAGCCATACAACCCACATTTTCTTAAGGTAACTACAATGCAACATCTTTTAGATTCGGATCCTAAAAATTTAAATTATGTAGATAAGGATCAATTATTGAAGTGAAAACAATGCACACTGTTTGAGACATACATCAATTTTTTTGAATGGTCAAGGAAAGGCAATATAGTAATTAGGATAAGTGGTATAACCTTTAATAACTTTAGGTTCATTTTCCTTATCTAATTAAAGGTGAAATGGGCACCATTTATCCTCAAGAAAGGGTGAATTATATATGCACTCCTCACTTAGACATTGGGTTTCACATACACCACATATCATAATTTATGCACAAGCTTGTGTTACCTTCTTGAGTTGTCAAAATACCTTGTTCCTTGCCACACAAAATTTTGGCACTAAATACAAAAAATGATCTATGTATGCAACACATCTATATACAACATGGATGCATCAATTTCCTAGGCTTGCGACACCTCCTTAAGTTACCTCAATAATTTGTAATGTGTTACATAGGTCTTTGATGTGTTGTGCATGAACTTTCAACTCAACATACATGTATTGAGTTTATTCTACCATGTGGAATAACACCTAGCATCCTTTAAATTAGTGACATGTTATGGAATTTGTTAGTGGAACTACATAATTGGAAGTTGTTAAGACCCTAATGTCCTAACCATATATTATTATTTTTAAAATTTAATGGTCTTTGTTAGCTAATTAATTCGATCAACCCTTTCTATATAATCCAAAACCTTGATTAATAAGAATATTTATTAAATAATTTTGGTGCTTATGTAAAGTTGACCCTTGAATATTAGGGTTACATTTTTAATCATATTAGGGTTAGGGTTGTGATGCATATATATTGATGTTGTAAAGAAGGAAATTAATTCTTATATATATTTTAATTTAATATCTACTCTTAAGGAGGTATCCCCCTCTAAGAGGTTTGAGATATCTGAATATAAGAAAGGTTTGTAATTATTTATAACTTCATTGACTAACTTAATCCATTTTTGCATATTGTTATTTTGTTTGGTTTATTTTTGCAAGGAGGTTCATAACAAGTTGGTATCCAAGATATTTCTACGGTTTTGTTCCATAGTAAAGACAATAGGTTTTGGTTTTATACCATTTCCCATCCTATGTTAAAACCTTGTCCAATTAGGAAATTCATTATAAAAAAGTGGTAACAAAAGTAGAATCTCTAAGCTTTTTACCCCAGATATGCCTAATTTTTATTCCTACAAGTAATTTTTTTTCTTTTGAGTTAGAAATTTTATTCTAATAGTTTTAAAACTCATATAATTTTTTCTTTATTGGCTAAGCTAACTCATTATTATTGGTGAATTGAGGGGTGTCCCCCAAATATGTAGCCATAAAATAACACTATATAAAATATTTTAGCATCTATGTACCTTTTGGTTTATAAGAAACACCTAGGTTTTTTATTTTTCCATAGGAAGCCTTCAATTGATTGTAATCTATGATGCACCGGTAAGTGTTTAGCCCCAATAGGTTACTTGCACCATACCTTAGAGATGAGATAATTGGATACAAGATGATTCAATCCTCCATAGATAAAGATCTTAAATATTTAGCTAACATTATTGTGAATGAGATCAATAAATTGGTAAGCTCATAGACCAGACACACCCTCTTTTATCCTTCCCTATGATATCCCTAGCATTCTTGGTCATAGATCAAAAGTTGATTTTTTGGAAACATAGTACCAACAAAAGTTAGAATAGGTTTGAATTGAGAGATAGAAATTTTGAGCACAATGGATTTGAGGTTATGTGATTAATCTAAATCTACTCAAAATATCAATCCACTATTAAAATTTTAAACCAATTAGGAATAAAATGGAAAGGCAAATAAAACATTCATACCTTGATTTCATCCTAAAAGCTAAATGCTCCAAATCATGATCAAATAGATACAAAATGAAAGGATTAGATTTATTACCTTGACTCAGATTTTTGACATGATGATGCTTGATTTTGGATGTTTGATTATGGATTGATTTGACATGAAGATAGTATGAGAATTCAAGTTAGTTTCCATGGAGGGATGGGTTGTTTAAATATAAGGAGGGAGAAATCAACGGTTGAGATTCAAATTTGGATGAAGGAGACCAATGGATGAGGATTATCTAAGGAATTTAAAATTTCTTGGAAGCCCCTAGATTTAGGGGATTCTAAAGAGGAGGGGTGAGAATAGAGAGGAATATATAATCCTCCAATTATAGAATCCTCTAAGGGATTAATTAGGCTTAGGCATGGATTAGATAGGGATTAGGTGGATTATTAGGGACTAGGGGTGTAAGAGAGGCTAGTGTAGGTGGGTAGGTGGGCCATAGGAATTTAAAATTACCAAATAATAGATAAGTAGGATTAAGATGGGATAATAGGGATTTAGGATAAATTAATGAATGAGTGGGATAGAAAAAGGTTAGTATAATGAATAAATATTGAAGGGGGATATCAGATAATTGATTAAGAGGGGGGATAAATTAAAATATATGAGATGAGTGAAATTAGTGTCAACTAATAGGAATATTAGTGATAATTATGTAGGAGAGTGAATTTAGATGCATATATTTTGCCCCTCTTTGGAAGGGCATTGTGAATGAAGCAAAGTGGAAGGAATAATGGTCTTTCAAAGAAAAGCTATTTTATAGATGAATGTTAGTATAAAATGATGTTAATGGATATGATGCCCTCTCGAGGGGACATGCAAAGAAGAATGAGATGGGTGGATAATAGAAAGAGGAAATGAGGGATGGGATGAGATGGATAGGTGAGGGGATGGGATTCCCAATGTAAGATAGAAGATGAAGAAGATAAAGTAAACTTGAGAAATGAGCTATAGGTTGATGATGCTTCTGGGAAAGACATATGCATAAGGAGTGAATATGATGGGTGTTACGATTATCGACACATCCCAAGGGGAATCAACTATAACATGATGATGATAGGATTAAAGGGCTATAAGATTTAGATGTATCCCAATCAAGGATGTATGAAAGGGAGAGATATAGGATAGGATAAAACTAATTTGATAAGATTAATTATGGGTGTAGATCAAAGCTAAAGTTTGATTAATATGATAAAGAGGATGAGAAAGAAGGATGATATAATCAAGTGACTAACATATTGCATTACATCTACTTGATGAACCATTAGTGTTGATAAATTTATGGGTCATGTTATGCCCCAATCGAGGGAGGAAATGTAAACCACATATGATTAATTTACCAATCAGTGATTGATAGAAGAAAAGATGGATGTTGGGATTTGTCGATCCTAATCGACAAGTGCAGATGATTGATGAAAAGATTAAGAATATGATTATATAGAATGGTGATTCATCAATTGATTGATTATAGCTTACAGATTTGATAGATGCAAGATAAAAGGATGATGGAAGACAAGATAGATGAGATGATGGATGATAAGGAAAGAGGAGATAGTGGCTAAGATATCCTTGGGTATTGAAAAGTGACCAAGTGCTACCTACATAATCTAAAAAGTCCTCAACATGATGTAGTTCTGACTAGAAGATGATGAGGAAGATGAGGATTAATTATTAGAGTATGATGTAAGTGATTAAAAGATGTGACTCAAATGATGAGATGAGGATTATAAGATTGGTCGTTAGTCGAATGGGTTAAGAGGATTATATTAGTGATGGGGATAAGGATGATTATATGATTAGATGAATGATGAGGGTATAGGTGATTAAGCTATCACAATTGTCATAAGGTTCATCATAGTCTAAGTAATCCAATAGATATGGCACTTGTCAGTATGCCCCATGATATAGATATGACCAAGAGGACATTGTGCCAAAGTGCATGGGAGAATAGTGAACTCTACATCCTCAAGGGAAATTATAAGCATTATGGTAGCTTCGGTGTCCTAATATCATCCTTGTTCATTACCCAATATAAATAAAGAGATAGGATGCAAATAAAACATAAGACAAACAATATATATATACATGATAGTCAAACAAGACAAACAAAACAAACAAGTAACACAAAGAAATATCTATATGCATGTCACAATGTCTTGTCTAAGGATGGGATGAGTGATTGGACTAAGATGGTTATGATGGTGATTAGGGACTAGAATTTAGATATGATGATCATGATTAGGTTTAGGATGAAAGGATGGATAACGTGATAAGGTCTTAGAATATTGATTTGGTCTTGAAATCAAATCAAAAAGTGGCAAAGGAAGGTGGTTTAGAAAAGTGATGACCAAGGATTTCCAATAGACAAGGTCTTGTAGGAGTCCAATCTAGCAAGGAGAATAGGAGATGATGGGATCAAATACCTTTCATACTAGAAAAATAGTGATTGGATGGGTGCTAGGTATGAAGAGACAATGATAAAGACAATGATGGGATCAATTACCGTCCACACTAGAAAAGAGGTGATATGATGGGTGGTAGGTGTGAAGAGGCCTTGAAATGGAAATGATGGGTACCATATTAAATTCTTTGACAATGTTATATATGCGAATAATACCTAGGCCAAGGATGAGATTGAAGATATGAAGGGATGGGTGACCACTAGATTGGATTTCAAGACTAAATATTAATGGATGGGAAGATAGACAAATGACATAGAGATAGATATCAGATGGTATGGAGATGGATGCAACTAGGAGACTAGATATAAGATAAGACACCATGGGCTATTTTTGGATTTTTCATGTTTTATGATTTTTAGGGTTTTTTCATAGATTATAAATTTTAAGGATTTTTGGGATATGTATGTACATTGTACAAATAGGGTTACTAGAAAAGGGAATAGAAAGCCTAATAACTAGGATGAGAATGGATGGAATGATAGATGATGTCGATAAAAATATGAGGGGATGGGGACCAAGGAAGAATGGACTAGGGATTGCCAACGACCACATCGTGAAGGAACCATATGTTTAGTTGCCTAAGTATTCATTGGAAGATATGCCAAGATGATTTCAAAACATTTCTCAATATAAATTCTACTTCCTTACAAAGGTTAAGATAAGAAGGATGGTAGATAAGATGAAAGACATGATGGTAGATGATGGAGAAAAAGAATAGATGGAGGGGATGGACAAGGGATGGATTGACAAGAGAGACGGGTGTGATGGCTAAAAAGGATGGATTTTCCCCCCATGTATTTGAGGTATAATATGGATAATAGGGTATTCTACCTTGATGATGTAAACCATTTTTCATCATGGTACTTGCCCAAGGTGCTAGAAGACTTGTTTTCACCATTGGATGAATGATTTTTATTTCACTTTTTACTTTGATTTTTATTAAATTTTAAATTTTTAGAATGGTATCTCGATTTATTATAGAAGGGTGAGATGCAGGAATGCTGACACTAGATGTGATATATAGCCAACACCTATTATAGATATATATGATGTTAGAATCAGGTCTTGGTGGATTTTATTGACTTTTGATTTAACGTCCTTCAAAACATTTTAACTAGGTGTCTTTGTAACCCATACAAGGGACAATACTACCTAAGGATGTGAGATATGGTGTGGATGGGAAGATGTCATGATTATTATGATGGGATACAGGATGTGAATGATGAACATGATCAAAATGGTTAATATGCCAAGATGGGGAGTGAAAATGGGGTTCGGCAATCACATGCACCATTAGATATGAAGGAGGGGATTATTTAGATTGGTCCCATGAGATCAAGGAATCCAAGACCTTTTGATTTGTTGATTCTTTGATCTAGATATTAAGAGGATGATCATCCCTATGATTATTATTTTTGACTTTATCTTGAATTGATATTTGGGTTTGAATTTGATTGCCCCCTAGTGCTTGATTTTGGGCTTCACCAAAGAAGATTGATTTTTTGAATTGATATATGATTATTTTGACTTTGATATGTGCCTAGTGATGGATTTTGGGCTTCACTAGGGGAAGACATTTTTTATTAGGCCAATGATTTGATTTTGCTTGATTTTGATTGATAGGATCAAAGATGATTTGATCATGACTTATGATTATTGGATGATGGTCTTGGATCTTTGTATTTATGGTAGACATTATGCAATGCAAAGTGGAATCCAATGATGGATGTTCTTATTAATTCCTATTATGTAGTGGGATGTAGGGATTATGGAGATAAAGTAGATGAGTAATCTTGGGGGATATATTAAGGGGATAATGGGTAGCATAGTCCTCATAAAGGTCACTAGGATCCCTAAACTCAATACCAAGTAAAGTGTCATCAAGAATCTCAAAATGATCACTAAGACACACATCTGAGGCGAGATCAAATCCATTCTAAAAATTAGATAAAGATTTCAAGAATTCAATTATGACTTCATCATCCTGATTGGGATATAAAGGTATACCTGGAGATGTATTGGAGGTACCTAGATTAGATGTATCCTAAAAAATATAGGCATTATTAGTATCTATTGTAATATCGATGAGGGATGACATTTCAAATGAGGAATCTGATTTGAACACTGGTGCTACACATGATCCTAAGGTAGATAAAACTCATTCTAACTCTGATGCTAACTTTGATGTATATGATGCAATGCTACAAGTAAAGGAGTGATTGTCCAATATTATCCTCTCAATGTGGGGTTTTTGGTATGATGGGTGAGAGGAAGATGATAGAGGGCCAATGGATTGATCAAAGATAGGTCCATGAAAAGAATAGTGGGATATGGGAGGAGTAGGATTATGGTGAATAAACTTATTTTGAATGGATGGGTGGTTGAAGATAAGGGGATTATGGAGGATAGATAGGATGTGTTAACCTTGGATTGGAAGGGGAAGGTATTGATCATGATTGGGAATGGAATTTTGACATTCCTCTTCTTGTTCACCCAAGGAGAGAAATTCATCTGGTTCTTCCTCAATTACTTTGTCAAAATGGTCAATGAGGTTTTAGAGATAATCTTGGAAATTTTGACATCATTGAATGGAGTGACCCCTAGTTTTATGATATACATATTATCAATTTGATTTATACCAGGAGGGCTTAGGCTTGGTGGGATTAATTTGTTGTATGGGTGCGTAGACCATCATGTTAGTGATGACAAGTTATTAGAAAAGTGATTCCAAGGACATAAGAAGGGGAGTGTAAGGTCCCACTTCACTATATGATTTAGATGTGGAAGCATTTGATGTTAGATCAAATGGTCATTGATGTGACTGGGTGGTTGGTTTGGTAGCAGATGAGGTGGCTAGGATAGGTTTCCCTTTGCTAGTAGAGGAATGGGTGGATGATTGGTTATGACAAGTGGATGGAGAGTTTGAATATGGATGGGGATGTTTTAAGTGTAAGGTGAATTAGATGGGGTCGAGATATTCACAAAATTAGACACCCATCTCTAGGAGCCACAATAAAATTGCTTATGAGTTGTCAAAAAGGTATTCATAGAATGAGTAAATTTGTGAATTAGACATGCCACGACTAGGATGAGGACTAATAGATGGTGGAATGGAATAGGATGGGGTTGAGGATTGATGAGACTATTTCTTGGGGGAGGGTTTTAGGATTTTAGGCTCAATTTCATTGGGAAGGTGGGCACCAATTTTTAGTATCTATAAGAGGAATTCATCTTTATTCTCTATGATGTATTGATTGATTAGGATGGCCACATCAAGGAATGTTGATATTGATTTTGATGGGCTAGGGGATTGTGGTTGAGGTAGGATGCATGATGTTGGTTTGGGTTGGATAGGATTAAGATCATAAGGGAGGTGAACACCCATTTCTAAAGCTCAAAAAAGGAAGTCATCCTTGTTGGACAATATGTATTGGTCTACACAAAATAGGTCCAAGTCTATGAGGATAGACAATAAAATATGGATGATGAAGGGGATCAATGGAGGATATGGCTTATTTAACAAACTAGGTTGGAAGGACCAAGCTAGTATGATATATGAGCATGGGGATGAGATAGACTAATGGATTAAAGACTATAATCAAATTTTAGACTAATAATAACTGCTAACAACCTATCAACAATGCTTATTTGTCAATCTAGCAAAAGGATTAGGGATTTGATGTGTTTCTAAATTCAAGCTATTAATAGGATGATATGATGGGTGCTAGTTATGAATAGGTAAGATGATTAGACTAGATCAATGATTATATTAAAGATTAATGGGTTTACTAGATTGATACTAATAAAGTGATAAGATGATAGTAGGATAAGGTATGAAATCTGACCAATAGGATGAGTGATAGTGGAATAGGATGATAAGATTATGTGGATGATAGGACTATTTCAAAAGCCTTAGACTAATTTGCTCAAGATATGATAGAGTGGGATTATGTGATGAAGGTGATTATGATAGGGGGAAGGTTGAATATGATGGTGAAGTGATGAAAAGGGTAATGTAAATGGATGGGGATGGTTAGACCCACATGTGATCCTAAATATCCAACCAGGATAAGGTAGGATGGGGTTAGACTAAATGGGTGATAAAGGGCAAGGTCAAGATAAATGATGATGGGCTAAAGTGAACTTAGGATATGATGTGGATTTTGAAAAAATATGTGATTATGATAGGTGGGTTTTTTTCCAATGATGAGTGAGACTAGGATAGGATATGTCTAAGATGTAAATGAGAATAAGGATATGTACTAGGGGGTAAGACATGGATGTACAAGACAAAAGGATGATATGATGGGTTTAATGATGAGTGGATACAATTAAATTAGGAGGATATTAAGATGAGGGTGGACAAGGGGATGATGAAAAAAATTAAAAGATGCAAGAATATATAAGATATAGGATTGATTAGGGACATAGGGCAGGAGGTGGTTGAGAGATTATAAGGAAATCTAGATGATGGGGGTTTGACCAATGATGAGTGGGTCTAGTGATAGGATGAGACTAGAAGGATGTACAAGAGAATGAGGATATATACAAGAGGGTGAGATAAGGATATACAAGGTGATGATTAGGTTATGTGGGTGATGGGATAATGATTAATGATGGGTGGTTAAACTAAGAAGGAGATGAGGTGACTATGCGAAGGTAAATAGTTGATGTTGTGAACTTAGGTTAGGATGTAAGGTGTGATTGGGGTATGTATGTGATAAAGGTATAAGATTACATGAATAAATGTTATAGGATGTTAGGTAGATGTGAAATATGTGGCAAATATGGAAGATATAGGATAGAAAAGATGGGTTATATAAATCACTTAAGATATGGATGGATGGAGAGATATGAGGTGGATAGAGGTTATAAAATGGATATTAGGTGGATGGGTGAATATGGGATGTTTTAAGTAATGGATGATACAAGATGGGTACTAAGTGGGTATAAGGGATGATGTGGAATGGGTGACCAACACAAAACAAGTGGATGATTTAGGATGGATTAAGGTAGATAATTTTTGTTAGATGGAAGATAAAAGACTAGGGTATGGAAAATGTGGGATGGAAGATAGAATTTATGGGATGAATAGAAGTTATAGTATGGGTATTAGGTGGATAGACTATGTGGACATAAGATTAGACAAGAAGGATTAAATCTCCTCAAGATGAGATATATACAAATGGATGTTAATAATGTAGGAAGAATATGAGGCAAAAGGGTGGGGTATATTAAAGAAAGGTGTGAAAAGGGTGATTACTATGCAAATGGGTAGTAGGATAGATGAAGTGGATAGTAATTAGGGATAATGGATTAGAAGGGAGATTGGGGTATGGAGGATATAAGATGAATATGAGTTGATGGGATGAATATGGATATTTTCTTAGGGGTATCTAAGGTATTGCATCCACAAGAATTTAAAATGAAATATAATGTTCAAGGGTGGTTTGGGATGGATATAGGATGGGTGGATGATATAAGATGGTTAGTATGTGAGTGTGATATAGGATTAGACAATGGGGATTACAAAATGGGTATTATATGGATGTTAGATGTGGAATTAGGAGTAAAAAATGGGATATAGATAATCAATACTAGGTGGGTATGTGGGATGGGTGGATGATATAATGTGATATGATGATGAGTATTAACTTAGAGGTGTATAAGATATCACACACAAAATAAAGATATGGCTAACTCAACCTGTAAACAATACGGGTCTTATACCACACTCAAATAACACATGAAAGTATGAATCCTAAATTAGTCAACTATTAAGTGTGTGTAACTCGATACCTGCACCATCCAATGGCTTCACAAGTGAGGTTATAGGCTGGTGACCCATTACGGTATCAACCAAAACCTCTCAACAATGCTTGCACTCGATGGATACTTTAGAGTTGATATTGACTCTTATAGTGGTCTACCTGTTATGGTCGAGGGCTCCTAATCTATGTATACACAAAGGTTTATAGGTGCATCCCCTATATACATGAAGGTACAATGGGGCCTGAGTCTATATAGGATGGTATATAACTACCCTATGTATTGGATCTTATCCACCCCTCATTCCATAGAACCCTTTCTGGGGAATTCCACTTAAGCATGTAATGACAACTATTCTAATTTTTAGATTCTACTAGAACATGGAGTTTGGTTAGTGCATGGTGATGAAATCCACATCACCAACCATTATTTTCTAAGTTTGTGCATGGGGATGAATTCCACAATGCTTTCTATCCTAGACTTAGGGGGGACAATAAATAGGCAAGCATTAGATGATTAATTTATCGATTAATTACCTATGTGTGAGGGGCACAAGTATGTATAGTGAAGTGATAAAAAAATATGCACAAGTAAAAACCATAACATGCAAGTATATTCAATGAGGCAAATGTACAACAAGGATGCATATAATAAAAATTGAGTTAATATATTATGGGCACCCCTTCCTGAAAACACAAGTGTTAGAAAATGAAGTGGGGTGCCTTGGTATTGAGAGGTCCTGCAAAATAAATGATTAGTAGTTTGCTTGATTTTAATCTTCGGCCAATCGTTCCATAGAGTAATACAAGGCAACCTACAATGAAAAAGTGTTAATAATTTGATCAACTTTGATGCTTATGAATATCTAAATGTTAAAACTTCCACCTCTCTTTATGTAATTGTTATTAGAGTATTATGACAAATCTTATGACTTAATTCATTAGATCAATAAAAAGATTAGCGTAAAAGATACTATTTCAAATAAACATGTAAAATTTAATACCATAACCCTTTAATGGTATTCAATTAAAAGGAAGCTTTACATGACTATTTTCTAAATATAGTCAAGATTGTATTAATTTATAGGTTAGCACAAACTATTATTAAAAGGAAAACATCTTTTTAATTCAAACCAAAATTCAAAATAATAGTGCTATAGAAAATTTAAATACAATCACTTCTTTCCAGCTGTATTAATGAACCCGATACCATTCAGTTCTAATAGACTTCACTAAACTACGCAATGACCATGACCTTAAATGTGTCAATATAGTTATAATTAAGACTCTTATTTAAATAAATGACATCAACCACAAATAAAATGTATCGATATAATTATTCTTTTTTTACCTAACTACACAATCCATAAACCATTATAAAGTGCCAATACATTTCCCTTCCATCATTAGATTATATCGACTTGGCTGATATAGTTAATTTTAGTCATGTTTCACCATACTATATCACCTTGGATAATACTTTTCATTTTCATCCTATTTCAAAAGATAGTATCAACCTAGATGATATAAACCATTTCAATCTTGTTGCACTAGACTGTATTGGCTTGGATGATAAAATTCATTATAATTATGTTTCACCACATTGTA
>JARHVA010000087.1:70000-247500 GCA_037957365.1 Torreya grandis | reverse complement strand
TGAAAATTTCAAATTAAATTAGTAGTTGTGTGGGTAAATTAGATAAAATGATGATTTATGATTATATTTGTGTGTGGTTGTATAAAATCATCCTGATTAAAATTTAGACATGGAAATGGTGAAAATGAAGTGTCTACATTTTCCCCCTATTTGAGAAGGTTTTGCAAGACACAAAACAACATAAAATATTTTCAAATAATAAAAAATTAGTTAAGAATTTATTTTAAAATATTGAAGAATGATGTATTGAAAATCATTAAATTTACATGCAAACATTTTTAGATTGATGCCCCAGAGGGTGCTTGAAAAACCTTAGATGCACCTTGAGAGAATGATTAGAAAAAGATTAAAATGGGTAAACCCTCAAAATGAGGAAATGACATGGTTTGTAGTATAAGAGGTTGAGATATAGAGGAATATATAAGAAATGAAATGAAAAAATCTCAAAGGAGCTATAAATGGGCATATAAGGAAGAACATAATGGGAATGGAGAGTAGAGGAGTGTAAAAATTCAAATTGTAATGTTGTAGAAAGAGTTAGTCTCTTAGAGTAGTACCCATTATTCTTAGTAACTCACTCTGGTAGTTCAACACTTTAAGGTAAATAGGTGAAAGGCTTAGCATTAGGTTAGGTATAACATTTATCACATCTCTGCATTAGCATCTAATTCACCCAAGGCAAAAACTGTGAGTGCTCACTTGAAGTACAGGGATGAAATGACTGAAGCCCATATTGGGCTAGTTGGAACATGGTGCAACTTTAGTTTGGTTAATGGGGCATGTCATGGGAGTTCATCGATGTAATGTTGTTCAACGATCAAGTTAATAAGCACTAGATGAAGCTATGGTTTGGTTCCTGACCATAGCGGTACATATCTAGTTTGGTAGTTGATCTAGGTACTAACTAGGTTGAGGTTTTCAGATGACATTCTCATATTTACTTGAGCTATTTAGCTTATTTATATTGAAAGGCCTGGGTTCACTTAGATTTAATTTCAAGCTAGGTTATTCCAATAGTTGGTTATTATGCACCGTGATGGTCATTATAATTGGCTTCATAGATCTTTAAGTGATTCATCTAATTACCACTAATACTAGTAAAGAACATATAGATCACAACCATATTCAAATATTAAATATTATATTCAGAGAAAGTATTCAACACATATATCCTTCAAGTGATTGATTTCATTCATATTTTAAATTGATAGTTTACAAGATAAATTTGAGCCTAGGCTTGGTGTGATAACATTCATGTCCAACAGCTCATAGGCGAGCTCAGACTATATAAAGCTAGTTCTATTAGCAGAAGCATAAACTATCCTAGTTTATACTCTAAATACATTTATGCAGAGCTTTGATATGCTTAGTTCTCACCCTTTCCTCCCATGCTCCAAGTTTTCTTTATAGCCTTTGGAAGATTCTGAGCCAAGCTAGATGGGTACACACCAGGTGCTGAGGTGTCACTAGGGTTGATCATTATACTAGCTCCATGAATCTACCACCATACTCATAATTGAGAGTCATCCATCCAAAATTTGGGTGAGAAGTAACTACTTGGCCAGCTGGTGCAAGATTCATAGGATTCCTCTAGTTGGCATAAAAAAGATAAAATGAGCAATCATTACACATGATTACCTCATGCCTGGATTTGACATGTTGACATGGGAACACTACTTAGTGAATAAAGGGCCAACATTTTACCCCATACAAAATTTTTAGTCCACTTTGGACTAGTCGACTAGCCTTCTAAGTACACAGAATTCAAATGTATATTTTTCTAGTCCTACTCAGAATATCTAAAAGCCCTATATTGCATTCTTCAGTTATTCAATGTCACCATCTATCAAGGTGGATGCTAACTCAAGAGTGAGTAAATCTACATCTTCTAGTACCCTCTTGAAGGCCTCAAGCCTTTCTTTGGTGCTTTTTATTGCACCTTCCAAAATCTCACCTTGCTCACTCACCTTTGTTTGGAAGGTGCAAAAGACTGCCTCTAATCCTTGCTCCCGTGTCTTCAATTGAGAGCTCAGGGTGTTTACTTTCACCATAATTTATGGGTGCTCACTTTTTCTAACCACTAAGGCCTCTTTTCATCCTTTTTTTCTTTAGGTATGCATCAATGACCTCAAATTGGGTCACAAATTTATAGAATATTGCATCTACCTCTTCTATATGTGCCTCCAGCTAGCCAAAGAGCTCTTCAACCCTTTTGAGCTTCTCACTCAGCTCCATTCTAAGGTGATCACAAGGGTCTTTTGATTCTTCCTACATTGGATTCATCCCTAGAATCATTTGTTCAACCAAGGTGAAAACTTGGTCTACTTCATTCTTTCCTTTAGAGATTATGTTGTCCAAGAGGGAGGGTTATACCTCTTTGATACACCTGGAAATCTATTAAAGCTTGGACTTGGTTGCTTGCAACTCTTTTTTTGTATCCTTTGTTATTTTATTCTAGTTTTGGGTGTAGGCATCATTGATGATGTTATTATGTGCCACATAAAATGCCATCTTGACTAGGGCATTGGTGAAGTACATGGGGTTCATGTCTCTGGGATTGAGGAGTTTGTAAGAGTACCCTTTTTCCAACTTTAGGGCGTCTCTAATTAATTTTGTCAAAACTTTGAACTTAGGTTCATTCATGAAGCAATCAAGCATCCAAGATACATGGTGGTGTGTCATTTTGGTTATAACCTTTCAAGTCATGCATTCTTATAGATAGTAGTTATCCTCCTCAAATCCCTCTTGTGCCCACTCCCTAATTCTAGGTGCATCACCTTCTTCTACCAATTCTTCTTTTTAGTTGGTGTTAGAGTCCAGGCTGGATCCTTCCTCATCTCCAAGTTCTTCCTCTTCACCTTCTTCCTCTTCTCTTCTTTCTTCCTCTTTGTCTTCTTCTCCTTCCTCTTCTCTTCTTTATTCCTCTTTTTCTCCTTCTCCTTCTCCTTCCTCTTCTCTTCTTTCTTCTTCTTCTTCTTCTTCTTTTCCCTTCCTCCTCTTCTGTTTGTTGTCATTTAGAGCCAGTATTGCCTTCTATGTCCCTAAGCACCCCTTCAAGAATTGGGTGTACTTGTTGTGCAACTTTCTCTACTAATCTGGTGGAGGTGCTAAGCACATCTTTTTTTTCTTCTTTCTAATCTCCACAACAATGGCAGCCTTTTCCTTCTCAACCTTCTTTTGCATGGTTTACACGACATAATTTTCTTCATGGGATTTGATCTCAGTGGCCTCAACTTCATCAATGTTGGCTTGGGAGATTCCACTCTCTCTCATCCTTCTGTGCTTTTGATTTGATTTTAGTGTTGCCTCCATTTCCCATTAGTCTAGGCCCATGGCCTCCCATTTTCACCTTAGCTCTTCATTTATTGGTGCACTAGATGGGGTTGTTTTAACCCCTTTTTATTTGTATTCACTTTCCTTTGCCTTCGTTGGGTGCTCCACTTCCTTCATCACCTTATTATTTCAACTCTTACGCTTGCACCTTCTAAAGTTTTACCTAGTCAAGTGTCTTTAGCTTGCACTTCTTCTTCTCTAACTCAGGTTGACGGTGTGGAGAGGGCATTTGTTTCTCAAGGTATTCATTTGGTGTAATATATGTGCCTATCCCCCATCCATATTCTTCTAAATACTCTAACTCTTCTTCAGATATAACTATTATAGGCACATAAGAGGAGGGATTTTCCCTTTTTACCTTAGCCTTCTTGCCCCTTTCTAGTGGCTCTAAGGTAGATGCTTCTCCTTCTGAGGCGATCTTCCTTTCCAGACACCTCTAAATTTCCTCCAAGGTTTCCCCCCTTTTACTCTTAGGGGTTTCCTCACTTACATTAGGTGCTGGGTTCCCCTTTTCTCCTATTCAAACTAGAGGATCGGTGTTGCCTGTTACATTGGATGCTTGAGCCACCTTCTTCCTCAGCTTCATCTCATAATAGAGCCTATGGATGTAGCTGACTATTGTTACTATGAGGATGAAAGTGATGTCAATTATATTTGACTCATCCTCCTCATCCTTGGTGGCCTTTAAATTTGTGTGGATGCATTGGTGCTTGAGTCTATACCTCTCCATGTCTAGTTATCCAACTAGGATTTCTATCTATTGTGCATTGGGGATTCATTACAACACCTTGCCAAAGTATTTCACTAAGAAGGCATAAGGTAGTTATAGTCACCCAGACCTTGTGCCATCCTTTAGTGTTAGGCACATTACACAGTAGTGATTCATCATGGTGAAAGCCACTATTCCAAATAAATTTTGTAGTAACCCTTGAGGAATGTGCCATTCGAGCCTGAAGGCTTCTATGTATTGGGTGCACCACTTCATCACCCATGATTTATACTTTGCCTCAATAAAGGTAGGGCAGGTGAATTTATGGTATTTATGTGTCGAGGATCCATTATGCTCTAGGAAAACCCACAAATTATTTCCCTTCCCATCTAGAACTCCTATTTCCTTTATGATGATGAGGATGAAGATGGATCCCCACCTAAAAATCCCCTTAGAGGTGTGGCATTCAGTAGTGTTTTTCAAAAATCCATCTGCTATGAATTTGGTAATACTAAACTAGACCCCTTACACCATATGGTATGCAGTGCATAAGTAGGTCTTAGACACATCGATCCACTACCCACTCAGTTATAACTTGGTGCTGACTAGGCAAAACATTGCTCTTATCCTAGGGTCATTGCAATCTTTGATGGGGAAGGAAAAACCCCCTTGTAATAGTTTATCAACTATGTGACATGCTTTACTTCTTCACGATTCATCAACTAATAAATGTCCCTCCTAGTCTTTGGGAGCGTAGTTATCTTCTTGATTAGTTACGTCAAGATTTTCATGCACTTGCCTATTTAGTAGATGTGGTCCTCATTGATGCATGAAAGGAAAAAAATGTACAAGTTCTCCTGGATTCCCAAAGTAGGGAAAAATGTAGAGCTTAGTTGCACCTAAAGATGTTAGTTTATCTCTGATCGAGACATCAAACAATGCATCCTCCTATGGCATCTTACACCTAGTGCAAAAGAGAGAATATTTTCCCCCACCATTACCTCAGTGGGGAACTACATGTATTGATAAGACATTTTGGTGAGTGCCTATAGGTTAATCATGGTGATGCTCACTACTTTAATGGGCTACATCATGGTATTTTCAGCCTTTGTCTCCTTAAAATAGACCCACTTGGGTTCCATTTGATCTTTTATAAAGCTCCCGATCTTCTAATTCCTCACCATTATAAAGTGATTAGAATTAAACTTTGGGAGATGAAGTTTTTTGAAACCCCTAATAGTGACCCTTAGGTAGTTCATCTTGGCCTATCTATCTAACTGTTACTTCCTCTCACTCATTCTTATGAATGCACTTTCTTCTCAATGTGCCGCAGTTCATGCTAGGTTTTTTATGTCGTGTATTTTATGGCAACCTAGTTTTTTTCTCTCTTCAACTCTCTTTGAGTTCGTATAATTTCAAAAAATTTAATAAAGTGTAACCTAACACTTTTGTGTGACCATGCCTTTATACCCTCTTGGTTAACCAACTACCTTTTTGGTAGGTGTTTATGACAAGGGCTATAAATTTTTTTGGGAGAAGCAAAAAAATGTTTAAAATCCTCCAAGATCCTTTGTCATCCCTGCATTTAATGTGTGGCATCGTGTTGCTACCTCACTTATTATTTCCAATGGTATTTTTAGTGATGTGATTAGTGGTTTAAATCAGTCATTTCCTACCAACTCATGGGTGGATTTTAGATGTCTTAAATGAATTATTTCTACGCTTGTCACTTGGTGTGACCTTTTCCTTTCTTGTGGTAACTTGGGCACAACACCTTATATGTGCACGATTCAGCCTCCTTGGTTCCACTTCTTTTTCTAGCTACAATTTTATCTCTAGTGTGCTTTTATCTCCTTGGTCAAATTTCTACACATTATCTTGCCTTATCTCATCCTACCCCATATAAATCCCTTGCATTGGACCTCCAACACTTATCGTATATGAGCACCGCTACTTGTACTGCTTACACAAGGACTTCCTTATGTGTGTCCTCTAATTAGTCAAACTGTCCACTCTTTATGCCATGAAACATAGGTGTCTAACCCTAGGTGCTTGAGAAAAAAAAATGAGCTCAACTCACCCGATTGGTATTATGCTTAGAGGTTCTAGTCTTGTCTTGGTGTGAGCCTCTAACCACCTACTAGTTTGGTTACCCTATTAAAGAATCACAAAAAATTAGTTTACTTATGGGCTTGGATTATGCCAAGCTTATATATGGTCATTACACTCAATATAACTTGTGACCAATAAGTCAGTGTTCTTATGGTGTAAGCACCACTATATTGCTTATATAATTAAGTGATTTCCATTGAAATGCTTGGGGAGCATTTTTCTAGTGAGCGTGGACAATTTGCACGTGCTAGTATCCAGTATGTGATGGATGATGTAGGGACCCATACATCTTATCTATAGTTTTCCTAGGTGCTTAAAATACATGGAGTCATATAGAAATACCAATGCCCCTTTAGTTAATTCTTTGTAGCTCATGTGTTTATTGTGCCATCTCTTCTAATGTGCCTGTTCAATTTGGTGACTCCATTATCCTTAAGCATGCATCTTATCTAAGCACTCCAAGTCCTCTAGTATTTCCTATAGATACTCTTGGTCATCCAAGTGACCAATGCATGAAATATGCAATGATGGAATGATAAATTCCATTGGTAGGATGGGTTTTATGCCAAACACTAGTTGGAATGGTGTTACCTTGTTTAGGTGCTTATACATTGTGTGGTAAGCCCGTACTAACATAGAAACTCGGTCACCCTAATCCTTACACCTAATGTCACATATCTTATTGAGGCATGTCCCTAAGATTTTGTTAAAGGATTTAGTCATGCTGTTGGCTTGCAGGTGATAGGATGTTGTTTTGTGGTGAACCACCATGTACTCAATTAGGAGAATTCACACCATTTCATTTATGAAATGGGTACCCCTGTTACTTGTAAAAATTAATGGGCACCTATAACCACTTGTGATATTCTCCCATATAAATCATGTAGCTATTATAGCTATGTAGTCTTAGGTTGGCAAGGCCTCGACCCACTTGGTGAAATAGTTAGTGGCTATCAGAATATATGTTAAACTTGTGCATCAAGCTATGGAAGTGATTGGCCTAACAAAGTCAATGGACCATTTTTTAAAAGGATCCTGGACAAGGATAGGGATGTGAGGAATCTCATCCTAAGCATTAGGTTTTCCTGTGTGCTGGTATATATCACATGTCTTTGTGCACTCCTTAGAATCTTGAAATAGGTTTGTCCACCACAAACCTGACTATAAGATCTTCTACACAGTTACATCATCAGCGTAATGGCCTCTTACAATTCCATCATACACCTCTTACAAGATGGAGTCCCTTTCATGCTCAAGAACACATCAGCATAAGAATTCATCTTGACTCATTTTGTATAGTTCCCCCTCAATGATTAGGAATGGGGTGGTGTGAATAGTGAGTTTTTTTCTCTCTTTCTTGATCAAGGTCTAGGGTGCTAGTCCAGATGTTAAGACAATAATGATCTCTGCTAGGTCCTTGAGAGTGCATTGGACCTTATATAGTTTCATGTCTGGCATATCATCTTCAATTGCTGCTACTGCATCACCAGATTCGATGCACGAGAAATGGTCAGGCCCTACATTCTACTTTCCAAGCTTAATGATAATGGAAAACTAGAATTCCTAGAAAAGAACTATCTATCTACATATGTGCCCATGTAGCATTGGATTATTGATGAGGTATTTGAATTCTTCATGATCAATGAAGAAAATTAAGGTGGTAGCCAGTAGGTATTGTCTAAACTCCTATAGGGCATACACCTTGATGAGTGCTTCTCGCTCGATTGTCATATAGTTTCACTCTACTTGGGTCAACTTTATGTTCACAAAGGAAATTGGATGGTCTATCTTCCCTTTGCCTAGTTACACTAGAATGGTGCCAATGGTAGAGCTAGAGGCATCAACATGGGTGTGAAATGGGGTCATCTAATATAAAAATTATAATATTGATGCACTGGCCAATTTTAACTTTAGGGTTTCAAATGCCTCTTCTTGTGCCTGGCCCTAATAGAATGGGCCCTCCTTACACAAGAGTTCCTCTAGAGGTGATGCAATCTTTAAATAGCTCCTAATGAATTTCCTATAGTAGCTATAATGGCATAGGAAAGCATGAACATCATTTTATGTCAAAGGGGTCTAGAGCTGAATGATAATGGTAATCTTTATCGTGGCTACTAATAGACCATCCTTACAAACAATGTTCTCGAGCAATGTTCCAAAAGGAGTTATAAAGACACACTTATTTAAGTTTAATGAAATTTATAGTTGCCTACATCTTTTAAACATGAGGCATAGGTTATCATAGTGGTCCTTGATGAGGCCATACATGGTCCAATCATCAAGTTATACTTGGAAAAATGATGAATAAAGTCCTTAAATACCATGATGACTACCTTATAGAAGATGATTGGCACTTTTTTGAGCCCAAAGGGCATCACATTATATGTAAAACAACCCCATTTAGTTATGAAGGTTATCTTTGGCTTATCTTCTTCCTCTGTTTGCACTTGATGGTATCTCAAAAATCCATCAGTGAATGTATATATTTCATAGTCAATGATGCCATCTAGGACCTCATTTGTAAATGGAGTTAGAAAGGTGTTTGTAACATAGGCAACATTCAAGAGTTGATAATCAACACATATTTTAATACACCTATCCTTATTTATGATAATTACCATGGGACTTACCCATTCTGACTCTTGCACCAGATATGTGATCCCTGCAGCTAGCATCCCATCAATCTCTATTTTTACCTTGGTATAGAGATTGGGGTTCATGTGGTTTGGGCATTTATTTATGTGTATCATGCCATACACTTGCTTGATGCTCATCTTACCCAAGGAAGGGTGGGTTCCCTTCATGTCTTGATAGTTTTGAGGAAATAAATCTTAAAATTCCTATAGGATCTCTTTAATCTGTGCCATCTCTACTTTGGACCAATATGCACCTATGGTGGCAATCTTAAGTTCACCTTCCATGCTGATGTCCACTTTCATGGTTCTAATTAGTGAATTACATGGCTCATTTCACACCTAATGGTAGTATTCCACATACTTTATCCTTTCTATTGTGTTGACGTGTAGATGAGTAGGGATTTATTCATTGAGATGTGATCATCTACTTGATGCACAACCCTTTTCTCTCCAGCTAGAGCCTTCAAGTTGTGATTTTTCCAAGTCTTATCATCTTCTTCAATGGAGTTTCTATTGAGTGCCTTGTCTTCAAAAAATGTGGAGAGCACTAGTCCTTTATCCCCAAACATGTCTCTAAGATGCTCTTCTAGTATAGCAGTGTCTTTGAACACTGCATAATGTATGAATTGTAATGGCTCAAACATCGTCAAATATTCAGAATAAAAGGAAAACATGTGCCCAAACCTCTCTTTTAGTTTATCCCAGCTATAAATCTCCCTACATGTCTCATTTATCATGTACCAAGCTCACGCCTAGGTTTTTAGGGTCCTGTAAAAGGCGTGCACCTATAGGTTCCTCAACACGTTTTCACCACAGTCAGTCCATATTTCTTCATAGATGTGCATGTGGGCAATGGGGTCTAAATCACCTGAGTAAGATGATATGTCTAAGACCTCATTATTATTTCTAAACCTTGTGATTATTATGGCCTTAACATCTTTCCATATTGGTAGGCTAGCCTTGTATGCTACCCACCATCGAATAATAGTGCTCTTTAGTGTATGCACCAATGCACCCATTCGATCTACTTCTTTGGGGATGAAAGAATCTAAGTCATTGATATAGCTCTCAATCAGTTTTTTTCCTTCATATTTTGGAAGGGTATCAAGTTTTCCCTTTCTTAATCTAAACACTCTTTTTCTAGCCGCCTTGGCATAGGGAAACCATTTCTACATATTATGCTCAACTTGGATTAGACCTATCCTAACCAACCTTGGAACCTTTGTGTAAAATTGGTGACACCTTCATCCATTGGTCTCGTATGCCTCCTTAACCCATCAATCACATGTTATGTCCATTATATCAGATATTGATTGGCCATCCTCCCATTTGATCACTTCTTGATCATCAGGCTATAAAAACTTGATGCCCTGTGCCGTGATATTGTATATGTGGTTGATCTTTTCATCAAGGTCAATTCTCTCAACATATGGTGGCCCTTGTTCCTTTGAAAGGGGGATCACCACCCTCTCTTTTCCAATCTCAAAATTTATGTAATGCTTCATAAAGTGCATGTCCCCATTTTTTGTGTAGCACCATTATCTGCTTAGGAGCACTAGGTAGTTATCATGCTCTACCAATTCTATTACTTCAAATTCAGCCCAAAATTTTGTGCCCATGATATCTATGATGGCACCTTTCAAGACCCTAATAGGTTTTGCTCTAGTTTTGTTTACCATGAACAAGGTTTGAGGGGATGGACTTAAGGGCGATATTCCCATTTTTTCCCAAGTAGTTTTAGTATAAATGTTGACCTTAGTGCCTATATTACTGATGACCTCACATACTAACCATTCATCGATGGTTGCACTTATCATCAGTTCTTAGTCATACTCAGCATTTTGAGTATGATGAACCTCATACACGCACTCCAAGTGTGGCACCATGATTTCAATCCATTTAGGCACAACCTCATCTTTTGGCATTTCTATTTATTTCATCAACAAATACCTTAATAAAGGAAACATTCCATCTATCTTCAAGACGCACAAGATATCTGTTAATTATTATACCTCTACCTCTTAGTTATCCCTTTTCTAGTGTGAAGTTGTAGCTTGTGCCTCCAAATCTCTAGCTAGTTGAAGCTCACACTGGAGTTCCTGAATCATGCTCATGGCCTATTATAAGACATCCTTTTGGCATGATAGATTAGGATATGGCATTACCTTGGGTTTGGGCCATGCCATACGCTCAGTTTAGCTTGATTTACCAAATTCTAGGCACAAATTTGAGGTTGGTTTGATAGTGGGTTGAGAAGTGAATCTGCTTCTTGTGGTGACTTACACTTTGGGAGTCTCCTTATAGGTTGGTTATGGCTTTGCAACCCAATTTTACACCTTGGGTTCTCACTTGACCATGGAAGCACCCTTATCAGGCTAGCCCTAGGTCAAATTTTTGTATAAGTCAGGGCATTATTTGATTTGATGTGGCCCATGACATTACCCATAAGTGGGATGTATCAGGCAGTCATGCTGGTAGTAATCAGTTGATCCACATTTTTAACATGATTATAAGGGAACCTTCCTCCAACACATCCTCTGCCTCACCCTCTTATGCCTCATTGGTTTCCATAGCCAACATTTTGCTAGCCATAAGCATCATCACCCTAGTGCGTCTATCCTCCAATTGTAGTGGTTGCCTACCATGCACCTCTCTCTAGGTTTTGACACATTTCATCAATGACATGATAGTTTTCAGTTGTGTGGGTGTAGGCATCACAAAATTTACAATATATAGAGGTGTTTACTTGGGTGGTGCATTATAATAATGGGTAGTTACAAACATCTTGGTCTTTATGGCATACCTCACAACATAGAAGTAGTGCTCATATAGTTTTCCTTGGGCAATTGCTCTTGTTATGCCCTTCAACCTTATAGGTAGTACACCACATCCTACTATAAGTGTCATGTGCTGATCCTACTATCATTTTTTGCAATTATGAGGCCATTAATGTGATCTATGCCTCTATAAATGGACTGATTTTTTTGTCTATGCTCCTGATTTCTTTGACCCTTATTGTAACCTTTAATGCTTCTCTAAGATCAGTGAATGTTTTCATGGATAGAACTCATCAAAATGTTACAAGAAGGCCCCCAAAAAACCATTATGCATGTTGAGAGGGGTGGTTGTCATAAGGGATTTTTGAAAGGAGGGTTTTGAAATTTGCATCATAGAGGTGCATACTCTCAAATAACTCCTAGATAATTTATTTTAATGTAGCTATGCTTTACTGCTAAAACTCTAGGATGTTAAACTCCTTGAGAAAAGCCTCCTTCAGCATGTCATAATCTACCATGCCCTAGTTTGGATCAAAATTTTGATACCAAGTGTGCATATGATCCATTAGGGTCATCATAAATTAAGTGTTATTTCACTCTGATTGGGTAATCCCCGTAGTAAACCATTGCAGTTCACACTTGAGCACATGCTCAGTAGCATTTTCAATGTCATGGTACTCTAGAAAATGCATTGTAATTTCATAGTAAATTTGCTAAGGGGGTAATTGACCCTTGGGCACTTTCCCTCTTAGATTCTAGGTTGGAGGTGATCCTCTGATCCCTGGGTGAGATTACATCCCAACAACTGTTGGTTTCAAAATAGAGTTAGTGGGTGAAAAACTACTCCCTAGTTGTGCAGAGCCACCTCTACTAGGCTATTGCCTAGTCAGTGTAGTTGACATCCTTTAAACTAGGATGGTAGGATTTACCTTATTAATCATCTGACTAGGGGTACTTGTACTTAAACTCAGGCTTGTAGTTGTTGAGGTGTCCTTTAATTATTCATAAGGGAGTATTTATTCAATCACTAGTTCTTCCCTTAAGGATTGGAATATGTCAAAATATACTATGATACTGGGTTCAATTATCAAATTTATATCTTCCTATACTAGATATAGTGCATGCGCATGCGCTTCAAGTTTGAAAGGGGTCAGTGCCTCTAGCACATCCTATGTTGCATGGTCTTCTAGGAACCCACTGCAAACCTCCTCTATGAACTCTTGAGATTGCTCTACAACTTCATCCCTTCTTCCATGGCACTATTGTATTTCAAGGGATCCTTCCCCATGCCCTTCCTAGTCTTTATTGGTTTCCTCATCACTTCCAAGTTCTAGACCCTCTATCAATATATGACTCCTTTTGTTATAATTTTACCTACAGAGCTCTTGATTTTCTACTTACTCATTTCTTTCCATCTACACTTCACTTTCACTTCCCCTTCTCACCTTCTGCACCTACTCATACATGTATGGATTTTAGTCGATCATACTTATGGTTTCCATTCTGTAATCTACTAGAAACTTATTCAATTTAGTGCCAAGATCTCTAAAAAATGTGCCTCTAGGTTCATGATAAAGTTCATGCTTCACTTTTTTAGGGTAGGAGTATGTTGACACCATAAATTCTAGCACATAACTATTCAACACCCCATTCTACCAATGGTCAATAGTGCATGTCCACACATCATCTATGTTCTTAAGAATTTCCAGGTGCTCTTCTATCAATCATGGTGCTGGCCATATATTTTCCATTTATACATGCTATAAGTAATCAACTATTTGTATACATGTTCTGGTAACTCACAAAAGAGTACTTCATACAATAGATCATACAGGTAGGTCTACACACATACTCTTGGATCCTAAATTTGGTAGGTCAAATACCTTTATGTGAAGCTATCCTCAACTTATTCCATCCAGTGCTCAATGTTCTCAAGTGAGATTCGATGCATTTCTCCATCGCACCATTGTAACAACAAAATTCAATACGCGTCCTGAAAACAAAACCAAAATGTTGTAGAAAGAGTTAGTCTCTTAGAGTAGTGCCCATTATTCTTAGTAACTCACCCTAATAGTTCAACACTTTAAGTTAACTAGGTGCAAGGATTAGCAGTAAGTTGGGCATAACATTTAGTTCATATGTACACTAGCATCCAATTCACCTAAGGCACAAACCTTGAGCACTCACTTGAAGTGCAATGATGAAAGGACTGAGGCTCATATTGGGCTAGTTGGAACATGGTGTAACTTTGGTTTGGTCAATGGGGAATGACATGGGGGTTCATGGTGTAAGGTTGTTCAATGATCAAGTTAACAAGTGCTAGATGAAGCTATGGTTTGGTTCCTGACCATAGTGGCACACATCTAGTCTGGCAGTTGATCTAGGTACTAACTAGGTCAAGGTTTTCAAATGAAATTCTCATCTTTACTTAAACTACTTGGATTATTTATCTTGAAAGGCCTGGGTTCACTTAGATTTTAGTGTAATCTAGTTTAATCCCAATAGTGGATTATTATGTATCATGATGGTCATTACAATTGGATTCATAGATCTTCAAGTGATTCATCTAATTACCACTAACACTAGTAAAAAACATATAGATCACAACCATATTAAAATCTTAAAGATTGTATTCACAGAAAGTATTAAACACATATATCCTTCAAGTGATTGATTTCATTCATATTTCAAATTGATAGTTTACAAGATCAATCCAAGCCTAAGCTTGACATGATAACATTCATGTCCAGTAACACATACGTGAGCTCGGACTATACAAGGCTAGTTGTACTAGTAGAAGCATAAAATATCCTAGTTTGTACTCTAAATAAATTTTTGTAGAGATTTTCTATGCTTTGTTCTCCCCCTTTGCTCCTGTACTCCAAATTTTCTTTATAGCCTTTGAAAGAATCTGAGCTAGGCTAGACGGGCGCACGTCGGGTGATGAGGTGTTGCTGGGGTTGATCATTCTATCAGCTCCATGACTATACCACCATTTTTGTACTTGAGATTCATCCATCTAAAATTTGGGTGAGAAGCAACTGCTTGGCCAGCTTGTGCAAGATTCTTGGGATTCCTCTAGCTAGTACAAAAAAGACAAAATCTGAGCAATCATTACACATGATTGCCTCACACATAGATTTGACATGTTGGTGTGGGATCACTACTTAGAAAAAAGGGGGCCAACATGTAAACTATAAATTCTCTCATTGAGGGTAAAAATTATTCATTTTTACCCTCCCTAGTTTGATAATTAAGCTCTAGTTTTATGAAATAGATAGCAGTGAAGAATGGCTTGACGACCATGATAGAGGCATCTCAATGAGTAGGTTCAAGAGCATAGTCAACCATAGGATTAAGGGAAGATGGTGAGTATGATTCTCATTGGTCAAATTTGTCATTTAAATTCATTTATCGTTAGGCATGGATAAGAGTTGGTGATTCTATCAAATTTTTAGTGAAACAACCCCTCTGGGTTAAACTAGAATTAGGTCAACTTTTTTTTTAATCATTAAATCATTAAAATTTTTCCTTTACTAATTATAATAACAAATGATCTTTAACTAAATGAATCAATAAATAAACTATTATTTAATCATCAGGATGAACATATGATTCATTTAGTTAATGATCACTATAATGAATACATATTTTCTTTTGCAAGTAAGTCATATAATAGTATCAGAATACACAAATTAAAAATCAACCAGTGTTGGAGTAAATATCACAACTGATACAAGAATAAATAGCCAATTGATATAACTATAAAATTTATATCAAATAGTATAAGTATATATTATTACATAACTAAATATCAAATTATAAATTATACAATGTTCCATAGAACATACGAGTCTAAATGAACTTGTTATTATCCAAAATTCTTTATGAGTATAGCCTCTATCAGTTGACTATTGGAGTAGAGGGAAAATATCATTTGAGTGATTTTACACACCAACCATAGACCATAGATACCCCACACAATCTCCCAACTAGGGAATGACCTTCCCTTCATGGATGGACAAATAGTGATGGTACGAGAATCAATAATTTCAACTAGAACTCATGTGCTATAAGATAACTATTACATATAGCATATCATAAAGAAATATGTTCTAACATGATATCATGCAAAACATACAAAATAAATCAAACATGTGAATTGATAATGTTTTAACCATAAACATTACTCTATCTAAAGTTTTAAGATAGTTTTTAAATCTTTAAGATCAATCAAATTCACATACATAACTAAATTGGATTACCTCAAATCTGTCTATTAATGAAAATAAGTATGTGAATTCCATCTCATTTACTTGTTTAGTGTCATTAATATTAGATTAATTAAAACATAATTAATACTAAATCAAAACATTTAATTAATAGATTTCCATACAAAAATGCTACTGTGCATATGAATATAAGGAAATTAGATAATTGACATATATTCTATCATATGCATATAAATAGTACAAAATAACTAACTAATCATAATCATAACCTTTTAATTAAATCAATGAATTATTCATAACATAAGAACAACTAAAATAGTCTAATAATCCCTATCATGATGTCAAATCATAACTGTATGTTTCCTGATACAACTCATTAATGTCTAATTTCCTTTTAAGTTCCATACACATACACTATCTATACCACGTAAATACCCTGATACACATATAAATATAATTACAGAGTGTATCATGATTAAAAATATATCCTTAGATATTTATCCATTACATAAACATATGTATTCAGTCATATTAACACATCTAATATTCACTTTTATAAACATATAGTCTATATAAGGTAAAACTTCTTAAAAAAAATTGTTTTATTATATTCATCATTCTACAGGATTTAGCCTAAAGTTCCAAATAGATCAACATATATAAGTATAGATTCCTATATTCGTATGTCCATGTGTGTGTGTGTGTGTGTGTGTGTGTGTGTGTGTGTGTGTGTGTGTGTGTGTGTGTGTGTGTATCTAATTTATAACAATGGTTTATAAATGAACTTGTATATTTTTATTTGAGCAAGTTAAGACTCTTATTGAAATTTGTTACCTTGGGTTAACTAAAATAATATTTATAATTGTATAAATATATATATATATATATATATATATATATATATATATATATATATATATATATATATATATATATATATATATATATATATATGCTTATATATAAAAAATAGGTGTCAATGAATGAATTTCATAAGACCCATGTGTGTGTGTGTATATATATATATATCCACACACACATATACAAAGATATATATATATATATATATATATATATATATATATATGTATATGTATGTATATATATATATATATATGTATATGTATATATATATATATATGTATATATATATATATATATGTATATATATATATATGTATATGTGTGTATATATATATATATATGTATATGTATATATATACATATACATATATATATATATATATATACACATATACATATATATATGTATATATACATATATATATATATATATATACATATATATATATACATACATACATATATATATATATATATATATATATATGTATATGTGTGTGTGTGTGTATACACACACACACATATATATACACACACACACACACATGGATATATATATATATATATATATATATATATATATATATACACACACACAGGTCTTATGAAATTCGTTCATCGACCCCTATTTTTTATATATAAGCATAGATATATTTATACAATTATAAATATTATTTTAATTAAACCAAGGTAACATATTTCAATAAGAGTCTTAACTTGCTCAAATAAAAACATACAAGTTCATTTATAAACCATTGTTATAAATTAGACACCCAAATTTTGTCTAAAGGAGAAATCCATACTTGAGTTCAAATGATCATAACCATCAAATTTCATTCATGCACAAGGGTCTATGTTAAATTATAAAGACATCCTATTTTTTATATCACATTTATAACAAAAATTGTATAAGTATATCAAAGTGGTTCGAAAATCTAACATGTTAACAAAAACCTTCAACTTGCCATATTAGGCTTCAAATTAAAATATCACCCAGTCCCAAAATTTACCCAACATGAACAAAGGTTTAAAAATAATAAAGTTTCCATTTCAAATATATAACATATAAATGTGAAGTATATCTAAATAGTTCTAAATAAATCTTAGTCATTGAAAAAACCTACAACTTGCCATAAATAGGTTTAAAATTTTCTTTGTAACTAATCCCAAAATGAACCCTGGTTTTATCTATTTATCCCTAGATACACAAATACATAGTTATTTTAACAAGGTTTAGGATTATATGTATTCAACCCTATGGATGGGACAAATCCATCCCTAGGGTCGATTACATATAATCCCCTATATTATTTTTAAATCTATTCAAAAATACAATGACCCAATTCAACAAATTCAATGGTACATACTAGAAACAATTTGTGAATTATTTCATAATGATAAACTCATGAATTTTAAATCAATAAACCCTACTTGAGAAACACAATCCATGTTTGTTCAAAATCCCAAATTATTTCTTGAAAGTCTCTCCTCATCCACCCTATCCTCATTTTTCTCCTTCAAACCTTTTCTCCTCCATATATCTATTTTAGCTTGAGTTGTACATGCTAAATAAATGAACAACCCCCATAAAACTAGGTCTCCCATAAATGAGTCTCCAATTTTGTAACAATTTTCTAGTTTTTTGGCATGGTGGTTGGCCATAACCTCACTACAGTCAAGTTTTTAAACAAACAAATTTAATGATAGTGAAAACATACCATTCTCTAAAAAGTCTCCCCTTGATTCTAAAAATTATTGTTACAAAAATGCCATGTATCCAATTTTGTTCGATGCCCTAGATTTCATCGAATATGCTTTATTTCATAATCATCTCAACATTCTAGAAAAATATTGGTATTCGACTTTTAATAAAATTATAGTGTCTTATATATAAAAATATAACACTTATTAAATCAAACATGGATATCTAATTTAGCCCATAGTCTTCCCCACGTATCTATGATTTTAATTAATGCATCAAATATTTGAATAACTAATGCTTAAAACATGCCACCCATTTAACCCCTATGGTGTTCAACCACTTTATACTAGTAGAGAGTTCTAGATGAAAGCAAGATAACAAAAGGAGGTAGTCATACAAGATTAATCCCAAGAAGGTATTGTTCTACAAAATATTTCATTTTTTGACTCTGGACACCAACTGAACCATAAATATATATTAGCTCACAAGTTATGACAAAGAATTACTTAAATTTTAACCAAAAAGACACTACAAGCTCATCAAAATCACTGCAAGCAAAGATTAAAATAATATGTGACACAATCAATGAAATATCAAAACAAGCATAACCAAATAGTAATAAGATTCGATCATGGTGTGTGCATGGGTTTTAGTCTCAATTTATCATCCCCCAACATCTTCATCTTCTCCATACTCTCAAATGATACCCTCCCTTAGTCATAATATGGAGGGTGGACTCCATCCTACATCTACCTCATTACAATAAACATTAGTTAGACCATATCATGAAATAATCCATTATAAACTATTGTAACTGAACAAACTAAATAATCATGATCATAATGTACCTGTTGATGCTTAAAATTTTGCTTGATTCTAATCAATCAACAATGGGAAGTTTCAAGCTGTGGGATATTTCGCCTTGAAACAACCTCCAAATTTTAGAGAAGCTGGTCTCTTCTTTTGTATCAAGTGTTTGGGGGAAAAGGGATAGGAAATTGAATAGAAATGCAAATGCAGGAAATGAAACCTAATTATGGCAATGCGCCTAAGTGTAATCCTAATCCTAACTTGAGCACAATGAGACTATATGTAGGATTCAATTACATTCAAGGGCAGACAAGTGCATGATCAATATAAAAGATCAAAATAATAGAAATAGGGGCTCACAATAGGGACTTCTTTTGCTGAGATACAGAGAATGTCAACAAAGGCATATGGTTCAATCTTCTTATAAGAATCTTCCAATCACATAAGAGGCGTAGAAACACATACAACTATGTAGAACTTTCAATTCAAGAAAAGGAGACAAAAGCAAATGACATTCCTAATCACAACTCTAGAAAATCTACAGTATAGACTACTTTTGCAAATGACACAGATAACATCAACCAAGGCATAGAGTTCAATCTTATTAATTCATTCAGCCACATAAAAGGCACAGAAACATGCATAGTTACATCAATTTTACAACTCAAGAAAATGAGACAAAAGTAAATGATATTTATTAGTCAAAAACTCTAGAAAGTCCCCCCTTTTTTTATTGGCAAAATGATCCTCTGCTTTTATAGCCTCGGATGTCTCCTTCCATCACTCCCTTTCCCATGCAATTCTACTCTACCCTAACTCACAGGAAACAAATAGACGGTGCCTTCAATGCCTTGGATGTATCCTGGCCTTATCAGAAGGGCCATGCTGGAGCGGGGCAGCTGCCCTGACTGCAGCATGCCAATTTATGACTAGTACCTCCCTCCACACCTAAATTTCTCATTCCATCACCTGCTTAGCCGCTCAACTGTCTATTCTACCTCTGCCCACAAGGGACAAATAGACAACCCTTTTAATGTTTGCAGGATCCACAAATCCACTTGATGAACTGTTCCATCTACCAGGAATAACTTCCACTAAATTTCCCTCCATCTCGCTTAGTAGCAACAAATAGACGGAACACTCTGTTCTGTTGAAATGGGAGAGGACACTTAGTCAATTTCCTAAAATCCTCCTTATTGCTTAAAAATCACTAGAGAATGACACTTGGCACTTTTTGCCTGATTTATCAAAGACACACGACATTTTTTGCTTTCTCTATATTTTGCTCAGGAATGCTCTGCTTTCAACTTTGATTCTTAGCAATTTTAACAAAATAAAACTCACCGCGTTCCTTACCTGAGCAACTTTTTAAAAGGGGATGGATGCACGTGGCAGTCTTTGCATGTTGACTCTTGGTGCTTCCACAAACCTTTTAAATAACACCTAGGACCCACCACAATATTTATTCAGCAATGAAGCTCGAAGATGGTCTCTAAAAAGTTGACACGCGGTGACCTTTGCTACTCCTGGGAAGATACGTGGCATCTTTCACTTCTTTCGAGAATGGAGTAGAAAGGGGCTCAAAAAGTGACACTTGGCACTTTGTGCTACTCTTTGGCATTTAAAAAAATGAAACAACACTTCCCTACCTTTCGAAAAGGTACTGGTCCCTTTGGATTTTTGGGGCACTCCCTTGAACTACCCGATGAACTATTATGATTGAATGGTTCAATGGTTCAACACTGTGTGCCATCTATACGTTAATCGGGGTATTGAACCCACTGTCTCTCAAATGCCGACATGTGGTGACTTCTGCTTAGTTGCTATTAGATACTCGGCACATTCTGTGACCCTCTTGAAAGTTATGAAAAGTGTCTTGGATGATGCCAGTTGGCCGGCTTTGTGTCTCAAAAAGCAACACTTGGCAGCTTCCACTTGAATTCAATACTTAGGCAAAAATGAAATGAAAGAAACAAAAAGGGAAAAGAGAACCCATGCTCAAATTATGCCACTTGGTATCCTCTGCTGCACTTCAACACTTAGATGAAAAAGAAACCCGCGCTCTACTCCAAAACTCTACTGCCATGACCAAGGTATGCAGGAACAAAACTGTAGTGCTCAACTTAAAATTTAAATACAACGTAGAGTAAAAAAAAACTGTACAGTTACTGGTGACCCCTAAGAATTTTGAGCCTACTCAAAAAGAAACCCGACTCCCACTCTGTCAAAATTTCAAAATTTTACAGCTTCAAAACTACTATCTGGTAGATGGACCATTCATGGTCAGATAACCCTTACTTGTTCTGCAATTCAACGAAAGCTAGATCAAGGTTACTAATACCCTTGTGCAAAAAAGTTTGAAAAATCTAGACTGTAGCTTTCAATTTAAATTCCAATTGGGAAATAGGAACAAGAACAGCTTCAACTTTTGAGACTAAAGAATCATCCCGCAAGTCCTGGAAAACTGTTTGATCCCTTTGTTTGGCCAACAACAATGGTTGAATTTGATCAACCATCAGCACCGTGTTGGCGTCTAAAAATAGAGAAGGAAGGCCTAGTTGTAATAGATCTTCAATATGCCATCTCATCTGGTTGATGCCTTTTTTCATGACTTCGAGAAGCTCTTTGCAACTGTTGGCCACAACATTGCAACTGAGCACCTCATTGACCCATTTTGTAGTGAACATTCTGTCAGTGATTCCTGCGGCTGCTAATGTCACATCCATTACATCATAGAGTTTCTGTAAGAAGGTTTGGGAGCCTGTGACTTTGTTGGAGACTGTAGCTAGAGTGTTCTTCACTAAATCTTCCACCTTCTCACACAATTGCTGTGCATTGAGCAGGAAGGTGAGAAATGGCCTGAGCTGAATAATCTCTGAGGATATTCTTTTCCATGTTGACTCGTAGAGCTCCTTTACCAGTTTTATCACTCTGACACCTTGTGGCTTATTAGCCAGTCGTAGTGTCAGTTGCACTACTTTTTTTTGCTCCACTTGGAATTGGGCTTGAAAAGCCGTAGCCTTGTTCTGTTCATCTAGCAGCTTTTGTTGTGATTGGGTAACTTGCAACTGAAGTCCTTTGACTCTTCCCTGTAATGCTACTTTCTCCCACCTAAGGGCCATCACCGCATCTTTTGCATGTGTGAGCTCTGCTTTTAATGAATGATTATGGGCTTGGACTGCTCGATGAGTCTGAAGGAAAATAATATCTTGCAACTGTTTATTCAGGCTTGCTATTTCATTATCTCTCTTATTTATTTCTTCGGCCAAACTGCTATAGTTCACCTTTTCTTTGGCCAAATTTGCTTCCATCTTCTGTAGTCTTCTTGATGTTTTAAAATAATCTTTTGTGACTACAGAAGTGGATTCTGTCAATAGCTCAACTCTATCTTGGGGCCTGAATAGGGACATATCAATGGCCACTACATTCATTATATAATCGTCTGACTGCGTTTTCTCGCTCGACTTGACAAAATTGGGTGACAAATGGGTCACCGTCAACTACTACTGAATAGGGTCAAATTGTGACCGTAGGTGTGGGACAGTCGATGCTCTATTCTCTTTAATTCTCTTTTTCTCTAGGGCTTCTCTTGCTTTCCTAGCAGCATCAGCCTGCGTCTAGAAGGTGGAAGGGGATGCAATGTATCCTCTCACGAAAGGATATCCCTGTGGTAGGCCATATTGAATAGCCAATGGTTGGCTATGGGTAAGCTGGATGGGCATCTTTTTGGAAATAGAGGGGGAGAAATGAGGCAATGTTAGGGCTTGAGGCGTGAAGTATGGGGTGAATTGTGAAATGGGGATGGCTGCGGTGGCAAGAGGTGTCATTTGGCTAGGTGGAGGCATCACGCTGACAGGGGAAGGAACAGACTGAGAGGGGGGAGGAGGAGTAATAGTTACCTAAGGGGAAATTACAGTGCTCTATAATTGGCACTATGAAGGCTCCTCTTCTTCCTCTAAATCAAAATGGAACTGCACCCTCTTTCTCTTCCTGGGTTCTCTAATTCTGGCTGCATCTGCTTCCATTCCACATCTTCTATTGCTGGTGGTGCATGTAGAGAACTGGGGATTTCAATCACTTTCGATGATGGGGAAGCTTTTGGTGGTAAAGACACCACACTCCTTTGTTATTCCATGGTGCTAAGAGGCTAGGGCCAAGTAGATGTAGTGACTGCAGCTGTAGCTTGCTCTGAGGCCTATGGTTGCTGGCTTGGTCCTACTCTAACTTCCTACCCTGTACCGAGTGTAAAAAATTGACTTGTTTTTGGGCTAGATTCAGGGGAGGGATGACACTCATCCCAGAGTTCCTCCCATCTTTCATCTGAATCCACTCTTTTGAAAGTATGGGTGGTTTGAGAAATTTCTTGCCTATATTTCCAATAGGCTTCAATATTTTCCACATCCCAATCTTTGTTCTTCAATGTCCTTCTCAAACCAGAAGTCATCCTGACTTTGGGATCATAAACTTTCTGCTTATCATAGAAGGTTTCCCATGGCCTATTCTTTGGCTGGGGCAAATCTATCAATTTAACATAGAGACCAGGAGCATCTTCTACAAGATTTTTTTTGGTCTCCCAAAAAGGGTGGCCTTCATGTGCAATCCTGGCCCCAATTCTATTGGTCCTTACCCAGGAAGCTATGTAACCACTTGGGTCATAAAACCATTTGTTTTCGACTAGCAGGAAACTTAACTGACTATTTGTCAACAACAGTTCTAGAACCGCCACAGGTGATCGACGTCGGTCCCTGTCTGTCTGGTACTGACCGACGTCGATCGACTCCCTGCCAATGCTGGTTGCCTTCTACATTGTATGTGACCGACGTAAGTCATGCTATCGATGCTGGTACTTCTGAAACTTAGCAACCTCTCCATGTCTACAACAGTTGAAGCTTTTAGTTCCACACCCTAACAATCTCCCACTTGGAGATAAATAGATGTAACTATACTTGTACCTGTACACCATCTACTTTGTTCCCTTGGCTCTGTATCCCTCTTCAAAATCACTCTTGAAGACCAACCAACACAAAACCTATCATGCTATACCTGTCACGTATGCCAAAAGAATTTTACTGCTCCCAAATTCTTCATGACATACTTCTAAACTAACTTTACCCTTAGCTCAGAAACTCCCTGTATATGAAACCCTACAACAAGAAACACAATATAGTAACAGGATAATGTAGCTAATATTATCCAACCTGGTAAAGAAAAATACAATGGTCAAACCTCCATTGTCCTGCAGCCTACTCAAGCCCATATACCATAGCCTTCTGTCTCACGTGTCCATCCACTCTCTTCTCTAACTTGGGAATCCATCCCTCATCCAGTGCTTTCTTCCAGTTGACAACTCCACCAACAAATACCTATTTGGCTCTTCTCTAAGGACTCACACTCCTCATCCATGCCAAGCTCCCACTATTTCTAGATTCTACCTGCATTGCCTCTTCACATCTTCTTAGTTCTTGACCATCAGTAAGCCATATAAATAAGGTGAACAATGAATATGAGGTTCACTTACCCTTTCTGACCTCCATATGGGCGTTTGAGACTCCTTGACAGCTTGCTATCCACCCAACATCCGTTCCAGTGACCGATCTCGGCCGTCTCCCAGTCTACTCCTGACTGATGTTGGTTCCCTGCACTGACCCTTACTGCCGACGTCGTTTCCCTGGCTAACACCGGTGTCCCCTCTGCCGACATCAGTTCCTTCCTGACCAACGTTGGACTTCTCCTACCCGACTCTACCGACCCTACTGGTCTGCACATGATCGATGTCGGTATCTACCTGATCGACGTTGGTTCCAAGTGACTAACATCGGTGTCTGTGTATTCCTGTAAGTGATGAATTATTTATCCACGAGCTCATCTTGGATCAAACCCCTGTCCATACTACCCTGCTCAGAATCATTCAGCCCCTGTGACTGATCTCTATCCTTCATCTCCTCCATAAACACCAAGGCTTCCCTGTTCTTATCAAAAGCATCAAATTTCTTTTTCCTGAAATGAACTCTATCTATGCTTTCCAAATCTGAACACATACCTTTTGAATCAAGAACGTCCATTCCCTTCTTATTCATGTGACCAAGCCTATTAAGCCACATATTCAAATCTACATCTGAAGTAGATAAACTAAAAGTAGAATCAGTAATACAAGTAGATAGATAAAGAGTACCTACTTTCTTACCTCTTGCTAAAACAAGTACACCCTTGGTAACCTTCCAAGAATCTGCTGTGAGGGTTACTGTGCATCCCTCATCATCCAACCTTCCTACAGAAACTAAACTCTATTTTAGAACTGGGACATGCATAACCTCCTTCAACACCCATGTGTTGTCCATCTACAATTTCAGCTGCACTTTCCCTTTGCCAACTATTTGACAAGGCGTACCATCCCCTAAATAAAGCACTCCAAAGTCTCCCTGGACATACTCATGGAACAAATCTCTGTTTGGGGATGCATGAAAAGAAGAACCAGAATCTAAAACCCATGATCTTACCTGACTATCCAAAGAAAGTATGAGAGCGTCTTGTGCCACAATACCTGCATCCTTTGCTTCTTCATTACCTTCATGTTGATTTTCTTTATCCCTCAACCAAGACTCTTTCTTTGTGTGTCCTCTCTTTCCACAAAACCAGCAGGTGACACCTCTGGATTCGGATCTCCTTCCCACCTTCGACCTTGATTTCCCTTGCTCGACCTTCTCTCTTTGCCTTCCCCTACTTTCCGCACTTAGAGCATTCCCTGATGATTCACCTGTGCTTCTCTTGTGTATTTCTTCATTCAAGATCACACTCACAACATCAACTTTTAAGATTTTAGAAGCAGACGTAGAATTACTTACCACCATAACCAAACTATCCCAACTTTCAGGTAAAGAGCATTAAATTAAGAGAGCCTTTACTTCATCATCAAAAACAATATTGACTGAAGCTAACTAGTTTACCAAACCATGGAAATCACTAAGATGAGTATGTACCGATCCACCTTCCTGCATTTGCAAAGTAAATAACTGCTTCATAAGAAATACCTTATTTGAAGCCGAGGGCTTTTCGTATAAATTTTCCAAAGATTTTATCAACTCTTTCGTTGTCTTAAACTGTGATAAGTTAGAAATCACAGATGATGCAAGGCTCAACCTTATGGATTCCAGAGCCTTCCGATCAAGAACACTCCATTCTTTATCCTTCATATCTATGGGCTTGCATGCAACCCCACCCAATGGTAAGTACAAATCCTTCTGATACAGATAATCCTCTATCCGCATCCTCCAATGTTGATAATTCTTGTCGTTAAACTTCTCCATTCGTAGCTTACTTTCTTCTGCCATTGTTGAACTCCCACTCAATCAAAAACCCTGTGAATGACCTGTAATCAAACAATAACCTACTCCCTGCAACCATAGCTCTGATACCAACTGTTAGGAACCCCTCCAAAGAAGCACAATTGATTACTTTTCTTATAAGCAATTATACCAGAATGATTAAGTAATTAGAAACTTGAAACAACAAAGAACTTGAGAGACAATACACAATCTTGTATTAAATACTCTTAGAAGAAAATACAATAAGGAAGATGCCACTTCTTCCTCCACCTCAAAGGCTTGCCACACCTCAAGACCTTCTTCCCTCTCTCTCTTGCTCAACCACAACCAACTCAAAAACCTGAGTTGTTATCCCCTCCTTGAATGCTTCAGTTGATCTCCTTGACCTTACTTGCTTGTAGATCTCCTTGACCTTGCTTCCTTACTTCAATGCTTTACCTGCCTGCTTAATTTACAATACATGCCTCATGGGTCTTTAAATAGAATCCCATGCATACAAAAATAGAACTCTAATTACAATAATTAGACACGTAGCTCGAGACTATAATTAGCCCTTTAACATGCAAACACTCGCTTCACTTAACTGACTGTTTGTCAACAGCAGTTCTGGAACCGCCACAGGCGACCGACGTTGGTCCCTGTCTATCTGGTGCTGATCGATGTCGGCCAACTCCCTGTTGATGCTGGTTGCCTTCTGCATTATATGTGACCGACGTTGGTCATGCTGCCAATGTCGGTACTTCTGAAACTCAACAACCTCTCCATGTATGCATCAGTTTAAGCTTTTAGCTCCACACCCTAACAAGTCACACGAGATTGGACAACTGACCAGTGTCGAGGAATTCAAGAACAACACACCTTGTTCTGATCCCACTTATTAAGATCTTGCTCCTTAGAAAGAGCACAATATGATTACCAAATACAAGCAATTAAACATGCAAAAATATCTAAAAGTACAAGTAACTAGAATTCACAAATAACACAGAATATGAGAGACAATACACTATCTTGTATTAATACTCGTATAGAAAAGAATACAATAAAGAAGATACCACTTCTTCTCCCACCTTCCAGAGGCTTCCCACACCTCAAGTGTACAATAATTCTTCTTCAAAATTTCACTCTCCTACCAAAAACGGTCCCAACACACAACTCACACACAGAATTGGTGTTCACCTCTCCAACCAGTCAGTAATAACCCTGCCAGTACCCAAGCACTCTAAAGTACTTCAAGTAGATCTCCCATGAACCTGTAACCTGCAATTCAATAGACCATACTTACACATGTAGATCTCTTATGAGCTTGCAATAACCTACAACTCAATGATTTTACAATGGAAGGATCTTCCTTGCCTTCCTTTTCAGCTCATGATTACAATACATGCCAATGGGTCTATAAATAGATCCCAGACTTAAACAATAACTTAGACTCTTAGTTTACTAATAATAGACACATAACTCAAGACTCGAAATAGCTTTTACACATAAACACTTAGTTTAACAAACTAACTATTTGTGTAATGAACAGTTCTGGAACACACAGGTGACCAACGTCAGTCCCTGTCTAACTGGTGCTGACCAACATCGGCTGATTCCCTGCTGATGCCAGTTGCCTTCTGCATTCATCATGACTGACGTCAATCATACTTCCGACACTGGTACTTTTAGAACTTCAGCAACCTCCTCTTTGTCTGCATAGTTAAAGCTTTTAGCTCCACAACCTAACAATCTCCCACTTAGAAATTAATAGCTGCAACTATACCTGTACCTGTACATCATCTAGTTTGTTTCCTTGGCTTTGTATCCCTCTTCAAGATCACTCTTGAAGACCAACCACCACAAATCTATGGTGCAACACCTGTCATCCAAATCACCTGCCACATCCACATCTACAAACCATGTAGAAAATAACTTGACCCTGCATATCATGTGCACCTATTGCTGGTCCCTCTAAGAATCCACTGAACTGCCCTCCAATGCTTCTTTCCTGGATTGGCTCCTAACTTGTGATAACTCCCACTGCTTGGGAAAACTCAGGTTTAGTACATACCATACACTTAACCTTATTATGTGAATCAAGACATTGTTCTGTGAACTGTCCAACCATCGGTGTGCTAACCGGTCTCACACAATCATCCTAAAACAAAGTCAACATATGACCTTCCATGTCCCTAGAACACACTCATGCCAAAGAACCTTGCTGCTCCCAGATTCCTCATGACATATCTCTAAACTAGCTTTACCTTTAGTTTAGTAACTCCCTGCATATGTAACTCTATAACAAGCACACAATACAGTAATAGGATAATGTAGCTAATATTATCCAATCTGGTAAAGAAAAACACAATGATCAAACCTCTATTGTCTTGCAACTTAATCAAGACCATATACCGTAGCTTTCTGTCTCACGTATCCATTTCTTCTCTTCTTCATCCTGAACATCCATTCGTCTCTCAGTGCTTCCTTCCAGCTGGCAACTCCACCCAAAACACTTGGTTGGTTCTTCTCTAAGGAATCATGTCCGTCATCCATGACAAGCTCCCACTATTTCCTAGATCTACCTGCTCTGCTTCTTTAAAAACTTCCTGGTTCTTTACCATCAATGAGCAAAAAGTAGTGTAAAGAAGGGAAATGACGCATTTGAGGCTTACTTACCCTTTAAGTCCTCCATATGGGCACTTGAGACTCCTTGACAGTTTGCTGTCTGCCCAAAATCTGTCTCAGTGACCGATGCCGATCACATCTTAGTCTACACCCGACTGACGTTAGTTCCATGCGACTGCCTCATCGTCGACATCGGTTTCTCCCTACCGATGCCAGTGTTTATCTATCCTTGAGTCACTGACATCGGGCTGCACATAGCCAACATCGGTCCTTGTCTGGATGCTGACATCGGTTTTCTAGCCAACGTCAGTCTCTGTGTTTTTCTTGTGAGAACTGACTTCTACCCGCGAGCTCCTTTTGGATCAAACCCTTGTCCAAATCAACCTTGCTCTGCTCAAAATTCTTCAGTGCCTTGTGCTGAACTCTGTCCATCACCTTCTCCTTGAAAACCAAGGATTTCTTATTCTTTTCACTAACATCAGATTCCTCAAGAAACGTTACCTTCTTCTTCTGCATACAGAAATCTCAATCCATGCCTTTCAAATCTGAAAGCATACCCTTTGACTCAAGAACATGCATCTCCTTGTTCATGTGACCAAGCTTATTAAGCCACATCTTTGAATCTACAGTTGAAGTAGATAACCCAGAAAGAGAATCAGTAATACAAGTAGATAGATAAAGTGTACCTACTTTCTTACCTCTTGCTACAACAAGTGCACCCTTGGTAACCTTCCAAGAGTTTGCTGTGAGAGTTAATGTGCAACCCTCATCACCCAAACTTCTAACAAAAATCAAATTCTGCTCCAGAACTGGGACATGCATGACCTCCTTCAACACCCATGTGTTACCTGTCTGCAATTTTAGCTTGACTTTCCCTTTGCCAACCATCTGACAAGGCTTACCATCCCCTAAAAAAATTTCTCCAAAGTCTCCCTGGACATACTCATGAAAAAATTCCCTATTTTGGGATGCATGAAAAGAGGCACCAGAATCTAAAACCCAAGATTCTACTTTATCCAAAGAACATACCAGAGCATCTTGTGCAACGAACTCTGCAACATCTACTTCTTCTTCATGTCCTTCATGTTGATCTTCACCCGACCTGCAATCTCTCTTTAAATGTCCTTGCTTTCCACATTTCCAATAGGTTATTCTACCATACCTAGACTTGGATCTCCTGCCTATCTTGGACCTTGATCTCCCATGCTCTATCTTCTCTCTTTGCCTTCCTCTGCCTTCAACACTCAAAGCATTCCCTGATGATTCACCTGTGCTTTTCCTGTGAATTTCTTCATTCAAGATTACACTCACAATATCATCCACTTTTAAGATTTTTGAAGCAGACACAGTATTAGAAACTACCATTACCAAACTTTTCCAACTTTCAGGCAATGAACATAAGATTAAGAAAGCCTTAATTTCATCATCAAAATCAATATTGATTGAACTTAACTAGTTTACCAAACCATGGAAATCACTAAGATGACTATGTACAGATCCACTATCCAACATTTGCAAATTAAATAATTGCTTCATAAGAAATACCTTATTTGAAGCTGAGGGCTTTTCATATAAATTTGCCAAAAATTCCATCAACTCTACTGTTGTCTTCACATGTGATAAGTTGGAAATCACAGACGATGTAAGACTCAACCTTATAGATCCTAGAGCCTTCTGATCAAGAACCTCCCATTCTTCATCCTTCATATCCCGAGGCTTGCAATCAACCCCACCCAACGGTAAGTATAAATCTTTTTGATACAGATAATATTCAATCTGCATCCTCCATAATTGATAGTTCTTTCCATTAAACTTCTCCATTCATAGTCTACTTTCTTCTGCCATTGCTCTACTCCCACTCAAATAGAAACCTTGTGAGTAACCTGTAATAAACACACACTAACCAAATCTGAAACAACCTGTTAGTATCTCAACCTAAAAGCTCTGATACCAATTGTCAGGGAATCCAAGAACAACACACCTTATTCTGATCCCACTTGTTAGGATCTTGCTCCTTAGAAAGAGCACAATATGATTACCAAATATAAGCAATTAAACATGCAAAAATATTCAGAAGTACAAGTAACTAGAATTCACAAATAACACAGTATATGAGAGACAATACACTATCTTGTATTAATACTCGTATAGAAAAGAATACAATAAAGAAGATGCCACTTCTTCTCTCACCTTTTAGGGGCTTCCCACACCTCAAGTGTACAGTAATTCTTCTTCAAAAGTTCACTCTCCTACCAAAAATGGTCCCAACACACAATTCACACACAGAATTGGTGTTCACCTCCCCAACCAGTCAGTAATAACCTTGTCAGTACCCAAGCACTCTAAAGTACTTCAAGTAGATCTCCCATGAACCTGCAACCTGTAATTCAATAGACCATACTTACACATGTAGATCTCCTATGAGCTTGCAACAACTTGCAACTCAATGATCTTACAATGGAAGGATCTTCCTTGCCTTTCTTTTCAGCTCATGATTACAATACATGCCAATGGGTCTATAAATAGATTCCAGACTTAAACAATAACTTAGACTCTTAATTTACTAATAATAGACACGCAGCTCAAGACTCAAAATATCCTTTACATGCAAACACTCAGTTTAACAAACTAACTGTTCGTGCAATGAACAGTTTTGGAACACACAGGCGACCGACATCGGTCCCTATCTAACTGGTGCTGACCGACGTCGGCCAACTCCCTGCTGATGCCAGTTGCCTTCTGCATTCATCATGACCGATGTCAGTCATACTGCCAACATCGATACTTTTAGAACTTCAACAACCTCCTCTTTGTCTGCATAGTTGAAGCTTTTAGCTCCACAACCTAACAACCAGGAGGTTAAAAACACTTGGAAATAACTTGTTTATGATAGGTTCAGGGCTAGGGCAACAGAAAGTGGGGGTAATGAATAGTTCCCAAAAATCATATGGGTCAATAGTTCTTGATAAAATGTGTGTCCATGTAGACACAGGAATGGTCCTTTGGGGGTCAAAACTTGGGTCATACAGGTTCAAATTCATATGTTGGGTGAAAAGGTCAGGGTTCTAATACAGTATGAGATGGAACAAATAGGAGAAATACCTAAACAACCCTTTTGATATGAACTGGGTCAGCTGTTCCACTATTGAAAAAGTGATGTGCTCTGAGAAGTCAAGTCGATACTCCTACATCTTGTCGACTATTTTCAACCTGAAAAAGATGGTCATTTGTTCTACATATACCACCATGTCATCCTTCATGCCAAATATGAGATCCATCATTGACAATGCGTCTTGGCTAGCTGGCACGAACTAAGCTCTTAGTGCACGAAGCATGGCTACTGTAGTATCACCATCAGCTATTTGTAACTCAAACCTTAAAAACTTTGTTTGAGTGTTGACGTTTGCCCATGTTCTCTGCATCCTATCAATAGTGGGGAATGTAGCGGTATTGTCATAATGCAGGGCTAGCATGTCCCTAATAGCTTGTGGTGTGATCTGTACCATGAAGGGACCCTGTTGAATGGTGTAAGATGGTGCATGGAGCAAGTCTGCACATAATTCAATCAAATCAGGGCATGGATGCACAGCTGGGACAATGAACTGAGCCAGTTGTGAGGTCCATATCTTCATTTTGAACATCTCGTTTTGCCCTATTTTGGCTCTTTGAAGACACCTTTGGTGTGCCCCTTATCTAAAGATTCTTGCTACTAGTTTTTTGCAAGATTGGGTCTATGATTTCATCTGCGTAATTCTTTACCTTTGAGGGGTCACTGGCTTGACCAACTCCTGAGATTCTAGTTCTTAGATAGGTTCTCGATGGTTGCGTAGGAGCTAAAGCATATGGGTTACTAACAAGAAACCTATCAAGAGATTCAGACGTCTTAGCTCTTCATTGTGAAGACGATGCTCCCACCATCTCTATATCTTTTATGTAATACCTGGTATAAACCTTGTGCGAGACAGAAACACTCTTGCTAAAGCAAATTTTACTAGGCACTAACAAATTGCAAGGAGTAGGATATTTTCACAGGTGCAGGAATGCTTGAGAATTTGTAAACTTTAAATCTTGCTAAAAGATATTTATGGACCTATCAAGTCTCAAATAGCATTAAATTTGGATGACCGTAAGCAGATCCTACTCAATCTTTGGGAAATAGTGAGGTGGACACGCTATGCAATTTACGACGTAAGGTACCTTAGAGTGAAAGATTTGGGAAGCATTTAATGCAAAAAAAATTAAAGAAATAATAAAAAAAACTTACTAAGCTGCCAACTCTATGTTTAAAACACTTATTTAAAAGGAAAGTGAGAAAATAAAAATGAAAAACAAAAATAATGCGGGAATGGGAAACTACGTAACTATATTAATTAAGCATCCTTATCTCCCTCTGGGATCAAAAACAAGATTTCTAACGTCTTCTTCATGACAAGCCAGCTTATGTTGCCATACAAGTGATTGAAATGGGTATATCTTTGGTGAAATATCCTCTGTGGAGGCCACACAGATTTGCCTGCATTTGACTGAGTCTAAGTCAAACATGCTTTCGACATCCATAAGCTCTTCTTGTTCTTGGAAGCCTGTCATATATTGGCTCCTAATATTTGTATGCCTTACCAGGAAATCAATGATGGTTTGTTCATCAATAGCAGCCTTTTTATCTATATCATTTATTGACTTAACTTCTTCAAACTTCAGCTCTATTGCATTATCCTCCTCCTTCATGACTTCAACCTCTTGAAAGAATGATCTTGAAAGAGTGTAATAATTTTGCACATATAACTAAGGCTGGATGTTGTTCTGTTCATCTGTAACCAATTCACAGCTATCTTGCAAAATGGTATAACCTAACCCAATAATTTCAAACAAATCATTTGAAACATGATCCAGGGATTGTCCATGTTCTTCCTCATTATCTTGCAAAGTGAGAAGAAAGTCTGAGATTATTTCCTTTTCATCATCATTCCAGCTTGCATAATTTCTTGGGTAAACAGGAGCTCCCATATTTACTCTCTATACTGGTTGAAACTGATTGACTCTTTTTCTTGACTAATTACCAGAGGTGGCAAAAGAATACCTAGATTTGCAACAGACTGTGATCTGGTGACTGGTCCACAGTTTCAACTCCTTGTAGCTCTCTGGTTCATGTGGTCTTGAAAGAAACTTCAAGACTAGTCCCATCGGGCATGCCAAAAATTATTGATGCTTAAAATTGCACTTGATTCTAATCAATCAACAATGGGAAGTTTCAAGCTGTGGGATATTGCGGCTTGAAACAACCTCCAAATTTTAGAGAAGCTAGTCTTTTCTTTTGTATCAAGTATTTGGGAGAAAAGGGATAGGAAATTAAATAGAAATGCAAATGTAGGAAATGAAACCTAACTATGGCGATGCGCCTGAGTGTAATCCTAATCCTAACCTGAGCACAATGAGACTATATGTAGGATTCAATTACATTTAAGAGTAGACAAGTGCATGATCAATATAAAAGATCGAAATAATAGAAATAGGGGCTCACAACATGGACTTCTTTTGCTGAGATACAGAGAATGTCAACAAAGGCATATGGTTTAATCTTCTTATAAGAATCTTCCAATCACATAAGAGGCGCATAAACACATACAGTTATGTAGAACTTCTGATTCAAGAAAATGAGATAAAAGTAAATGGCATTCCTAATCACAACTCTAGAAAATCTACAGTATAGACTAATTTTGCAAATGACACAGATAACATCAACCAAGGCATAGAGTTCAATCTTCTTAATTCATTCAGCCACATAAAAGGCACAGAACATGCATAGTTACATCAACTTTACAACTCAAGAAAATGAGACAAAAGCAAATGATATTTCTTAGTCAAAACCTATAGAAAGTCTTAACTCTAGAAATTCCCTCACTTTTTTTATTGGCAAATTGATCCTCTACTTTTATAGCCTCAGATGTCTCCTTCCATCACTCCCTTTCCCACACAATTCTACTCTGCCCTAACTCATAGGGGACAAACAGACAGTGCCTTCAATGCCTTGGATGTATCCTAGCCTTATCAAGTAGGGCCATGCTGGAGTAGGGTAGCTGCCCTGACTGTGGCATGCCAATTTATGATTAATACCTCCCTCTGTGCCTAAATTTCTCGTTCCATCACCTGCTTAGCCGCTCAACTGTCTATTCTACCTCCGCCCACAAGGGACAAACAAATGACCCTTTTAATGTTTACAGGCTCCACAAATCTACTCGATGAACTGTTCCATCTACCAGGAATAACTTTCACCAAATTTCCCTCCATCTCGCTTAGTGGCAACAGATAGATAGAACACTCTGTTGAAATGAGAGAGGACACTTATTCAATTTTCTAAAATCCTCCTTATTGCTTAAAAGGCACCATTGAATGACACTTGGTGCTTTCTACCTGATTTATCAAAGACATTTTCTGCTTTCTCTATATTCTGCTCAAGAACGCTCTACTTTTGACACTTGTCACATTCTGCTTCTTTGATTCTTAGCAGTTTTAACAAAATAAAACTCAACGCGTTCCTTTCCCAAGCAACTTTTTAAAAGGGGATGGATGCACATGGTAGTCTTCGCATGTTGACACTTGGCACTTCCACAGACCTTTTAAATAATGCCCGAGACCCACCACAATCTTTATTCGGCAATGAAGCTCAAAGATGGTCTCTCAAAAGTTGACACATGGCGACCTTCACTGCTCTTGAGAAGATACGTGGCATCTTCCACTTCTTTCAAGAATGGAGTAGAAAGGGGCTTGAAAAGTGACACTTGGTACTTTTCGCTACTTTTCGGCATTTAAACAAAATGAAATGATGCTTCCCTAACTTTCAAAAAGGTACTGGTCCCTTTGGATTTTTGGGGCACTCCCTTGAACTACCTGATGAACTAAAATGATTCAATAGTTCAACGGTTCAACACTGCATGCCATCTATACATTAATCAAAGTATTGAACCCACTGTCTCTTGGATGCTGACATGTGGTGACTTCCACTTAGTTGCTATTGGATACTCGGCACATTCCCCAGCCCTCTTGAAAGTTATGAAAAGTGTCTCAGAAAGTGACACTTGGCAGCTTCCACTCAAATTCAATACTTAGGCAAAAATGAAATGAAGGAAACAAAAAGGGGAAAGAGAACCTGTGCTCAGATTATACCACTTGGCAGCCTCCACTACACTTCGACACTTAGACAAAAAAGAAACCCGCGCTCTGCTCTGTGTCTTAGAAAGTGACACTTGGCAGCTTCCACTCAAATTCAATACTTAGGCAAAAATGAAATGGAAACAAAAAGGGGAAAGAGAACCTGTGCTTAGATTATGCCAATTGGTAGCCTCCGCTACACTTTGACACTTAGATAAAAAGGAAACTCGCGCTCTGCTCTAAAACTCTGCCACCATGACCAAGGTATGCGGGAACCAAAACTGCAGTGCTTGACTGAAAATTTAAATACAACGCGGAGTAAAAAATAACTCTACAGTACCATAACAAAATATGTATAACTAACAAACAATTTAATGATCATGATACTAAGTAATATATAACTATCTGCAAATCAACATGTTGTAAATCTAGCTTTCTAACATAATAAATTAACCAATCATTAACCATAAAATCTATAAATTAATAGATTAATGGTTTTATAGGAGAATCTAGATGTAACATCCTTCCCCCTTAAGTTTAGTCATCACCTCAATAATACTTATTTCTTTAAACATCCAATTCCTAACATTATTTGTGTTGAAATTGTCAATATTACTTGAATTGCACTCAAATGCGCAATTTAGGCCAAAATACTAAAAATGTACTAAATGGTTCGAGCTTGTTGTATACAAGTGCTAATTTAGGCTAATGTATCCCTAAATAAGACAATGAATTTTATGTGATTCCTAACTTTGATCAATTCATTTTGAGTCAAAATGATGATTTTACCTTTTTACGCTCTGGATCACTCTTTTTTTCTAATTCATCAGTTTACGTCACATACCTTTGTTATTTCACATCAGAAACATTCTAAATGAGATAAAAGTTTGTACACATCTAACATCACCTTCTAGTTCCTTCCATGTCAAATTATGACCCAATAATATGACTTTTTGACCATTTTGATTAATTATGCACCAATTTCCAAAGAATTGCACTAAAATTGATTAATCTTGTTTAAGCTAATTAATTCAAATCAAGAGCTTAAGTGTATTTTACATGGATTTTATGGATTATTTCATTATTGGATTTTGATTCTCAATATTTGCATCACCTAGTGACATGATCTATGGGGTGGCATCCTCAAACCATAAATGCAACAAAAATTAGGATTATGGACCCATACCTAATTAATGCATTTCCTTCCAAATAATTATGAGGATATTTATATATTTAATTGAAAATATTAGATTAATTCATGGACACACAACTTAATCTTGAATGGACAGTCATGGTTGATCCTAGCCCATTTAGAAAATCTATAAATAGATAACTCACCATAATTTTTAAGCTAAAATATTGTAAACTTATAATGCAGTATTATCTCTATAAACTATCTTTGTGTTGATCATTGTGTTTTATTTGAAAGCTTCATTTGATAGGCATAGATTATATTTAATATCTTGAGCCTAGGTTATGCATAGTAATCTTGAGATGATGGAGGAGCTTGGCATCCATTGTCGACAAAGACAAAAACACTAGATCAAGAGGAAAAACATGCTTGAACCGTTCTTGGTTGGTGAAATCACTTGGAAAGGTAATTGGTATTTAATTTCTTTAAATTGTTCTTAATTATCATTTACAAACCTCATTGTAATAGGTTGGCCTAGTTTGTTATGTTTTTAATGCATTCTTTGTGTTTACATGACTAATGTTTGACTAACCAACTTTATAATCTAATCCTACATGTTGGCATGCCCAGTGGGATAATAACATTCATTAAAGTAAGGAAGACATCTTGGAAATCTAATATTTCCATTTAATTTATTAAAAAGTCCTTTAGCAACAATTTTTATGATCATTTCCCTATGTTTCTAACTTTTTTGTGCACACAGGTTACATAATGATCAACAATAGTTCTGTGTGATCACTATTGATGTTTAAAATTGCGCTTTACTTTCAGACACCAACAATGGGAAGTTTTAAGATGTGGGATATGCGACTTGAAACAACCTCTAGATTTTTAAGAAGCTGGTCTCTTCTTTATATCAAGTGTTTGGGGAGAAAAGGGATAGGAATTTAAACAGAAACGCAAATGCAAAGAAAGAAAATCTAACTATGACAATGCACTTGAGTGTAATTTTGATCCTTAATCCTAAGCATAGTGAAACTATATTTAAGATTCAATTACATTAAAGAGCAGATGAGGCATGATCAATGTAACAGATAAAAATAATAGAAACATAGGCTCACAACTTAGACTACTTTCATAATGATATAGGAAACATCAACCAATGCACATAACTCTATTTTCTCATTAATCTTCAGCCATATAAAAGGCACAAAACATGCACAATTACATAAACTCTTCAACTTGAGAAAATGGAATAAAGGCAAATGATATTCCTAATCACAATTCTAGAAAGACTATGACTCTTTTCAATAATTTTCTCAAAAAAACTCTCTCCTTTTCTCTTCTCTCATGATCCTTTTGGTGATCCCTGCGGCTGCCCTTTATAGGCTCGAATCTCTCATTCCATCATCTCCTTTCCCGCGTAATTATCTATTCTGCCTTTAACTCATAGGGGATAAATAGACGGTGCTTTCAATGTTTGCCAGACCCAAAAATCTACCCAGTGAACTTCTCCATCTACTGGAAATAACTCTTGCTAAGCTTCCCTCCAAATTGTTTGCACGTTCCCAAATTTATGGCCCAAATTGAACTCTAACTGAGCTGGAAGTGCCTACACAGGACCCTCTGTTCTGTTGAAACGGAAGAAGACAGTCAATTTCCTAAACATTTGCCTATTTATTAGGAGACACTGGAGAATGACACTTGGCACTTTCTACATCTTTATCGAAGACATGTAGCACTTTCTGCTTTCCCTATATTCTTACTATATTCTGCTCAGGAATGTTCTACCTTTGACACCTATCACAATCCACTTCTTTGATACTTAATGGCTTAAATAAATAAGACTCACCACATTTCTTGCCTGAACAACCTTTAAAAGGGGCATGGAGACAGGTGGCAATCTTCGCTACTTTTTGCTATGCTGTGGGAGTGTTCAGGATGCACTCTAGGCTCCTACAGACGGTGACACTTGGTAGCTTCTACAGCCTTCAAAAATAAAACTCGGGACCCACCATAGTCTTTATTTAGAATGAAAACTCAAAAAATATCTTTCAGATGTCAATGCGTGGTGGCCTCCGCTACTTTTGAGAAGATACGTGGCATCTTTCACTGCTTCTGAGAAGATACGTGGCGTCTTCCACTGCTTCTAAGAATGGAATAGAAAGGGGCTTAGTTGATGACACTTGGTGGCCTCCGCTCGAATGATTTGGTTGTGCCTTACTTGCCCTCTGAAAGGGCACTTGTCTTTTGGTCTTTGGGATGCTCCTTTGAACTGCCTATTGAATCGAAAATGGTTCAATGGTTCAATGGTTCAACACTGCGTGCCATTTACACACAACTCGAGGTATTGAACCAAAATGTTAAACCAAGGCATTGAACCACCTTATTGAACTAAGGCATTGAACCACCTTACTTTGGATGCCAACACGTGGTGACTTCTGCTTTCCTTTACAAAATCAATTTAGAGCCTTTCGTGATTGCCACTTGGCACTTTTTGCCTCATCATGATACTCAGCTTGTTGAAGACCTTCGCTGAAAAATAAAAGGAATGTAGGTGCCGATATGAAACACGAATGCTGACACATGGTGCTTTTTGCTGAGTTGCTATTGAACATGTGGCACGTCCTAACCAAATTGTATGAAAAATGAAAGGTGCCTTGGACGTTGCCACTTGGCAGCTTCCACTTGAATTCGACACTTAGCTAGAAATTAAAACTAATGAATCAAAAGGGAAATAGAACCCATGTTTTGTTTATGAACAAAAATTTCAGTCACACGACTGAAAATTAGAATGAAACGTAGAGTAAAAACTTACTCTACAATTATTGGCGACCCTAAGGGATTTTGATCGTGCTCAAAAAAAGAAACCACACTCCCACTGGATCAAAATTTCAAAATTTTACAGCTTCAACAATGATGTCTGGTAGGTGGACCACTCATGGTCAGATAACCCTTGCTTATATTGTAATTCATTGAAGGATAAATCAAGGTTAATAATATCCTTGTGAAATTTTTTTTGCAAAATCTAAACTGTAGCCTTCAATTTGAATTTGAGCTAGGAAACAGGAACTAGAACAGCTTCCACTTTCGAGATTGAAGAATCATCCTGTAAGTTCTAAAAAATTATTTGATCATTCTATTTGTCCAGTAGCAATGGTTCAATTTGATCAACCATTAGCACCATGATATCATCAGGAAATGGAGAAGGAAGGCCCAATCACACTAGATCTTTGATATGCTACTTCATCTCGTTGATGCCTTCTTTCATGATTTTGAGGAGCTCTCTGCAATTGCTGGCTGCAAAATTGAAACTGAGAACCTCATTGACTCTCTTTGTAGTGACCATTTTGTCAGTGATTCTTGTGGCTACCAATGTCACAACTGTTGCATCATAGAGCTTCTACAATAATGTTTGATAGTCTGTTACTCTGTCAGAAACTGTAGTCAGAGTGTTCTTCACTGAATCTGCCACCTTTTCACACAATTTTTGTGCATTTAATAAGAAGGTGAGAGAAGGCCTGAGCTGTATAACCTCTGAAGAGATTCTTTTCCACATGGATTCATAGAGCTCCTTTACCAATTTTATCACCCTGACATTGCTTGGCCTATTAGCCAACTCCAGTGTCAGTTGTGCCACTTTTTCTTGCTCCGCTTGGAACTAGGCTCGAATGGCCATAGTATTATTCTATTTGATTAGTAGCTTGTGCTACCATTCAGCTTTTTCCTACCTCAGGGTCCCCACCACAACATTTATCTACGTGAGCTCTACCTTTAAAGAATCATTTTGGGCCTGGACTGCCCAGTGAATCTGAAGAGAAACAGTCTCTTGCAATTGTTTATTCAAATTTGCTATTTCATTGTCTTTTTTGTCAATTTCTACGATCAAACTATTATAGTTTACCTTCTCTTTGGCCAAATCAGCCTCCATCTTCTGTAGCTTCTTTGATGTCTTCAATGACTACAAAAGTGGATTTAGTCAATAGCTCAATTCTATCCTGGGGCCTAAAAAGGGACATGTTAATGGCCACTGCATCCATTGAGTAATCCTCAGGTTGCATCTGCTCAGCCGGCTTGATAACATTTGGTGACAAATGGGTCATCGTCAATAGTTGCTGAATTGGGTCAAATTGTGACCACAAATGCATTTTAGCCAGTGCTTTATTTTTGTTTGTCCTCTTTTTCTCTCTTCAGGCTTCCCTTGCCATCCATGCAACATCTACTTGGGTCAGGAAGGTAGAAGGAGAGGCAATGTTCCCACCAACAAAAAGATGTCCCTATGGTAGACCATATTAAATAGCCAATTATTGGCTATGGGCAATTTGAGGAGAAAATTTTTTGGGAACAGAGGGGGAGAAATGGGGTAACATTAAAAATTGAGGAGGCATAGATGGGGCGAAGTGAGAAATGGGAATGGTAGAAGTGGCAGGGGATGTTACTCGGCTAGAGAGATCATCGTGCCAACATGAGAAGAAAAAGATTGAGAAGGAGAAAGAGGAATGATACTTACCTGAGGAGTAATTATGGCACTCTATAATTAGCACTGTTGGGTGTCCATCTCCTCTTCCATAGCCAACTGAAACTGCACCCTTCGTCATTTCTTGGGTGTCTCCTCTTATGGCTATGTTCTCTCTCCTTCCACATCTACTACTATCATCAGAGATGCTTGTGGAGAACTGGGAACTTCAATGACTTTTGATGATGGGGAAGCTTTTGGTGGTGAATGAACCATACTCTTTTGTTTCTCTGAGACACTGAGAGGTTGGGGCCAATCATACATAGTTGCTGCAGTTGTAGTTTGTTCTGAGGTTTGTGGCTCTTGGCTTGGCCCGCCTACCTATTTTATACCCCATGTTGGCAAATCAGTTGTCTCCAGGTTAGATGCAGGGGAGAGATGGCACTCATCCCATAGTTCTTCCCACCTCTCATCTGTGTCTACATTACTGAAAGAATGGGTGGTTTGAGAAATCTCCTGCCTATATTTCCAATAGGCTTCTATCTTTTCTGCATCCCAATCTTTATTCTTCAATGCTCTTCTCAAGCTAGAAGTCATTCTAACTCTGGGATCATAATCCCTTTGCTTAACATAGAAAGTTTCCCATGGTCTATTTTGCAGAGGGGGCAAATATGTTAATTTAACATAAAAATTAGGAGCATCTTCTATGGGGTTTCTCCTGTTCTCCCAAAAAGGGCAGCCCTCATGTGAAATCCTGGTTGCAACCCTATTAGTCCTTATCCAGGAAGCTATGTAACCATTTGGGTCACATACCCATTTGTCTTCAACTAATAAGAACCCCAATAAGGCTAGCTTTCAAAGCAGCAAAATTTTAGCGTCCCTAGATTCTAAAACTATGTTGCCTGCCATCCACAGGAGATCAAACATCTTCCTCTTCTGCTTCCCAGAACCATAATCATTGTCTACTACTGACACTTGCCTAGTGACCTCTAAAAATGCTAACCTAAGAGTAAGAATCTTTGGTAGCAACATTGGTTCCCCATAAAAACCATGAACTCTTATAATCGTATGGTGGGATCCAGAGGAGAAGTCACACGGAATTGGGCAACTGGCCAGGAGGTTTGAAACACTAGGAAATAATCTGTTTATGACTGGTTCAGGGCTTAGGTGGTAAAGAGCAGGGGTAACAAATAGTTCCCAAAAATCATATGGGTCACTAGTCCTTGACAAAATATGTGTCCATATAGACACATGAACGACCCTCTAGGGATCAAAACTTGGGTCATACATGTCTAGATGCATGTGTTTGGCAAAGAGGTTGGCATTCTGGTATAGCATGAGGTGAAACAAATAAGAAGAGTACCTAAACACTCCTTTGGATTTGAACTGGGCCAGTTGATCCACCATTGAAAAATCAATTTGCTCTGAAAAGTCGAGCCGGTATTCCTGGGTCTTATCTACGGTCTTCAACCTGAAGAGGATAGCCATTTACTCTGCATAAACTGCCATATCATATTTCATGCCAAAGATGAAAGCCATCATGGATAGAGCATCTTGGTTGACTTATGTGAATTGGCCTCTTGTTGCAGGGAGTGTGGGCACAGTAGTGTTGTCATCGCCCATTTGCAATTCGGTTCTTTAAAACCTTAACTGGGTATTGATGTTAGCCCACGTCCTTTGCATTTTAGCAATAGTGGGAAACATTGTTGTACTATCATGGTGTAGGACTAACATGTCTCTAATGGCCTGCAGAGTGATTTGCACCATGAAAGGACCCTGCTGAATGGTGCATGAGGGTGCATGGAGCTAGTTTGCGCATAATTCAACCAAGTCAAGGCATGGATGCATAGTTGGGACAAGGAACTATGATAGTTGTGAGGTCCATATCCTCATGGCAAATGTCTCATACTACCTTGTTCTAGCCCTCACAAGGCACTTTTGATGTGCCCCTTCTCTAAGGGTTTTGCTACTTGGTCTTTGCAAGATTGGGTCCATGATTCCATCTGCATAATCCTTTACTTTTGTTGGGTCACTGGCCTGACCAACCTCCAAAATTTTAGTCCTTGGATAGGCTTTCAATGGTTGTGTGATAGCTAAACCATATGACTTACTTGCCAGAAACCTATCAATGGATTCATAAATCCTAGCTCCTTGTTGTGAAGATGATGCTCCTTCCATCTCTATGTCCTCTCTATGGTAATTGGTATGAATCCTTTGCAAACAAAAACACGCTCGCTGAAGCAAATTTACTACGTGCTAAATTTTTTTGCAAGTGCAGGATATTTTCTCATAGATGCAGGAATGCTTGAGAGTTTGTAAACTTTAACTCTTGCTAAATGGCATTTATGGACCTTTCAAGTCTCAAAACACATTAAATTCAGACAACCATTAGCGAATCCTACTCAATCTTCCTGGGAAAACGAGATAGACACGTTATGCAAGTGGCCACGCAAGGTACCCTAGAGATTTCTAAAGATTTGGGAACATTCAATGCTTCAAAAATTTGAAGATTTGTTTAAAAAAACTTTCAGAGGCACCGACTCTATTTTTAAAAACACTTATTTAAAAGAAAAGCGGGAAAACAACAACGGGAAAGAAAAACAAAACAAGAAAGGGAAACTATCTAACTATAATACATTAGAGACCCAAGTTAACTAAAATGCTTCAAAAAGATTCCATTCACAAGAATCTATTCAGATTCTCCTTCCATCGATTCTAGCTCGAATGAATTCTTCTGCTTGTATGCATGAATTTTATACGAGCCAGTCCATAATGCTTTAAATTTTGTATGCTAACTCGGCTTGGCGGCTCTTGCATCCCATTTCAAAATAATTGAGCCTACTTCAAAATGAGGATTCGAAGTCCTTTTATCAAAACAATCCTTAACCATTCCCTGATGCTCAATTAATGAATCATGGGCTGCATCCCTCTTCTCCTGAACTTCCAAAAGTTCTGAAAGTCTGACCTATGTGGGGCCATTTTCTTCGATTTCAATTTGTTTGATCAATGAGAGAGTAGGGATCTCCAAGCTTAGGGGAATTACAGCTGACTTTCCATATACCAACTCATATGGGGACATTTTGATCACCTATTTCGACGTGATTCTATCAGCCCATAGTGCTAAATTAAGCACTTTATGCCATTCTTTGTGATGATCAGCCCCTATTCTTTTGATGAGTCTAATCAGGTTCTTGTTAGTCGATTCTACCAAACTGTTACCTTGAGGGTAATAGTTAGATGAATTTTTTAGATATATTCCATGTTTCAATGTAAAATCAGATACTTTAGACCCCAAGAATGCTTTAGCATTATTAGAAATTATGGTGTGAGGAGCCCCAAAGTGAGTAGTGATACTTCCTAGAAAGTCTAAGATCACATTTTCTATTGCTTCTTTAAGTGGGACTACCTCAGTCCATCTGGTGAAATAATCTGTGGCAGTTAATATCCATTTGTGACCCATATTAGACACTGGATTTATCATTCCAATGAAGTCAAGACCCCATTGAGCAAAAGGTTCATCCATAATTATAGGACTAAGGGGCATTGTTGCATTCCTCCTCATCCCCATATAATATTGGTAGGATTGGCCTTTTTTTACCAGCTGAAAACAATCTACAAATAAAGTAGGCCAAAAATACCCTGCCTCACTTATCTTTATGGCTGTGGTCTTTGCAGAAAAATGCCCCCTTGATATTCCATGATGCATCTCATATAGTATTCTCTTAGCCTCAGCTTTTTCTACACATCTTAAGAATTTACCATCGAAATTCCTTCTAAAAAGGACCTGCTTAAATAAAACAAAATGAGCTCCCTATATCCTATAGTATCTCCTCTTATCTTGAGGGAGTTCTTTTGAATAAATTACATACTTCATAAAATGAATCCTGCTTGTGACCCATGACTCCTGATCAACCTCTTGTATCTTTAACACTGTCTCCATCTCTCCATCTTTATCTGTCCCTTTAGGTACCATCTTTTCAAGCCCTTGGGTCATATATTGGCACAAACCCTTACCTCTGACTAACTTGGTGGGTCTGACCTCTACATCATATTCAAGGATCTTAGTAACTAGTTAGCTCTTTTTTCAGTGATTTCTCCCTCCATGATGTATTCTCTGACGCTTGGATGAGTTACAAGTACTAGAATTTTTCTCCCTGATACCATATGCCTGAATTTCTTGAGGGCTTTTACTATGACATATGCTTGTTTCTCTACAAAGTTGTACCTGGTTTCATAATCCCTGAGAGTTCTCTAGAAAAAGGCTATTGGGTGTTCTCCCCCCTGTTTATCATCCTTTTGTGTCAAGACAACAACAATGCTTAACTCCCCTCCATAGACATATATTACAAAAGGCTTGGAAAAATTTGGGATTTTTAGAACTAGCGCCGTTGAGATAAGCTTCTTGACCTCTTCAAAGGCTTGCCTTCATTCTGTAGTCCATTTGAAAATCAGGTCTTTCTTTAGCAAGAGTGTCATTGGCCTCACCAAGCCTACAAAATCGGGTATGAATCTACTGACAAAATTAATCTTTCCTAAGAAGGACTGAACTGCCTTCTTATTTACTAGAAGAGGTAGGTCCATTATAGCTACAATCCTTTCAAGATCTATGGAAACTCCTTCTTTAGACACTACATGTCCCAATAATTTGCCTTGAGGCACAACAAAGATGCATTTCTTGGGATTCAGTGATATTCCAAAATCTTGACATTTCTTAAAGACAGATTCTAAATGATCAACAAATTTTTTTGAAAAAATAGTGAGGTCATCCAGATAAACCAGGATGATTTTATTTATAAGTTCACCAAAGGCTACATCCATAGCTCTTTGAAAGGTGGCTCCTGTATTTGGCAGGCCAAATGGCATCTTAGCGTATGCAAATATTCTCCATTTGGTAGTAAAAGTATTTTTGTACTGGTCTTCATTAGCCAACCAAATCTAATTGTATCCAGAGAAACCATCTAGCGAAGAAAATCTCTCTGATCCAGCCACAGTTTGTAGAATTTGTTCCATGGAGGGCAATGGATAGTGATCTTTCAGAGATGCTCTATTCAGATCTCTGAAATCTACACAGTCTTACATCTCCATTCTTTTTCCTAACTGGTACTAGATTCGATACCTAGGTTGAGTGCTTGATTAGAAAAATTATTTTGGAATCTAAAAGTTTCTACAACTTGTCTACCATTAGAGGCTCAATCCTTGGATTTACTAGCCTCTATTTTTGCCTGATGGGCTTAGATCCCTCAGTCAGTTCTATTGTGTGCTGAATAATGTCTCTATTATACCCATGAAGGTCTTCATAGCTCTAGGTTATGATTCTATCATATTTTCCACATAATTCAATTAGTCTTTCTTTTTCCACTTGAGTTACAGAATTCCCAACTTTTAGTTTTTTCCCTTGACTCACCTCTATTTCAGAATAATCTGCTTTGTCTACCTGGAACCTTTTCTTCTCCAGGCTTACATCCTCTAGATCAAATAAGTTTTCTAAGGTGATCAAGCCCTTGGGGAGCTTATTAGTCTTCAATTGTATAATCTGATCCCCATATGCTTCCTCAATTTTGGTTTGTAACTGATCAAAAAACTCATCTAATTATTGTAAGAATGAGACTTCTTGAGCATCATTTTCAAATACTTGCCAATTTTCATCATTGTCTGGAATAGTTGGCCTCACTACAACTTTTACTGACTCATTGTTAATTAATAAGCTAGTTGCTAGATTAAACTGTGAGCCAATCTGGGCCATTTTATCAGCTTCAGAATTTTGACTCTTAGGGACTATCTCGATATTGAAAGCTTCAAAATCTTCTATTAAGTCCCAGATCCTATGTCTGTAGGATCTCATCCTTACATTTTTGGCTGCTGCCTTCTCTCTAATTTCTTTTACCACTAATTCTGAATCTCCTTTTACTATTAGGTTCCTTATCCCCTTTTTCTTGGCTAACAGGAGCCCATCTACTAAAGACTCATCCTCAACATCATTATTAGTACAAGCAAATTGGAAACAGATAGCCCTTAAAATTTTATCACCGTTTGGAGTAGTAAGACAAATTCCTACTCCAGCACCATGCTTACTTCTAGCCCCATCAAAATTTAAGGTCCATATTTCTGAATTTTGAGTTATTGGTGCCTCTTCCCTTAGAACATTTGGGATTTCATGGTCCCCATCAAAAATGACATATGTGCCCAGACCAATAGAGTCATAGTTTCCATATGGGTCACTATGCATCATAGCCAACAACTGGGTGTTTTCCTCCTCTTGATTATGCTCAGTCCAATCGCCTAACTCTTCAACAAAAATATTTTCTTCCTTATTTAACATAACATGATCTACCTCTAATTTGGATGTTGGTTCATTGGTGATATGATCTTTTGATAGTGGTTCAGATAGAATTTTCATCTTCAAACCGTATCTGGTTCTCAGGATGAGGTGAGACCAATCAAGAGACATATATCCTCCCATCTTTGTTGTAAAGTCTCTGGATAAACATAAACCAAAAACAAGAGGTATATCTATGACTACTACATCTTGGTTGACAATTATATTGGAACAAGTATATAACTACAATAGGAGTTGTTTGATTCTCCCTATGGTTTGTACTATTTTGCTATCTAGCTGCATAACTCCTTTTGTAAGGGGTTCATATTTTATTTTCAAAGCATCAGCTATTTGCTTGGGCATCACTGTAGTACTAGCTCCTAAATCTATCAATGCATTATGCAAGATTTTCTTTCCAACTATCAGAGTTAAATAGAAGGGCTCTGGTTTGGATTTACTTACTTGCGCTGCATCGTTCACAAAGGTTGTTATCTTCAGAGGAACCGTATCTTTGAGATTTTCTTTTCTAGTAGGTCCTTCTTTGGTGACAGTACCTTTGGGCACTGCTTAGCCTTGCAGAGCTTCTTATAGCAGTGTCTTTTCTTCAGGAATAGCCAATATATCCCATATCGATACTTGTGCTGGAGTCTTCTTTAATTGATCTACTACATTTATCGGTCCCAAAGATTGAGTTTTTTGAACATAAGGATATCTTATTTTTTCCTGAGTTTGGGCAGGAGTCCCTTGATCTTGCACCAGCTAAGGCACTTCTTGTCTGATAATAGCATTTCTTTGCCCTTGAGATGCAAGATTATTCATGACTTGACCACTTACAAACTCGGGCTTCTCCACCATTCTCCTCTTTGACTTGGTGTAATAATTAGATTGCACCACTGGTTTTTGGGAGGTAGATGCTTCGTTCAAGAAAACTAATTCTTCATCTTCAACCCATGAGAACAAAGCATGTTCCAAGGCTATTTCTTCCTCTTGTTGCAAGGACATTCCTTGCATCTGAGCCACTAGGACTGAATTTTGCATACCAGGAGACTGGTAGGCTTGATTGTCACTGGTACTGGCAAACTGACCATCCATTCTTCTTTGCTCTACCACTCTTTGTTGCAGATTACCCCTAGGACAATCTCTAGGAGTATGAGCATTATTGCAAGGGAAACACTAGGCATTAGTATCCTCCACATAATTATTTTGCCTTGGAACCATCTCTCTATTTGAGTTGGGAGGAATGGTCTATGAGGGTGTGGGGACTACAACTAATTGATTTGTTGGTTGATGGTTAGTTTGTTTTGGGGGACCTTGATATTGGTTTAGTTGGGATAAAAACCTGTTTCCTTGATAGCCTTGATAAGGAGGCTTAGGGAAAGTATTCTATTGTCTCTTTATATTGATCAACTCATTGGAAAACATCCTTAGGATATTCTTGATATCATCCATCTCAGATGACTGAGCAGGGATAGGTTCTTTCACAAATGATTGAGGGTAAGTGTACATAGACACAGTTGGGCTTATAGATTTAGGAACTTCTTGAGGTAATGGCAAGGAAATTTCTAGGAACATGGGCATGGGGGGCCTTAGAGGTAACTTTCCAGCATCTATTACGTGATTCTCAGCTCTGACCGCATATTCATAAGCCTCTGGCAAAGTGTGTCCTCCCAGTGACTAAATCATAACAGATATATCTGAATTCAAAGCCTTGAGATAAAACACTATGGCCATACTTGGTAGTGGTCTAGCTATAGCAGGGATTCTGTCCCAAGTCTTTTGAAATTTGGTATTGAAGTCATTCATGTCTTCCTATGGTCCCCTCTAAATGATGATTAACTGTTGTAACAAAGAAGACTTATCACCCTTTTCTACAAATATCTCAAAGAATAGATCTCTGAGATGATCCCATGTAGATATGGTATTTGGGGTCAAAGACCGGTACCATTCTAGAGCCTTCCCTTTAAAATAAGCTGCTAATAATCTTATGGACACATTTTGCTGTGTGACATGTATAACACAGACATTTGATACATCTTGAAGATGTTTCGCAGGTGTTTTAGAGTCTTGCCCACTGAATTTGGGTAGAGCTTTTAGGGCATTCACTGGGATAGGATCCCAAATGGCTGGTGGTGTTGGGAGGATTAAAGGACTACCAGTGTTCCAGCTTTTATAATTTCTTGGGGGTATAGGGGCTCCCATATTTGGTATTGGTAAAAACTGGTTAGCTCTTCTCCTTGGAATTATTACCAAAGGTGGCAAAAGAATACCTAGATTTGTAGTAGATTGTGATCTGGTGACTGGTCCCCAGCTCTGACTCCTGGTAGCTCTTTGGTTCATACGGTCTTGAAAGAAACTTCTAGACTGGTCCTACCAGGCATGCCAAAAATTGTTGATGTTTAAAATTGTGCTTTACTTTTAGACACCAACAATGGGAAGTTTCAAGATGTGGGACATGCGACTTGAAACAACCTCCATATTTTTAAGAAGCTGGTCTCTTCTTTATATCAAGTGTTTGGGGGGAAAAGGGATAGGAATTTAAACAAAAACGCAAATGCAAAGAAAGAAAATCTAACTATGGCAATGCGCCTAAGTGTAATTTTGATCCTTAATCCTCAGCACAGTGAAACTATATGTAAGATTCAATTACATTAAAGAGCAGACGAGGCATGATCAATGTAATAGATAGAAACAATAGAAATAGAGGCTCATAGCTTAGACTACTTTTGTAATGATACATGAAACATCAACCAAGGCACATATCTCTATTTTCTCATTAATCTTTAGCCATATAAAAGGTACAAAAACATGCACAATTACATAAACTCTTCAACTTGAGAAAATGTAATAAAGGCAAATGATATTCCTAATCACAATTCTAGAAAGACTAAGACTCTTTTCAATAATTTTCTCAGAAAAACTCTCTCCTTTTCTCTTCTCTCATGATCCTTTTGGTGATCCCTGCGGCTGCCCTTTATAGCCTTGAATCTCTCATTCCATCATCTCCTTTCCCAAGTAATTGTCTATTCTGCCTTTAACTCATAGGGGACAAACAAACAGTGCTTTCAATGTTTGTTAGCCCCAAAAATCTACTCGGTGAACTTTTCCATCTACTAGAAATAACTCCTGCTGAGTTTCCCTCCAGATTGTTCACACATTCCCAAATTTATGGCCCAAATTAAACTCTAATTGAGCTGGAAGTGCCTACTCAGGACCCTCTGTTCTGTTGAAATAGAAGAAGACACTTAGTCAATTTCTTGAAAATTTGCATATTTCTTAGGAGACACCAGAGAATGACACTTGGTGCTTTTTGCATCTTTATTAAAGACATGCGACACTTTCCACTTTCCCTATATTCTTACTATATTCTGATCAAGAGCATTCTACCTTTGACACTTGTCGCAATCTGCTTCTCTGATACTTAATGGCTTAAAGAAATAAGACTCACCACATTTCTTGCTTGAGAAACCTTTAAAAGGGGCATGGAGATAGGTGGCAATCTCTGCTACTTTTTGCTATGCTGTGGGAGTTTTCAAGATGCACTCTAGGCTCCTACAGATGGTGACACTTGGCAGCTTCTGCAGCCTTCAGAAATAAAACCCGAGACCCATGACAATCTTTTTTCGGCAATGAAAACTCAAAAAAGATCTTTCGAATGTCGATGCATGGCGGCCTCCACTGCTTTTGAGAAGATACGTGGTGTCTTTCGCTATTTCTAATAAGATACGTAGCGTCTTCTACTACTTCTGAGAATGGAGTAAAAAGGGGCTCAGTTGATGACACTTGGCAGCCTCCACTCGAATGATTTGGTTGTGCCTTACTTGCCCTCTGAAAGGGTGCTTGTCCTTTGGTCTTTGGGATGCTCCTTCGAATTGCTCATTGAATTGAAAATGGTTCAATGGTTTAATGGTTCAACACTGTGCACTGTTTACACATAACTCGAGGTATTGAACCAAAATGTTGAACCAAGGCATTGAACCACCTTATTAAACTAAGGCATTAAACTGCCTTATTTTGGATGCTGACATGTGGTGACTTCTGCTTTCCTTTAAAAAAACAATCTAGAGCCTTCCACGATTGCCACTTGGTGCTTTTTGCCTCATCCTAATACTTAGCTTGTTGAAGACCTTCGCTAAAAATAAAAGGAACACGGGTGCTGGTATGAAACACAGATGCCAACACGTGGTGTTTTCTACTAAATTACTATTAAACATGTGGCACGTCCTGACCAACTTGTATGAAAAATGAAAGATTGCCTCAGACATCATCACTTGGCAGCTTCCACTTGAATTTGACACTTAGCTAAAAATTGAAACTAATGAATCAAGAGGGAAATAAAACCTGTCTTCTATTTTTGAACAAAAAATTTAGTCATGCAACTGAAAATCAGAATGCAACATAGAGTAAAAACTTACACTACAATCACCATTGGTTAGGTATAACCACGATCGGTTGGGTTGCAAGGGAAATATAGATAAAAATTTACATTTTAAGATTTTATTCAAGTTTGTTTCTAACAATTTGAGTTTTATAAGTCTCTAGTTTGAACTTAATCTTGATCCAGAAGCTTATCTTTTGGAGATTTTATCTTAACAACTATTTTTGAAGCATAAATTTTTTGACTTTGGGTTCATATGTGACCATTATCGATCATTTTTTATCAGCCATGGTTGGGTTTTGATCAGCAATGGTCTTTTAGGAATCGACACTGGTCAATAGTGACTGGTATCGGTCTCTACATTTTTGAAAAAATCACAAACCTGAGAGCATGTTTTCTAAAGTTGCATTGTCTTAAAGTTAAAAGTGCTTATAATCTAAACAAGACTATCTAAATTTTCATGTAGGACCTACATGAAAAATTATTTTTTTAAGCATAACTAAATCTTTTGAACTTTATTTTGGTGTTTAAAAAGAACTAGGAATCTTCCCTTTAGTGTTTAAAAGGAAAATTGCATGTTTATTTTGAATCTTTTGTGATTGTTATTCAATTTTTTTTATAAACTAAGGCCAAGGGGCCAAATAACATCACCAAACACTTTAATTCAGTACTTAAAACCAAACTCACTTCAAAGTTATAATCTTTTCAAAAGAGTTTTAATTTATATAAGTCATCTATCACTTAATTTGTTAGATTATTTTAAGAAAAAAATAATTTGTGCATGTATGCTCTCCCCTTGTCCCCTATAGGGAACTTGGGTGATCAAAAGTGCCATTTTCATTACAAATTATGCCTTTTATCCAAGGCATAAAAGGGAAGTTGTCTAGGCTCTCCTCAAAACTTGTAAGGTTTGCGTGATCTAAAAATAACCCTAAAGCCTTTTTACTTAGATTTTATTTTATGCTTTTTGGCTTATGAGGAAGATGTCATTACCTCCCACAAGTTTTATAGGGAACATTTGACTCAGGGCTTCATCTATAAGCATTATCTTCAACCTCTCTCCAATGGGGGTATACAAAATTAGGATCACCCCATTGGGATAGTGGTTTGAGTGGTTTAACCATCTCCATTAGTGGCAAATTGACCCAAAACATATGATCATTCAAGACATCACACTACACTAAGAAATTGATGGATGTAGTGGTTGCAAAAATGATTAGACCTTTTTACAACAACCCATTTGACATGGATCCAATTGACATGTTGTATCCCTTATATTAGCCACACTTGGTACCATTTAAATAGTCATAAATTTGTAATTTTTAGATAAACCCCACTTACCACAAAAATATTATTGATGCGAGTTGTGCCCTAAGGTCCATGTCATCATATTGTCATTTGAGAGAGGGGGATGTAAAATATTATACTATCTAACATGATTTTATTTTGGATGAATACTCAATTTCCTCTCAAGTGCACGTATAAAGATAGACTTCAAAAATATCATGCAACCTTGTCAGTTTAGGGCTTACAATGATTACTTAGTTGTATTTGTCTTTTTGGGTCTTAGATTACTTGTTCCTTGATTTGAGTGAAAACTTGCTTGTAAACAAACATCATAATGAAACACATTGTCCACCAATTTCTTGAATAATGAGGCGTTACACTATCCAAGTGAAAATCAATCTTTTCCTTGTTCAAATTTATCATCTTAAACATTGTGTCATATCATATAATTGACATAGTTATGCTCCCCATTTGAGTCTATACCAATTCCCAAATTATCTTTAAGTCATTCATTGATAGTTCAAATTTAAAATTGCACCTTTATAAGTTAATAAAGTTGATGTGTTAATTAGGTTCGCCATGTACACTTAACTTGAGGGAACTCGGGTTCAATTTCCCATTTGGATTGAAGGTCATTTATAGACTCATCATCTATCTCACCATTGTGAACTTGGGTTATCAAGTGTATTGCTCACACTCCAAGTTCTAGAGCATATTTTATGCTACCATTCCTATTACCATGTGGTAGTGTTATATTTCCCATTTGGTTCTAGTTTTATACTTAGGAATTATTTCATGTTTCCACGTCATGAGTTTCTTGGTTCGTATTGTCTCCTTCCTAATCTGAAGGGCTTTACTCTAGTTTTCTAATAAAAACTCATCAAATTTGAACTAATTTTTATGATATTGCTGCATCTCAAAAGTCTATGTTTTAGTGTAGTAGTTACACTCTAGGCTTTTTGAGTTCGCATACCCTCTTCCAATCCATAATATTTCAAATTTACCTAAGATTGAGTAAATTCACGAACATCATTCTTATAATTATGTGTGGTACTACACCACCCTTCCTATTATAGTCTCTTTGGTACCTAGATACTTGTTTAGAAAATATAAAAACACATACCTTGTTCAAAACATTTCTAAATCTAGTCAAACGTAGAGATAAACATGTTTAGACATGACTAAAAGGTACACTCGTAGTGGGGTCTCTTATGGCCCTAACTATGAGGAGGAGCATTATTTTGATGGTCAAGATAATTCAGTGGTCTTTTAGGACATTCTAATGATAGTATGATCCAAGGAAGATTATGTATAATATCAACCGTAAGAGGACAAAGATGAATCCCTTCTAAGGTTGATATAATCTTGTGCTAGACTACCCTCAAATTTTCCCATGGAACAATTACATAACTTAGTTAGAGAAGGAGAACAAAATCAAGAACAAGTTTTCACAAACATTATGAAAACAAACATACCTTCTTATAGTAAAGGTAAGGAAATACTTATAGATTCAAAACCAAAAGATCAATATCTTATCAACAAGATCAAGATGATAAGTCAATGGTATGCAGACTAACCAACACTTTGCACTCTCAAATTGGGTGCGTTCAAGTGTGTCACTTAAGTGTTTGGAATGAATCATTCCCATTCCCCACATCTTTGGGGCCCATTATACCTATAATTATATTTTGATCATTGATGGTAACCACACATGAAAGCATTAGCTCATTTGGATGTGATCTATTCCATAGGTTAATCTCTCACTTTCCCTCTCTTTTTGAGAGCCTATCCTTTTCTTTCAATCTAGTATGTCCTATTGAGGGGACATCATGGGTCATACCCAAATTTATTATTGACAACTCTTTTCTTTGAAAATACATTGCTTCACCTGAATGTCTCACTACACCTTCTCAAATAGGGGTAAAATGTAGACATCCAATTCCCAACACTATTTGTGTTGAAATTGTCAATCTTACTTGAATTGCACTCAAATGCATAATTTAGGCCAAAATCACTAAAAATGCACTAAATGGTTTGATCTTTTCATATACAAGTACTAATTTAGGTTAATGTATCCCTAAATGAGGCAATGCATTTTATCTGATTCCTAACTTTGATCAATTCATTTTGAGTCAAAATGATGATTTTACATTTTTACGCTTTAGATTACTCTTTTCTTCTAATTCTTTAGTATACATCATGTACCTTTGTTATTTTATGTTGACATCATCTTAAATGGTATAATGGTCTGTATGCATCTAACATCTCTTTCTAATTCATCTTGAGTCAAATTATGACCTAGTAATATGACTTTCTAACCATTTTGATTAATTATGCACTAATTTCCAAAGAATTGCACTAAAATTGATTAATCTTGTTTAAGATAATTAATTCAAATCAAAAGCTTAAGTGGATTTTTAATTGAGGTTATTGATTATTTCATTATTAGAAATTGATTCTAAATATATACATCACCTAGTGACATGATCCTCAAGCCATAAATGTAATAAATATCAAGATTATGGACACTCATGCCTAATTAATGCCTTTCCCTCTAAATCATTATGAAGATATTTATAGATTTAATTGTAAATATTAGATTAATTCATGGCCACACATCTCAATATTGAGATGGATGGTCATGGTTGATCCTAGCCCATTTGAAAAATCTATAAATAGAAGGTCTCTCGCCATCATTTTTAAGCTAAAATATTATAAACTTATAAGGTAGGATTATCTCCACAAACTTTCTTTTTGTTAATAATTGTATTTTATTTGCAAGCTTCATTTGATAGGAATATATTATATTTCTTATCTTGAGCCTAGGTTATGCATAGTGATCTTGAGATGATGGAGGATCTTGGCATTCATTGTTGACAAAGACAAGAACACTAGATCAAAGGGGAAAACATGTTTAGAGCCGATCTTGGGTGGTGGAATCATTTGGGAAGGTAATTGGTATTTTCTTTCTTTCAATTATTCTTCATTATCATTTGCAAACTCAGTTGGATTATGTTGGCCTATTTTGTTAAGTTCTTTATGCATTCTTTGTGTTTACATGACGAATGTTTGACTAACCAACTTTGTCATCCAATCCTACTATTTCAACAAAAATTCTGAAATAAAACATCATTTAACAGAAAATAAACATAATATCCAATAAAATACCATGTAAACAAATTTGGAAACATCTTATAAAACTCTTCATAGTCTTCCAAAATGGCACTATCTTCATAATGTTGGTTCCACTAGACCTTGCACTATGATACTTCTCTATTATGTAAACTAAGTTTAAAAGTGTAATTTATTTTGATTGGTTATACTGTGACCACCCTGGGATCCAGAACTCAAAAAACATTCCAATCCAATACATGAGAAGGATTAACAACATACCCTTTAAGATAAGACACATGAAAATCATTATGCATGAGTGATAAAGATGGTGGAAAAATAAGCCTTTATGCCAAAGGATTGATAACTTCTAAGACCTCAAAGGGTCCCACATATTTAGGAGATAACTTAGATAATTTTTTAAACTTAATAAATATTTTCTTTGATTTAACCCACAAAAATACTTTATCTCCCACTAAAAACTACCTTGATGTTATTTTTAGATCAACATAACTCTTTTATCTATCATTTGCTTCAACCAAATTTTGCCTTATCAACTTAACTTACTCTTTCATTTATATAAGTATAGCTAGACCAAAGACTACCCTATCTTCTAGCCTTTTCCAACTGATTGATGTTCTACACCTTTTATACAGTGCCTCAAATGGAACCATTTTTAGAGCTAATTGGTAAGAGTTGTAATAAAACTCAACCAATGGAAGATACTCTTCGCAATTGTATTGTTGTTCCATGCAATAAATTCTTAGAAAATATTATAAAACCTAATTCATCCTCTCTATTTGACCATTTGTTTCTATAGTATACTGAATTAAAGCTTAACTGTGTGCTCAAATCTGAATTGAGAGTCAACCAAAATCTAGAAGTTATATTTGGCTCCATATCCAAAATAATATTTTTTGAAAACCCATACAATGTAAAATATTAAGCAAACAAATTTGGAAACATCTTATAAAACTGTTCATAGTCTTCCCAAATGACAATATCTTCATAATATTGGTTCCACTAGACCTTGCACTATGATACTTCTGTATTATGTAGACTAAGTTTGAAAGTGTTAATTATTTTGATTGGTTCTACTGTGACCAACTTGGGATCCAGAACCCAAAAAACATTCCAATCTAATACATGAGAAGGATTAACAACATACCTTTTAAGATAGGACACACAAAAAACATTATGCATGAGTGATAAAGATGTTGCCAAAATAAGCCTATATGCCATAGGATTGATAACTTATAAGGCCTCAAAGGGTCCCACATATCTAGGAGATAACTTAGCTGATTTCCTAAATTTAATCAAGCTTTTCTTTAATTTAACTTACAAAAATACTTTATCTCCCACTAAAAACTACCTTGATTTTCTTTTCAGATCAGCATAACTCTTTTGTCTATCATTGGCTTTAACCAACTTTTGCCTTATCAAATTAACTTACTCTTCCATTTCTAGAAGTATATATAGACCAAAGACTACCCTATCTTCTAGCCTTTTCCAACTAATTGGTGTTCAACACCTTTTATACAATGCCTCAAACGAAGCCATTTTTAGAGATGATTGGTAAGAGTTGTAATAAAACTCAACCAATGGAAGACACTCTTTTCATTTGTATTTTTATTTCATGAAATAAATTATTATAAAATATTCTAAAACCTAATTGATTCTCTCTATTTGACCATCTATTTCTATATGGTATATTGTATTAAAGCTTAACTGTGTGCTCAAATCTGAATTGAGAGTTAACCAAAATCTAAAAGTCATTTTTGGGTCCCTGTTCAAAATGATATTTTTTGGAAACCCATACAATCTAAACACTTCTTTCACAAACCCCTTCATAAGAATAGGTGCATCATCTGATATATTACTAGGAATGAAGTGAACTACCTTAGTGAGTTTATCAACAACCACCAAAATCAGGTCATGTTAATTCCAAGACATTAACAAACTTTGGACAAATTACATACTAATGACTTGTCACTTTTATTATGGTATGGTATATGTGTATAAAAACCCAGTAGGATGCACATGATCAACCTTAACTCACTCATATTCTAAACATTGAGAAACAAAATCTATTACATCTTTCTTAATTCCCTTCTAGAATTATAATGGCCTTAGCTATACCAAGAGCTTAGTCACACTTGGATAACTTGAATAAGGAGCATTGTGAATTTTTTTTAGTACACACTCCTCCAATTCTCTTTGTCTAGTACATAAATATTTCTTTTATACTTTATCAAACCATAATTATCAAATTTGAATCCATCATACTTAGGATCCTAAGCATTTTGAGATAATGTCATCTTTACCTGCTCATAAACTTCACCTTATAGAGAGAATTTAACTACCTGATTGTGAAAGGTACTCTTAATGATAAATAAGGTTGCTATATACCTTATAAGAATAAGGGCACCTACAATCCTATTTTATTTTCCTTTTATGTAGTTAATATCAAAATAATAATCTAACAAGAACTCTAACCATCACGTATGACATGCATTCAGGTTAGGTTAGGTAAAGATACACTTGAGCCCCAAGTTGTTAGTCTTAAGTGAAAATAATTTTTACATCAAATAATGCCTCAAAACTTGCAAGGCATAAACTATTTTAGTGAATTCTAGATCATGTGGGACATAATTTGCCTCATACAGCTTCAAATTTTCAGATTTATAAACTACAATAGAACTTTATTGCATAAGAACTCCTTCAAGACTATCTCTTGAAGCATTAGCTATTACTGAGAATTGACCATTTAGATCATAAATTCTTAGCATTAGTATCAAGGTAAGCCTTTTTTCAGCTCCTAAAAAGCTTCCTTACACTTTTTTGAACACAAAAACTAACAATTTTTTTGTTAAATAAAGGTAATAGGATTTGCTATCTTAGAAAATTTTGGCACAAATATCTTGTAGTATCCATCCAAACTCATAAAACTCCTAACTTCATGAACATTTTTGGGTTCTAGCCACTCCATAATAGAATCTATCTTGGAAGGATCCACAAAAATTATTTTTACAGATATAATTTGCCCAAGGTATTGTACTTTTCTCTAAAAGAAGGCATACTTGGATAAATTCGAAAAAAGTTTATGTTTACACAACCGTTGCATAAACAACTTCAAATATTCTAGATGTTCTTACATAGATTGTAAATAAATGAGGATATCATCTAGAACTAACAACACAAAATGATCCAGATAATACCTAAACACACTATTCATGAGATTCATGGATGTTGTAGGTGCATTCATTAGCCCAAAATGAAGAACTATGAACTCATAATGCCCATAAAAAATCTTGAAAGTTGTTTTCATAATGTCTTCCCAACGAATTCTTAACTAATGTTATCTAGCTTGAAGATCAATCTTTGAGAAAATTGATGCTCCACACATTTAATTGAAATATTATCAATGCAAGGTAGAGTATACATGTTTTTGATCATTGCCTTGTTCAATATCCTGTAATCTATACATAGGCAAAGGGTTCTATCCTTATATTTAATGGACATAATTGGTTTACCCCATGGTGACACGCTCGATCGAATCAACCCTTTGGAAAATAACTCTTGTAGTTGAGATTTCAACTCAACCAATTCAATTGTCATCATTATATAAGGGGATTTAGACTGTGGTTCAGACACTAGAATGGTATCTCTTGAGAAATTAAACTCTTTTAAGTGATAAATCTGACAGTTCTTTGAGAAAAACATCCCAAAAATATTGAAGAAAAGGAAGATTCTCAATGAAATGATCCTTTGATTCTTCCATCTCATTTATCTTAACAATAAATACTTGACACCCTTTTCTCTGTGCTTTATTTAACTGAATTACATAATTTTTTTTAAGTTTTAGCTCCCTAGATTTGAGTTTATTTTACCAAATCATCTAAACATTATACCTTTTTAAGAAAACAATCCACCTTAGCTTTAATTTGAGCTAACCGGTTTACTCCTAGGGTCACATCATATGACCCTAGTGGTGATGCAGAGAGATCTACTACCATAGTGAATTCTAGTAGTTTGATCTCAGCTTCGACCAAGAATTTGTTGACCTTAACCTTAGATTAATTCTTGTATTGAATTGACCATGCATTTACCATAGATCTAGCTTTTCTAGACAAGTTATTAAGCATTTTAGGAGTAATAAAACATTCAATAGCTTCTATTTTAATCAAAATTAAAATTAGATGACCAAATAAAGTACCTAATAATTTAATAGGAGAAGCATGAAACTTATCTTGATGTTTGTCAATAGATGCATGAATTCTCTGTCAAAAATATCTTTGTTGTAGATCATTTAGACACCTAAAATTGGCCACCAATAACCTCCAGCTAGGGTTTTTACCACTTTCCACCCCAAAATACATAATTTAGCCTAAAAACACTAAAACATGCTAAATGATGTGAAACTAACGTATTCAAGTGCTGATTTTGGCCAGGGAATCTTTAAATGGGGTAATGCAATTTATGGGCCAACTAACTTTGATCAGATCATTCCAAGTCAAAATGCTAATTTTACACCTAGGTGTTCTGAATTGCTCTTTCCTATCAAATCTCTTGCACGAGACACGTGCCTTTGTTATTTATTGTCACTAACATCCTACATGGCATAATGGATCCAATGCATCTAACATCACCTTCCAATTCTAATCTAGTCAAATTTTGGACCAATAACAAGGCATTTTGATCAATTTGAATAATTTGTGCACAAAGTGCTTAAACATGCTTAAGAGCTAATTAATCTAAATCAAGGGCTAATTAAGAATTCCATGGAAACTTGTTGAAATTTTATTTTTGGAAATGAATATTGAATATCCACATCATCAAGTGACCTCATTTCTTTGGAAGACATCTCTAGGCCGTAAATGCCACAAATATCAGGATTCATGCCCTCTATGCCTCATCAATGCCTTCCATGATGACCTCCATGCATTCTTAATTGCCCATTATTCCAATGTCATGATGAGGATAATTATAAACTTAATTAAAAAATTAAATTAATTCTCAACCACACATCTCAATCTCATGATGGATGGTTTAGGTTGATTCTAGACATTCTAAAAAATCTATAAATAGGATGCCTTACCACGTGAATTTTAAGACATGATTATGCAAAGTTATAATGCAAAATTGATTACAAAGATTCATGCAACTAGTGTAATCATTCCAAATTGATTCCAAGGCAAACCAAGCCATAAGCCAAAGGTGCAAAGGAGAGATGGAGGTAGCCAAACTTCCATTGCCAAGGACTTCGTGAGCACAAGCCGAGCAAGCCACTACAACAAGAATTTTGTAACATCCAAGAAAGGTAAAAGAGGGTTTATTTTGGATTTTAGTTCTATGTTTTAGTCATGTTTGTTTACTAAGCTCTCCCCAATGTCTAGGCCTAGAGATGTTATGCTATTTAGTGTGTTTCTTTTCATTTTATTTTCATTTTGAAACTAACACCATACTAACCATCCTGTCTTGAGTCAAATTCCTAGATCACATATGACACACCTAGTGGGACTAGACACATCTCACACCTAAAAAAAATCATTTTACAACTTGAAAATATTCATTTGGATCCTTAAAACTCTTTCAAATTAGTTTTCTAACTTTATTTTGCCATTTTTGCTTGCCATAGTTTTACACAGTAACCAACATCGATAAGTAAGACCAACATCAGTTGCATAGCTTAACCAACATTGATTAGTAAAATTGACATCAGTTGTATACCTATCATCAGTCACATTGGTATAACTGATGTTATTTAGATAGCCAACATTAAGCAAAAAATGTAACCATCATTGATTATAGAAACTGATGTCAGTCACCATGTTTTTCTTAAAATATAGACTCGAGAGCTCTTTTCCTAAAGTTCATTGTTTCAAAATAAAAATATCTTCAAAGCTAAAGCACATGTTACCATTTTTGCTGTAGGACCAAGCTTGACATTTACTAAAAACATGTGTTAAATCACCTTTTGCATGTTTAAAAATCAATTAGGAACTTTGTTTTGGTGTTTAATGAAAAAATTAGATGTTTAGATGAATGTTTTCAAAGTTCACAATCTTAAGACCAAGGGGTCAAATGAACACCAACAAATCTTTCATTTGGGCTTAAAATTGAATACACTTATAAGTTTTGTTTGCACTAATTGTCTAATTAGATTTTGTTTCCCAAAAAGAGGAATGGTGCGTGTATGCTCTTTCATTTGTCCCCTTTAGGGATCCTTTGAAATCAAAATTGCCATTCCTATTGCAAATAGCCTAGTCCAAGGCTTAAAAGAAAGTCATCTAAAACACTCCCCAAAAACTCATCAAAGTTTGGGTGACCTTGAAAATGACCCTAAAGTCTTTCTACTTTCATGCTTTCTTTATTTTTATACAAACTTGGCTTGTGAGGAGGACTTCATCACCTTCCATGAGTTCTTTAAGGAAACTTTGACCCATGGTTTCACCTCCCAGCATTGAATTCATTTATCTCCTAATTGGAGTTGCACATGGGATGTAGTGGCACTTTGGACATCACACTACACTAAGTGAATAGCAGGATGTAGTGGTTGCAAAAAGGACTAGACCTTTTTGCAATAAGCCAAGTGATATAGACCTAAAATCCATGTTTTTTTTGCATTGTTTGGCATGAAAGTCATTGTGCAATTGATTCCCCTAGATCATTTAGAAAATTGTTAAATTTTAGACAAATCCACACTTACTATAGAAGTATTGTTGGTACAAGGTGCACCTCAAGGTCCATGTCACAGTACTATAATTTGAGAGAAGTGGGGTGTAAAAACCCTACTACATAATGTGCATTTACTTTTGGATGAACACTTAAAATCCTTTCAAATGATGTATATTGATGGATTCAAATAATACCAAGAAACCTTATCAGTTTAGGACTTAAGAGCAGTTAATTAGTTGGTCTTGTCCTAGATAAAAGTCCTGTTTGAAGTCAAAACTTGGTGTAAACAAATAGTCCAAACCAAAAACATAGTCCTAATTTTCCTTTGAACAAAGAGATGTTATGCTTCGTGCGTGAGATCATCAATTTGCCTTGTTCAAATTTCATCAAAATCTTGAGAGTCATATCATCCACTTTGGTGCAGTTATGCTATCCAATTGAGTCTAGACCTTTACCAAAGTTGTTTAAAGTCCTTCAATTATAATCTAAATTCAAAATTACACCTTTATAAGTTCATAGGGTTGATTTTTTAAGTGGGTTCACCATTTTCACTAAACTTGAAGGAACTTAGGTTTAATTTCCAAATTGGGTTGAAGGCCGTTTAAGACTCATAATCATTGTCATCACTTGATAAACTTAAGCCATTTTGTGTTAAACACTTGCACTTTGAGTCTATGCACCAAAACATTTTGAGTCAAGAAAAGTAGTGTTATGATATCAAAATTATAAGAAAACATCTTTGACTTAGAGATTTTTTGAAACAAACCTTTTTGTCACACCTTTTGGATAGTATAGCATCGTTACACTGCCCAAAAAATTTTGAATATTGTTTCATATACCCTCTTACATAGAGTTCTAAATTTGTTCCTACATTTTTAGACCAATCCAAGTGTACTTTTGTGATATTTTGTCTAAAATAGTTATATTGTTCACTTTTATCTAGTTTGTTTGTCAAAAAAACCAAAATTTATACCATTTTTTGTGAGAAAATAAACTATTTCTAAAGTGCCTTTTGTTTCATACCTTATACCTAGTTGATCAAGTTCATGTCCAAGAATCAAATGCCTAGTGTTTGTTAGAAGTGTTTTAAATCCGTTAGATTAAACCTTTCATCTATTTCAAAGTCTAGATTTTGACGCCATTTGACCAAGAATCCTAGCGCATGCCTTGTTTGAGCCTAGATTTTGACATCGTATTTGGCCAAAAGACCTAGCAACTTTTAAATTACTAGATTAGACTGATTTGAAACACTTCAACCTTAGAGTTTGGTATTTTTATTTTTGGTTTATTTACTTGCTTATCTTTTTGTGAATAGTGAAACATTAGATACTTCATGCTAGCTTGTTTCCTCAAAAATCTTTGCATAAACCTTTTGATCTTTTTAATGAATCTAGACCTAGTTGGAACATCACTTATTTTAGATATTTTCCTTTTTAGAGTTTGTAGAACTCTTTGACCTTTTATCACAAAGCATTGACTATGGATCCTAACATGTATTCCTACACTCGTAGTGGACTCATGTACAATCTAGGGATTAGTAATGTGGTAGTGTAGGAAGAAATAGTGCAAGACCCCTATGCAGATAATATTTCTTATGAGATGGATTCTTATCTCTGTTATAATACTCAATTAGGGGCACAAAGCCAAGATCCACTGGCTAACTATTTGGTTAACACACCACCTTATTCAAAATAAGACCAAGAATAAACCACACAATACCTAGCTACAATACCCATAGAGGACAAGCCAGTTATTCAATATTCATATTCTACTAATATGGCTTCAACAGATGATTCATTTTTTTTTAGAGACATTTGTTAGAGAACAAAGATGAGACTTTGGTTAGAGCCATAGAGGTATGGGCCAAGTTTCTAGCAAATTTTCCCCATGAAAATTTACCAAGTCTAGTAAGAGTGCCTCACAATATCACTTATGATCAACAAGATTCTTCTAATGATCCTATGGCTCTAGTCCAAACAATGTACCAAGATCTTATTATATCTAATCAAGGCAAAAACAACATAGAAGATCACTTTAACCAAATGTAGACAACATATCAAACCTACTTGAATTTAGCACATGATTTCAATTAGATGAACATGGTAAATAAGCCTCTTATTGACCTATTTCCTTCAATAGGATTATTGATAGAGTTAACTAGACAAGATAATCTGAGTTCTGACCCATTCATATAAACCACTTGGATAGATAACTTGATGCATATGCCTATTATTGAATAAGTGTCTTTAGCTTCTACACGGAATAGTGAACCAAATGTAGTGTATAATGTGCAAACAACATCCAATCTCAATCAAAGTGGTACTAACACACAAATAACTTGTTAACAACATGTGCCTGTAATTCATCCCATTAGTGGATTGTCATACTAGGGAATAAGAATTTCTACACCCCAACCTTAACTAGTTGCTTCCTCAAGTATACAACCTATGATATTAGGTAATCAAATAATAGCCAATGTCATGCCTCAATGATAGAATGTGATGAATCCTACTCCTCCTTAATAAGTAATGAGTAGTATTCCACAACAATAGGTACAATCTAGTGTATCAATAAAATAGAGGACAAAATATTGCCATCTCAATTAGTGGAAAATTAATGTTCTACCTCACCAAGTAACAACAAACATACCTCTTCAATCATAGACTAATATGCCAATCCAAAACCAAGCAATGACTAGTCAACAATGTGAAAATATTGGTCAATGACAGATGTTAAATCTGTAACCTATTTTCACTTCCTGTAGGGATTCATGCAACAAGGAGGTCCCTATGTTTCTCAAGTACATACTAGACAACCATTGGTTCAAAATGTGCCACAAATTCAGAGATAGGGTCTTGGTCCACAAGTTCTCACTCAACCACAAGGATTGATTAGTCATCAGCATGTCTCTTTTCAACCACAATAGGCATAGTATAGTTATATCCAACCACAATAGGCATAGTATAGTTATATCCTTCCATCCCAACCACAAAATCCTCTAATTCAAACCTTTATCACCAACCCAAATCAGAATATTACACAACCAAATATGAAATTTTAAGCACATCCTAATCTATGTATGCGTATTTTTGGTCCATTCCCCAACCAAACTAATATACCCCAATAGGTATCTCTGGCATACCCTGGTCAAGGTGTCCCACTTGTGACCTCTCAACCATCTACCCAAACCAATATTCTCCCTCAAACCAATGTTATTTCCAATTTCTTATCCCAAGAATTGCAATAGATGAAGGATGCAATTGCTACCATTCAAGCTATTTCTCCCTCAAACCAATGTCCCTTCTAATTTCTTATCCCAAGAATTGTAATAGATGAATGATTCAATTGTTACCATTCAAGCTGGTAAATAGATTAAAAATTTTAAATTAGATGATGTGTATTCCTACCTATTTAACATGGAGTATTTATAGATACCATTTCCTCCAAGATATGAACCACTAAAATTTGACAAACACAAAGGGAAAGGTGACCCTAAGGCTTATTTGACCAACTTCTTTGTTGCATGTCAACCAGTGGGATATAGTGACATTTACCTTTTGATTATATTTTCAAGGAACTTGGTTGGACAAGCCTTGGAGTGGTTTTTGAAGTTGCCCAAAAATTTGGTAACAGATTTTGATGATCTTTCTGATAAGTTTGTGCAACACTTTTCCTATAATCTCAAGCATGAGATTTAATTAGTGGATTTAACATAAGCAAAAAAAAAGATGTTGAGAGTTTTACATGGTATTTATAGTTATGGAGATCCCTTGTAAGCCATTTCACACATAATTTACTAGATAAATAATTAGCCACTATGTTTACCAAAAATTTGCACAATGAGATAGATTATCATGTGGAACTACAATATGCACATCCTTTCAAGGAAATATTGATAAAGGTTTGTTGATAGAGTAGGCGCTCATAAATAAAGGAGTCATCAAGCTTAATTCAACTAATCAAAATCAAGGTACCAATCAAGAAAATGACAAACATCAACATCCCATTCAAGTGCTAGTATCACAACCAGTACAAGCCAATAACCAAGAAAGATCGAAGCAATTCAACTGCAATTGGAATGTTGTGGGAAATGGAGTAACTAAATCTCATCATGTACAAATGGTGAAAACATCACTTTCACTACCTTTTTAGCTTAATCCTACCCATCAACCTCTCCAACCAATACTGTAAGTGTAATAACCAAGATCAACACAACAAATATAGTAGTTGTTACCATTGTAAACCCCTCCTCCTAGGAGAACCATGTCTACATGTCATGTGTTTAGTGACCTAGGAGAACCTATTGAGTCTATATTTTGAAAGCTTACTAATGCTAATTTGATTAGTTGGCCTATACCAAAGCATTATCTACAAGGCATTCTTTATCTTGATTGGTACCATGAAAACCAATTCTATAACTATCATCAGGGCAATGGGCATAATCTATGAAGATGTGTCCAAATCAAGCATTTAATTGACAATATGTTAGAGAATGGGGAGATAACATTGGATAATTGTGATTCCACTTCCAATAAAACTCTTGGGATTTATCAAACCTCTTTTCCCCAACATAAAAATCAATAACATAAAAATAATTAACAATAATAGCCTATACAACAATAAAATTAAAGCTTGAACCAGTAGACTCAACAAAATCAGGAGCAGAACCACAATGATGGAACAATGGAAAAAAACAAGGTCAAAATGGTAACAACCAACAAACCTACCATGTAGTTTCACATAACTACAACAGGGTTGTAGGTAATATTTTAAGGGGTAGCATTAATACTATCTCCATTAATCTTATACCAACCACTAATCAGCCCAGACCATTGATAAATAACAACATTCAGCCAAATTACATGGATAATCTTTCTTTAAATTGGGAGTGCATACATACAAACCAATAAACTAGGACTTCCCCTTTTGGACCTTATGTCATTAACTTGTCCTTGCCATATGACCACATGTGAGTGCATCAGCAACTAAGACTTGTCATGTCTGGTCCCACACCATTCCCAATATTGATTAGCAATAATGGTCTAGTATTTAATCCTAATTATGCAATCATAACTCAGAGGTTAAAGATTACTATCCCAAGCTCACATCCATTCACCAATTTGAATATCATCCAACCAACCGTTCAACCTCAAAATAAATCATTCACTACTGACTAAGACAAAAAATTTGATATTGTGGAATAATTGCAGAAGACACTAGCATAAATTTCTATTTTAGATTTGCTACAAATGTCAATAATCCACAAGAACATCTTGAATGAGTTTTTGATCCAATCCACTATTGATAATGGCATATCCCCTAATAAATTTCAAGCTTTGGTTGGATACCTAGCTCCAACCCAACAAGTCACATTCAACCAAAGTGATATGTCTTCTCTTGGCCCGCTTCATAATAATCCATTATACATAGAAGTTTATATAAAGTGACATAAAGTGAAACATGTCCTTATAGACAATGGGTCTAGCCTCAACATAGTGTCTCTAAAGCTCATCAAGCTTCTTGGGTACACAATAGTAGATCTTTAGCCAAAAACAATAACCATCGAAGCCTAAGATAATCAAGAAAGAGAATCACAAGGCACCATTAGTTTTCCAATTATCATTGGGCCTTTGACACATGACACACTTTTCCATGTTCTTGATCTTGAGTTATCATATAATATGCTTCTAGGCAGGCCTTGGTTACATGAGATTCATGCAGTCTTTTCAATGTTGCACCAATGTATCAAGTTTTCCCACTCAGGAATATAAGTGAATATTCTAGGAGATTTACACCCATATGACCACTGCAAACATCTTGTGGCCAAATTTCAAAGCTACAATTATCAGTATGACATGAATCCATGTTTCAAGTAGGATAAAGGAAAGGTTTTACTTATTGATCCTTCACCAGATAATTGCATAGATCATAATACCTTGGATTCCCTTTCCCACATGATTCCTACTGAATCTTCTAATCATTTCACCATTTCATTAATGAACTAGGAGAGTTTGTGACCCATGATACATTTCATATTGCCAATCTTCCTCAGAATCTATAAACCTTTGGGTGACCTAAAGTTACCCTACATATACATTAGAAACAAAAGAATAATAATAAGGGACCTATCACATTTGTACCGGCATCTAGCCTAGGACTTGACCCTCTTAAAAGGGATGAATCGTGGTTATACAATGACAACAAAGATGATTGTTATAAAAATGCAAAGTATCCTATTCCCCATAGGATCATGGAGCATCACAATTATGAAGGAAAAAGCCTCACACTAAATCAAGAAGGAACCATTGAGCCAATTTCCATGACTAAGTATGAAAGACCTTATGGACTTGGATTTAAATTGCCTGGGGGTCACCCCACATATCTTATTCAAACTCTATCACCAGTGATTAGTGATGATGATGCTGATAGTGAAGTAGAGTTTGATCATTGTCACACCTTTGATGACCTAGTTAAAATGAACCTATTTGATAACAATGCCATTTGTACCCTTACCCTGCCCATTCATTGCAACCCATTACAATTATATTATCCCCAACTGAATGATTGAGACCAACAAGAACCCGGTCTACTAATTGATTAGTTTCATAGTGATGAGGCAGTTTGTGACTTTTTAGGCCTTAGAGACAACATTCTATTGGGAGATCATAAATCAGGATTCTCAATCACATTGGATCTTGTATCCTATTTTGGAGAGCGAGTGAACACCCTTAAGCAAAAACAAATAAGTAAAACATTGAGGTCCCAAAGTGAAAACATCGTTGAGGTGATTTTTGACCAAGGAAAAAGTAAATATAAAGGCAAGTCTAGTGGTGAAAACCTATTTCAGGTGCCATGAGATGGGGGTGTTCATTCTTTTTTGAATTTAGACCAAGAAACTACCAATGATGAACTTGCATGTGGATCCGAGTTCAACATTGAGTAACAACAAGTATTTGATCAAATTCTTCAATAATTTTTGACTATTTTTATCACATGGCCAGATATCCCATTAGGGGACTTAGATTCATGATGCTTAGGAGAAGTTGAAGAGCAAGTTCTAATGGAAGACCTTGACATAATTCAATAGTTTAAGTCATTGCCTACTATCCTAGAAGATGGTTCGACCCTTCTAGTTGAAGATACAATAGAGGTAAATATCTAGACTCCATTAGAACTAAAATGGATAAAATTAGGAGCATCCCTCACTAAAGAGGAATGTGACATCCTTACATCTCTGTTAAGAGAATTTGTAGATATCTTTCCATGGACCTATTCTAACATGTCAGGTTTAGACCCCACCTTGGTTCTACACCAACTTGTGGTTAATCCTTATGCTAAATCGGTAAAACAAAATTTATGTAATATGCATCCTCATATCACTGTATTGGTATAGAAAGAGTTAGAAAAACTCTTAAAAGCAGGATGTATCTGATCCATTGACTACTCAAAATGGATTTGTAATGTGGTACCTATTAGCAAAAAGCCTGAAGGAATCAAAATTTGTACTAATTTTTGAGACATCAACAAAGATTTTCCTAAGCATGATTTTCCCTTGCCTAATATCAACATGATCATCAAATCCATGATAGGTTATGAAATGCTTTCACTCATGGATGGGTTTTTAGGATACAACCAGATCAAAATAACATCAGAAGACCAACATAAAATAGTGTTCACCACTCCATGGGGAACATTTTGTTATTAGGTAATGCCATTTGGCCTTAATAATGATGGATATACATATAAATGGGCCATGACTATCATATTCCATGATATGATGCATGATGTTGTTGAAGATTATGTTGATGACATATTAGGAAAATCCAAAACTAGGGTTGACCATCTAACAGTGCTGCATAAGATATTTGTAAGATTACGAGAGTATAAAGTCATACTCAATCCAAATAAATGTGTGTTTGGTGTAAATTTAGGTAAATTACTTGGATTTATCATGTCTCATAGAGGTATTGAAGTTAATTTGGCTAAGGTCCATGCTATAATTGAGATGCTGCCACCAATCAATTTAAAGCAACTCCATAGTTTACAGGGTGAGATCTAGTCAATTTGATGCTTTATCATGACCTTCATTGACACACCCATTGTAGAGCATCCCTAGAAACTATATTTTTATGGTTTATTTATTTCACATGGATAGGGGGCATTCCTATTGTTCATTATACCATAGGGGGATCTGATCCCTAAATCATTTAGAATCAACTTTCCTTGTATAAACAACATGGCTTAGTATGAAGCACTTGTTTCAGGACTTTGACAAGTAGTGCATTGGAACATATCTCATCTCCAAGTTTATGGTGATTCTTAGCTAATCATCAATCAAGTCACAGATCATTTTCAGACAAAAGATGACAAGCTGGTTCCATATAAAGCCATGATCGACACTCTTAAGCAACAAATTTCCAACATTCAGTTTGAGCACATACCAAGGGCTAATAACAAAACTAAAGATGACATGGCTACTATTGGATCTCTAGTTTGATAAATAGATAAAGCTAGAGAGTATTAGTTCCTCATCAAGAATTTGTCAGCACCAACTCATGAACCTTTAACCGTTGCCATGATTTGTGATATTTTTGGTCCTAATTCTATTTGGTACTCAGACCTTGACAACTACCTTCATGACTAAAAACTACCATCTAACTTATCTTGAAAACAAATTGAAGCCTTTAATCATCATTCCATTCATTATAATCTACTTGGATCCACCCTTTGCCATCATAATTTTGATGGAACTCTATTTATTTGTTTAACTTCAGTAGAGTCTACACTAGCGTTAAGAGAAGTTCATGGGTATGTGGAGCTCATTCTAGTAGGGAAGTCCTATCCAAAAATCTCTTACATATTGGTTATTATTGGTCCACAATGGATGTAGATGCTACTGCATATGTAAAAAGTTATGACAAATGTCAATGACATGCTAATCTAATTCATGTCCCAATAAAAACTCTAAAACTGATGTTGACACCATGGCCGTTTTCTACATGGGGACTTGACCTCATTAGGAAGATCAACCCCACTTCATCTAATGGCCATAAACATATCCTTATTGCCAATGAGTATTTCACTAAGTGGGTTGAAGCTATACCCCTCACTTACGTGACTAGAAAGCAAATTTCTAAATTTATTTTTAACCATCTCATTTGTTGTTATGGTATCCCCTCTAACATTATATCTGATAATGGAAGATCATTCAAGAACAAGGATGTAGACCAGTTATGTACTGAATACAACATCACACAATATTTTTCTACAACATATTACCCTCAAGGTAATGTCCAAGATGAGGCATCCAACAAAACCATTATCAATATTCTTAAAACAATTATCAATGATGTTGGTCATGATTAACACTTGCAGATATTCTCTACCCTTTGGGCATACCGTACTAATCATCACACCCCCATAGGAGCCACTCCATACTCACTTATTTATGGTACTAAATCCATCCTTCCCATTGAGGTTGAGTTACCTTCACTATGCATCTCTTTCAAGCATGTCCTAGATGATCACAACTATTGAGTATCCCACCTACAAGAGCTAGACCTACTTGATGAAAAATGCATAGATGTGCTCAACAATCTTCAAGCATATCAGAACCGACTCAAAGGCCACTATAATTAGTGTGTTAAGTATAGAAAATTTGAACTTGGTGATATTGTTCTTAAATAAAACCTAAAGAATACCATGGCTAAGAAGAAGCATAAAGGGAAATTCAAACCAAATTAGATAGGGCCTTTCATCATTATTGTAGATTATGGATCAGGAGCATACAAGCTTGCCACACTAGACAGAGATGAACTTCCTGAGCTAATGAATATTATTCATCTCAAACGATATTATGCTTGAGTGATAAGGTGTATTTTTTGTAAGGATTGTTTCAGTTATGCTATTTTATCACTATTATTTTTTGTACATATACCATCCTTATCCATCTTCTTCACCGTATCCACTTTTCACTTCCATTCTATTGACCCAGTGTATTCTAAAGCCTAGTTTATTTGACTTTGGTTTTTTTCCATTTGTTACACATTTTTAGCATCAAGGTATCTGATCAATTTCATTAATTAGTTCAAGTACTTTAGGTAGAGATTATATTTTGGAATAATATGATAAAAGTTTTGGTAGTTGCATCCTTTATTTGTTAATCCTTTCTTACCACTAGTCTTGCTACTAATTATAACCACCTTTGGGAAAATTAGTACCATTGATCTATGCCATTGTGTCTTGGTTATAACTGCCTATGGGAAAACTAAGGGAAACATTAAGCCTTGTTGTACCAACTCACCACTTCTTATGTTTTACTATGCCTTTTTACCAACTATGCCTATTTTGTTTGAATTGACTGCTACAATAGTCAAATTCCTCTACTATAAAGGTAGAACTACAATGACTTGAGGTCTTACTCTGGCACTATGTAGGCAATGCTTGATACTTGTTGAGGTTAGCTTAGTCACCCTTTCCATATGCTTTCATCATTTTGTGATCAACCTAAGCCATGCTCTCACCATTTTGTGAGCAACCTAAGCCATGCTCTTATCATTTTGTGAGCAACCTAATCCATGATCTCACTATTTTTTGAGCAACCTAAGCCATGATCTCACCATTTTGTGAGCAACCTAAGCCACACTCTCACTATTTTGTGATTAACCTAAGCCATGCTCTCACCATTTTGTAAGTAACCTTAGCAATGCTCTCACCATTTTTTGGGCTCGAACCATTTAAGTGTCTCATCATTCTTGATCAAGTTGAGATACTTCAAAAAATTCTACAAAAATTTGAAAAATCATTAGAAAAGAACAAAAACATTAACCACTTCTTTGCCTTAAGGATTCTGGGAACCTTTACTAAGTTACAATAGAATCACTTAGTTTCCCCATCCTTTTTGGCCTTTTTTCTCTCACGCACTTGCCATTTTGAAAGACCATTCCTATTCTTCTATCACATCCATTTTGTCTATTTTCATCAATTATCACATTCTTCCCATTCCTTGAGAGAACTAAATTTAGCCTAAAGTTTTTTATTGGATATTACATCCATGGAATTATGTAGGTAGCATCCACTTGCCTAGTACATATAGAGACAACTCGGCCACCCCCTTCCTTTTCTTCTATTCCCCCATTTTATTCATTTGTTAAGTTGTCACCTATTTTCTAGGGGAAATATTCATAGGGTTTCTATTGCATTGATTGTTTGTTTGTTTTTGCTTGTTTTGTTTGTTTATTTGCATGTTTGTTTGCTTTTAGCACTGTTGCCTTGATTCAGTTTATGTGTGCTAATTGGGTGACTCCTTGCCCACACTTATACTTGAATCCATCCATATTCATATGTTTATATTGTCATCATGGTTTCTATCATTGGTGTATTATTTTCTATTGAGTATTAGATTATTGGAGTCAGTCCTCATGCATATTTTAGCCAAGTCCTCATGATGTTATACCATGATGCATATCGACACGTGCTACAATAAACCTTAGCTTCAAAAAGTCTATTCATCAATGGTATCATCTCTTTAGCACCAACATCCCAATTCCATCTTAATTATATCCCAAATAGAGTAATTAACCATGAAATAATTTCAACCTTTATTAGTTCATATGAGCATCTCCCTACTTGTAGGTTGCTCTAACTCATCATTACCCTCTATGTTAAGTTATCATCATCCTCGGCTAAGTTATCATGTTTTCCATAATCGAGGTCTAATGATTATAACTACCTATGGGAAAATCATTGGACACCATCCCACCTGCATTTCTCAATGATTATAAGTTCCTTTTGTTAAATCATTATGTTATCACCACTTTACTTTTTTTGCCTATACAGGGGCATGTTATTATCTTGTTTGTCTATCCTAACTGGAGCAACTCCATCTTCTCAATGATTATAACCACCTTTGGTTAAATCATTGTGTTATCATACCATGTTGCCACTATCAGGGTACCATGGTTATAACCACCTTTGGGCAAATAATTGTACACCATCCCACTTGCATTATCAATGATTTTGACTACTTTTTTAGTACATTATGTTTTCACCCCATCATATTTCCTTTCATTGGTCCCTTCATTTCATTTCTTTCTTTTTGAAGGACAGTTTTCTGACTTACTTGTGCCAATCGCTCCCTTGAGGGGGCATCATACAGTTAGTTTATCATCATTGTAGTTGTAGGCATACATGATCCTTTTATTCTTTGAGAATATATTACTATGCTTACAGCTTATAATGCCTTCAAAAATAGGGGCAAACTGTAGACACCTAAAATTGGCCATCGATAACCTCCAACCAGGATTTTTACCATTTTCCACCAAAAAATGCACAATTTGGCCTAAAAACACTAAAGCATGCTAAATGATGTGAAAATGACATATTCAAGTGCCAATTTTGGCTAGGGTATCCTTAAATGGGGTAATGAAATTTATGGGCCAGCTAACTTTGATCAGATCATTCCAAGTCAAAATGTGAATTTTACACCTAAGTGCCCTGAATTGATCTTTCCTATCAAATCTCTTGCACAAGACACATGCCTTTGTTATTTATTTTTATTAACATCCTAAATGGGATAATGGATCCAATGCATCTAATATCATCTTCTAATTCTAATCTAGTTGAATTTTGGACCAATAACAAGGCATTTTGATCAATTTGAGTAATTTGTGCACAAAATGCTTAAACATGCTTAAGAGCTAATTAATCCAAATCAGGGCTTGATTAAGAATTCCATGGAAACTTGTTTAAAATTTATTTTTGGAAATGAATATTGAAAATTATTGGAAATGACTTCATATCTCATTTAAGTTGTGGCAAACCAAATATATTTCGACGAATTGTATATAGTAGGTGGTTTTGGGAGGTAGTAATATATGACTTCTATCCCCAATTGACATCGAAGGAAAACAACTGTCATTTCAAAAGGGTAACTAATTATGTCATTCATTTTATCATTCATTTTTTGACCAAGTTATAGAAGGTCAAAAGCATGAAGATTAGGGTTTTACTTGTTGTCTAGATCTCACACATAGACAAACATATTCTAAGGTACTAAATAGGCACATGGGTGATAATACATGTTTGATAAGAGTTTAAATCCACTTCTATGTATATTTTGGGCTAGGCACATGTGTTAAAGTTAGACATATGCATTGACACAACTATCTATGACCAATGAAATCATCTTGTGGGTGAAGATAGTCAAAAACATAAAGTTCATATCTCATTGTCTTCAAGGAGGAATAAGGTCATTATACTTTATTTAGTTTTATGAAATAGTGTTTGAAAAGAGTTACACAGGCATATTTGGCACCTAAAAATACACAAAACTCTATGTACTAGATAATTTTCATTACTATGATATTTTTGTGTGATGAATAACTATATAAAACCACTTTCACCATTGTATTTTCTTAACATTTGACTACCATCAAACAAATTTTAGAGAGAAAAGAGCATGATTTAGATGCATCATCAGGTGACCTCATTTATTAGGAAGACATCCCTAGGCCACCACAAATATCAGGATTCATGCCCTCCATGCCTCATCTATGCCTTCCATGATGCCCTCCATGCCTCTTAATTACCCCTTCTTCCAATTTCATGATGAGGATAATTATAAACTTAATTCCAAAAATTGAATTATTCCTCAACCACACATCTCAATCTCAGGATGGATGGTTTAGGTTGATTCTAGACATTCTAAAAAATCTATAAATAGGAAGCCTCACCACATGAATTTTAAGACATGATTATGCAAAGTTATAATGAAGAATTTATTACAATGCTTCATGAAACTAGTATTATCATGCCAAATTGATTCCAATCCAAACCAAGCCACAAGCCAAAGGTTCTAAGGAGAGATGGAGGTAACCAAGCTTCCATTGCCAAGGATTTCATGAGCACAAGGCAAACAAGCCACTACAACTAGCATTTTGGAACATCTAAATAAGGTAAAAGATGGTTTATTTTGCATTTTAGTTGTGTATTTTATTCATGTTTATTAACTAAGCTCTCCCTAGTGTCTAGGCCTAGAGATGTTATGCTAGTTAGTGTGTTTCTTTCATTTTATTTTCATTTTGAAACTAACAACATATTAACCATCCTCTCTTGAGTCAAATTTTTAGATCACAGATCATAACCTTTATTTTTACCATCTAATATCCCCTAAGTACATTCCCTAGTGTAGTGATCACCTCCATAAATAAAGCATCCACCTACTAGTCCTTTCCTATTTGATTGTTGATTTCCTTTGAAACCTCCCTTGAAACCATTTTTTTTATTTCATGTTCCCTGAATCATTGCTAAACTTTTGAATTCTAGTTCTTGGATTGATTTTTAGAGTTTCCACTACTTTTCCAAGTTTTTTTTCAAAGTCATTTTAGAGCTTCCAAAAAAATTCTTAAATTTCTCTCTGACATGAGCAAGCGACTTCAATTTTTGCTATTATTTTATTGCCTTTTCAAAGACTTTATCCATAGTGGATGGCCCATACACATCCACCTTGAATCTAATTTGGGGTTTAAATCTCATAATGAATTTTCTAATGTGAAACCTCTCATCCACCTAATACTAAGGAATATATTTTAAGATCTTGGTGAATTACTACCAATATTCATTCACTGAAACAACTCTTTGATTTAAATTATGAAAATCTATTAGCTTATGGTTAAAATATAGATGGGATAGCCATCATGATATGAATAAGGTCAGAAACTATTCCCATGTAGTGTTAGTAGATTTGAGATTCATCTCCAACTTCTTGTTTGCCCATCACGTTGTTGCTTCACCTGCCAATTGATAAGGTCTCCAAACAAATTTTGTGACTTTAGAGTAATTTTGAATCTTAAAATATTTATCCATCTCATTTAACAATGTTTATGATCCATGTCTGAAAATGGTTTCATCAAACTTGGGTGGATTAAATTTATTGTGCAAGCTCTATAGTTACACGAGCACTCGCATCTTGTGGCACCTTCTCTTACCTAGGTTCCTGAGGAATTTTTTTCTCTATAAAGTGTTATTCATGTTTATCATAATTATTTTATTCTACATGTCCATAAAATTCATGTCCAAGGGTATCTATTTGATCCCTATTCTCATTCATGGTTATGATAATTTGATCAAGCTTTGCAGCTTATTCAATGACAAACTGATTTGGGTCAACAAGAGAGTTAGTATTATTAACATTGGATGTACCCTCTCCAATTGGTCTTTGACACAAAATTATCCTTTATGATAAATGGAGAATAATAATATGTTAATGAAATCATTAAGTCCAAGTGTTTGAACCTCAACTATGATACCCCAATGAAATAACCCCTCTGGGTTAAACAAGAACTAGGTCAACTATTTTTTTTTAATCATTAACTCATTAAAAAATTTCCTTTACTAATTCTAAGAAAAAATGATCTTTAATTAAATGCATCAATAAATAAATAATCCTGTAATCTTGAATTTGAACATATGATTCATTTAGTTAATGATCACTATAAGGAATATAGATTTGCTTTCACAAGTAAATCATAGAATAATACTAGAATACACAAATTATGAATCAACCACTACTAGAGTAAATATCACAATCTATACAAGAACAAATATACAATTATTGTAACTATAAAATTTCCATTAAATAGTGCAAGTATACAGTATTACATAACTGAATATCACATTTCAAATTATACAATGTTACACAAAACATATGAGTCTAGATGAACTCGTTATTATCCAAAAGTATTTATGAGTATAACCTCTATCAGTTGACTATTGTAGGGGAGGGAGAGTATCATTAGAGTGATTTTTCACATCAATCATGGACCATATATCCCCCACACAATATCCCAATTATTGAATGGCCCTCCCTTCATTAATGGGCAAATAGTGATGGTGCAAGAATGAAAAATATCAACTAGAATTCATGTGTTGTAAGATAACTATTACATGAAGCATATCATAAATAAATACATTCTAACATGATATCATGAAAAACATACAAACTAAATCAAACACGTGAATTGATAATGTTTGAACCATAAACATTACTTTGGCCAAAGTTTTAATATAGTTTTTAGATCTCTAAGATCAGTCAAATTTACACACAGAACTCAATTAGATTACCTCAAATGTGTCCATTAGTGACACATATAAGTATGTGAATTCTAACTCACCTAATTGTTTAATGTCATAAATACCAGATTAATTCAAATGTAATTAATACTAAATCAAAAGATTCAATTAATAAATTTCTATACAAAAATGCCACTGCATGTATGCATACAAAGAAATCATATAATCTCATATATTCTATCATATGCATCTAAATAGTATAAAATATCTAAATGATCATAATCATAGCCTTTGAATTAAATCAAATAATTATTCATAACATAATAACAACTGAAATAGTTGAATAATCCCTATGATGGTGTCAAATCATAGTTGCATATTTCCTCATACAACTCATTAATGTCCAATTTTATTTTAAGTTCCAGACACACACAATATCCATACCACATAAATACCATGATACACATATAAATATAATTACTCAGTGTATCTTAATTAGAAATATATCTTCATATATTTCTCCATTACATAAACATATGTATTCAGTCATATTAACACATCTAATATTCTCTTTTATAAACATACAATATATATGAGGTAAAAATTCTTAAAAGAAAATTATTCTATTATATTCATCATTCTATAGGCTTTAGCCTAAAGTTTTAAATGTCTCAATACATACAAGTAAAAATATCTATATTTGTATGTCCATGTTCATATGTATGGACACACACACACACACACACACACACACACACACACACAGGTCTTATGAAGTTCATTTATTGACATATATATATATATATATATATATATATATATATATATATATATATATATATATATATATATATATATATATATATATTATTTTAATTAATTAACCCAATGTAATAAATTTCAACAAGATTCTTATCTTTCTCAAAGAAAAGCATACAAGTTCATTTATAAACCACTATTATAAATTAGACACCCAAATTATGCCTAAAGGAGAAATCCATTCATGAGTTGAAATTCTCATAACCAATGAATTTCATTCATGCATAGGGGTTTATGTTAAATTATAAATACTCAGCCTATTTTCCATATCACATTTATAAAGAAAAATACATAAATATATCCTAGTGGGTTAAAAATCTAACATGTTAACAAACACCTACAACTCATCATACTAGGCTTAGAATTAAAAACACCTAAGCCCAAAATTCACCCAAGATAAAAAAAGGTTTAAGAATAATAAAGTTTTAATTTCCATTCTTTATAATTTTCTTCTATGTTGAATCACACATGCAAACAAAAAAAACCTACCTTCTATTTATTCTCAAGGCTACTCAAATGCACAACCACATACACAAGTCTTGGGTTTATATGTGTTTATCCTTGTAGATGGGACGTACCCATCCCTAGTGTTGATTACATATATTCATATTTTAATTATTATTTATTTAATTCAGGAAGTCATTCAAAGACTAAAACATACTCATAATACAAGCATAGGAAACCTAAAGATACCTAAAGCCATCATTTCAAACCCAAAAAGAGTATAATTATTATACCTTCATACACAGAGGTTTATTTAAGTAAAAATAGACTCCACATCATTCTTATATCACATATCATATAACAAATATGAAGTATATCTAAATGGTTCCAAATAAAACTTAGTCATTGACAAAACCTACAGCTTACTATAAATAAATTTTAAATTCTTTGTAGCTAATCTAAAAATGAAACCCTAGTTTTATCTATTTATCACCAGATACAAAAATATATAGCCATTTTAACAAGGGTTAGGATTTATATGTATTCAAACCTATGGATGGGTTGAACCCATCCCCAAGGTTGATTACATATAATCCTCTGTATGTTTTTAAAAATCTATTCAAAATTACAAAGACCTAATTCAAAAAATTCAATGATGCATACCAAAAATAATTTGTAAATCATTTCACAATGATAAACCCATGAAATTTTAAAGAAACAAATCCTACCTAAGAAATACAGTCTAGGTTTGTCCAAAATCCAAAATTACTTCTTGAGACTCTCTCCTCATCCACCATATCCTCCTTTTTCTCCTTCAAACCTTCTCTCATCCATATATCTGCTTCAACACGAGTTATGCATTACCAAATAATGAACAACCCCCACAAAATTGGGTTTCCCATAAATGAATTTCTAATTCTATAATAATTTTCTACATTTTTGGCACGATGGCTAGCCATAACCTCACTACCAATCAATTTTTTCAAATAAAAAAATGAAATGATACTGAAAACATATAGTTCTCCAAAAAGTCTCCCATTGATTCTAAAAATCATTGCTAAAAAAATGACATATATCCAATTTTTTTGATGTCCTAGATTATATTGAATATGATTTATCTCACAATCACCTCAACATTCTAGAAAAAGTTTGGTATTTGAATTTTAATAAAACCATAATGTATTTTATTTATAAATATAACACTTATTAAATAAAACATCATTCTTGAAGTTATCCCATAGCCTTCCTCACATATCTATGCTTTTAATTAATACATCAAATATTTGATTAACTAGTGCTTAAAAGTGCCACCCATTTAAACCCCTATGGTGTTCAACCACTTTATATTAGTAGAGAGTTTTTGACAAAAACAAGATAATGAAATGAGGTAGTCATACAAGACCAATTCAAAGAAGGTACCGTTCCACAGAATAATTCATTTTTTGACTTAACACACCAACAAGACCATAAAAGTATATTAGTGCACAAGTTATGACAAATAATTACATAAATTATAACCAAAAAGACACCATAAATATGCAAGCTCATCAAAATCATTACATGTAATTATTAAATTAATATGCGACACAGTCAATGAAATATTGAAACAAACATAACTAAATAGTAATAAGATTATATCATGGTGTATGCAATGGTTTTGGTCTTGTTCTCTCATCCCCCAACATATCCATCTACTCCATCCTATTTGATGATACCCTTACTTAGACATAGTCTGGAGGGTGGAAACCATCCTACATCTACCTTAGTACAATAAATAATAGTTAGACCATATCACAGAATAATCCATGATAACTATTATAACTGAATAATCATGATCATAGTGTACCATAATGAAATATGTATAACTAACAAATAAGTTAATAATCATGATAGTAAGTAATATATAACTATCCACAAATTATCATATTGAAAATCAAGATTTCTAACACAATAAATTAACCAATCATTAACCATAAAATCCAAAAATTAATAGATCAATGAGTCTAGAGATGAATTAGGATGTAACATGTGGTGAATTTAAATCGGTTGTTTCACCTATGGAAATAATATAAATGCTAGTGGAAACAATGAAAATACCAATGGGAATGGTGAAAACATCTGGAAAATAGTGTTTTCACTAAAATAGTGAAAATGTCATAGAAAATGATGGAATTGTACTTTTAGGGTGGGAAATGCCTAAATAATAATAATGTTGAAATGATGAAAATGACTTGTAAATCAATGAAAATGATCTACAAAATGGTGAAAATTATAAGAAGGTACTAGATTATAAAATAAGGAAAAGATTAGGCTGATTTGAATTAATCAAGGCACAAATTTTATCGATAATAGTAGTCAGAATGATGTTTTGTACAAAATATAGATTAAATTTGCTCTGTATAGATATCAACTAGCTAGATTGATTTTGATGGAGTTGATGATTTGTGTTAACTTATCTTTGTTTGCATGAGTGGCTCAAAGTATTGGTCATGTTTGATTATTGATGACATTGTTTATGCATAGGGAAGATCTAGATTGAGGAAATGTGATCATTTTATAAGTTGTGGATCTATTATATGTTACCTACATATCCATGATTAGAGGAAGATAGAGCCTATCTAAATTATACTAGCTGAGAGATGGAACTAAAAAATGTATAATTTTCACTTACCCACAAGGGATGCCATAGTCACATTATAAAATGTGTGGTATATTTTGATATTACCGATGAGAAGGTGAGCACTATATTAAACTAGCCCCTAAGGGTGACATGATTTGTTAGAGGATTTGATCAACCGTACATATGTTTCAATGGTATATGGGATAGTTGGCATTGATATGCTTGAGACACTAATAGATATATAACAAGATAACTTATTATAGTTATAATAATCTAAATGAAACCACTAACATTTTATAGGGGGTACACAGGGTACTTAAACAAACAACCAAGAGGCTAGAAAGGTCAGGGTTGTTATGGGCTATAGGAGATCTATAGTGGTTATCTGATTTTTTGGCTTGCACCAAGATATAGATAGAATTGTGAACCAAGTTAGGGCTAGCATGATCAAGTGCACAAAGGATATAGGTATATATAGTAGATATAACCATAGTAAAGTAAGTAACTAAGACTAGACAACTGATTGTATACAAAGTGCAAAAATAACAATGCTGAATAAAGAGAGATAACAAGTAATGTGTAAACTTAGAAGTAATGGCACTTTTAGGCCAAATGAAAGACATTTTAAGAAATAAAGATGTTTTAAATCAAGGGTTCAAGAGCATGCCTAATCTAATTTTGAGCTATCTCTTTGCTTTTAACATTGTTGCTTTCTAACATTGTAATTTTCTAGTTAAGAAAGAAAGAGAGATTGTTTAAACAAGTTTTATAGATTGTTTTGAGCATGTAGGAGCCTACTATGTAATGAGAAATGTTTCCAATACAATCATAACATATAATGGAATATATTTCAATAAATTAATATATTCTTAACCACATAAAAAATCATAAACTTTAGAAACTATCCTAGATAATGCCCTAAACAAGTTAAATCACTAAAATAAATCAAACCCTAGCATGTATACTACTACAAAAAAACAAGAATTTCACTTTGTAAAACAAAATTCCCTCATATCAAACTCAAAATAAGTGTTCAAAATTTATACCAACTAATTATCAAGGCTAGGAAACAAGAGAGGAAGAGGATCAGGTTGTGTGTGAGTTGAGTCTAGACCAAGAGCCAAAAGTTGTGGAAGAGGTGAAGGAGAAGCTACCAATCTATGAGAGTGCCAATGTAAGGAGAAAAACAATAGGTGAAATGGATTCTTAAGGGATAAATGAGAAACATAAAATCTTTAAGAATATTGTAGAGAGCAATTTAAATCACCAAGATAAGTTGCTAAATAGTAGGGCATCCCTTGTCACAATGAAAGTAATTATGCCAAGCAAGAACTAAGATAGATTCAAGAAGACAACCAAGATTTGAGTGTGATTATAAAGTGAGAAGATAAAATAAATAATGTAGGAGAGAGTGAAGAGAGAGGCTTAAATTAATGATAAAGAGGCACATATCTCAACCCTAATTTGGTAAAAGACCAAAAACTAGCTATTTTTGCCCAAATAGGGACCTTTTTCATGTATTCTACCTAGGTCACAGCCTAGGCCATGAATTTTGTGAATTAAATGTGTTTCTTAGGCCATATGTTTCCTCCCTAAGCCATGATATGGGTTAAAAGGCCACCTAGGGTGGTAAACAAGTCTTTAAAAGGGCCCTGAGAGGTGCCTAGAGAACCTATCTAGCATGTAAAAGGTCTAAGATATACTGAGGATGTATAGGGAGTGAAAGTATGATGCAGTAAATGTCAATGTGAGTGGTAGATGCCTCAGATTAGGATAACCAATGATGGTAGTATGCAGGTGAGCCAATGTGTAATCCTAGAGAGGAGTAGGGTCATATGAAGTATAATTACATATGCTCTCAAGGTACAAACAATAGATGTTTGAATGAACAAGGATTGTTGTGTAGTACTTGAAAGCCACACAAAATCAAAATAAATTAGGAACCAAAAATATAAAAGAAAACATTACCTATACTTACCAGATAAGGATGGTGGTAGATGGAGTCAATGATGCAATTCATGGGTGAGAGTGTAAATGATGCATAATCCAAATCCAACCCCAAATCTAGCTCTAGTTCCTATGAAGAAGGGACATAAGTGATATCAAATCAAATCATATAATCCATAATGACATTCACTAAGGTGTCAGCCCTAATGTTCTCCCTGTAAGGGATGTTGGTGAACTAGATATCTTCAAAGAAGGAGAGCAAAATGTGCACCACCTCAAATAGGGGGAGAAACTTAGAGATAAAGATGGCCTAGACATAAATGAGTTGAGACATGGGTAAGAATGAGATAGAGAATAATTTCATATAGCATGTGCCTAACTCATAGGCATCAGTTAAGGTGCCAATGATCATGTGATACTTGGCAGCATTATTATTTCACTAGTAAGGAAGAAACCAACTATAACAAGTTCATGGCCCCATAAATCATCAATAACCCAAGCCATAATTATTGATCTTGGGTTACCTCAACTTCCACCATCTGTGTGAATCACCATTAAGAGGTGCACCATGATGGGGGTTGAGGACACAAGACTAGCAACTATGGAAAGACAATCTCAAAGCAAGGCAGTATAAGCATGTTATATAAGGGAAAAAAACAATGAAACCAAGCCATAACCAAAGTGGTTGACCAAAACTAACCATAGTAAGAGGTAACAAGGGAAAGTGTGGGAATGTTTAGAGAAGATGAAGACCAGTCAATGAGACCAAAATAAGTCTCGAACCACCATATCCAACTAACAACACTACCTGTAACCATGATGAAATAGAGAGAGAGGGAGTTAGAATGGATAAACTACAGAAAAGTAGAGGAATGACTAACTAAAAGATGTACAGTAAGTAACTTTTATCTCTGGGTACTTATGAGATGGGACATGGGTCCATGAGGTCAATGGAGACTTGAAAGGAGTCTTGGGGACTAAACTGTGGCTAGAGTAGGCCAAAGAATCCTTAGATAAAAAAATAAAGGCCCTTAATGCACTTAGAACATGCCAAAACCCTTATGATGGAGGTTTCATGATCTAAAATTCAAAAATGGTAAAATACCCAAAAAGGGCCCACAAAAAGCAAGAAAAAGGGCTAAAAATAGGGGAAAAGTGTAAAAAGTAAGTCATTTTCAATCTTCTTTTCATTGTGAAAGAGCCAAAGGAGATCTTACAAGCCACCAAAGCCCAAGTGGAGCCAATAAGGACATGAGAGCATGCCAAAAACACACAAGATGGCTTGAGTAAGTCTTTTGACCAAATTTTTTGAAACTTTTGTTTATTTTTGGGGTTTGGGAGGCCCTAAACCCATTTTTATTGATTTTAAATGATTAAATAGATGAATCAAATGAAACAAGTAATCAAAATGATGGGGTCAGTGAAAGAAAGAAAATGGGATAAATGACAACCAAAACCATGGCTCAAAGATAGAGAAATGGGGATCCCTGGGGTTCCCCAGGGGGCCACACCCTAGGCCATAGGGGTCACAGCCTGGTCGACTACCAGGATGTAACTTTACCCAAAAAGTTGTGGCTTGGGGTAGAAATGCCCAGGATAGGCCTCAAAGAGCCCTAAAGATCCTGGGAAGGCCCAGAAGGGGTCAAAATAGGAAAGAGAAGGGGGAAATAAGCAAAGTAGATAAAATTAGCAATTTTTTACTTGATTTTTCTCATTTCATAGATAATACACTAATCTATTTACCTATTGCTCAATTTTGTAGACAGGTAGGGGAATTATCATACCAGAGGAGGGGGAGCCTTCACAGGTGATGGAGTAGCTAACATAGAGAGATAAACCATGTGCAGTGGCAAACTAGGAGAGAGTCCCATCATGGTTGGCCAAGGAGGTAGATATTCTACCTATGAAGGACCAAGATCACTTGCAAAGTGCAAGACATTGGAGACTAGTACATGTGCCTTCATTACATTACTCTAGGGATCTGGTGAATGTATTGGTGACCACATGGGTACCTAAGATACATGTATTCCAATTGGGGCTCAAGTTAGAGGCCATATTGAGCATTGAGGACATCTACTAACTCTATAGGGTAGATCTTATAGGGAGAGAGATAGAGCTATCATAGGTGTAAGATATAACCATAACTAATCTCTACCTAGTGGGACCCCTCCAAGAGTGGAATAGATATGGAGTATAGATCACATAGCTATTACTAGGGGTACCACCACTACGAACAATTATAACAAGCACTATGATCAAGAGGATCTACATCAACTAGAGTATGGGGCGACTACCACTATCTTGGATAGGAGTTATCTAATGAGTAGAGGAAGGATAGAGATATGCATGGGGCCAATATATTCTAGGTGGACTATATTAGTAACTAGATCACATCTAGTGCATAGGGGTTAGAGGAAGCCCAACCTACTCATGTCTTGGGCTTATTAGAGGATCCCATTGACATGACTAAGGACACCATGTAGTAGTGATGTATACCCTACATTGAAAGAGGGCACTACATGGGCCATGAAGTTTTTAGATAAGGATGGGCCTATGTGGACCACCTTAGATCTAGATGTAGTGAGTAGATGTGTTCATGATCCATATAAATCCATGGTGTGGCCTAAGGATGTAAGGGTAGATGCCCATGTGGGATAGGAGGAGTTTTTAGGTCCTTAGGGGCCATACCATCATCCATAGAGATAGGCTCTGGTAGCATAGGAGAGATGGGCATAGCCCATACCAACTAGGGTTGATCTTGGTGGGCAATGGTAGAGAGAGGCATCTTTGATAAGGACCACCACAAGGAGGAACATGACCTACCAAATGGCCATAGAGGCCATTAGCACAACCAGGTAAGATAAGTGTATTTGATAGATAACACTTTATTTTTGGTACTCATCCTTAGCGAGATCTGATATGTGATTATCATATGTGCTATATGCATGTGTGTAGGAGACTAGCCTAGCTAGACTATACCTTAGGTAGACTTATTATTGAGGGAGATATTCCCTAGTGTGGTAATGACACCACTCACAAAGTGGGTGCCGCATCTACCATCGAGGGAAGAACCGCATACTCACTTTTGGTGGGTGGGTACATGAGCCTTGCTTAAGCTGGTGAGGGCATGATGTTGGCTACCATAGATAGAGGTAGAGTCAGCATAACATGAGGTAGCCACAACATAACTCAAGATACTTACAACACAACATGAAGTAGTTGTAGCATGAGCTAAGGCACAACTAGATAGATAAAAATTAAAGATTGACTAGATATAGGTTGAGCTAACTCTTGAGAAAACTAGAGGAGTGAAGGTGCCTTGAGATGGGGTAGACCATTTGGCTACCATGGAGTAGACTGTGGTTCAACTAGTTGTAAGGCAACTATCAAGGTCTCTACTGGAGGTAGGGATACCATAGGTAGATCCTAATCATAGGTTGACTAAGATAGTATCATATGTATAGCCACACATGTGGAAATTTTGGGGACTACAAGCCCAAGCTCAGAGGAATCCATGTGATGTACCTAAAGACAAAACATGTATTTTTTGTGATATATATAAATTTATTTCTCATTTTTAGCACATATGTGTATATGATTTTATGTGTGATGTGTATGCTTCATCTGATACATACTACTACATACATGTGATTAGATAGTAGGAATTACTAATAAAGAACCCAATTGCACACACATATACAAGTGACATGGAGGTTAGTGGTGAAATAAGAGAAGAAAGGTTTACCTTGCCACCATAGATGACTTTCTTGGAGGGCCACACAGTCCCTAGACATGAAATGTCTTGAGGTGAAACCCATTAATTAGGTGTTTTAGCAGATCACCTTCAAGGGTTAAGAGATGATAAGCTTTATTCTTTAGTGAGGTAGTGATAATGAATGGGACAAACCACTTGTGTACAAGTTTTCCCTTCTTACAATGCTCAGTATAAAAAATAAGGACCTTATCACCTACCTTGAATGGATATAGGCACACTAATTTCTCAAATTGGTGGCATTGATAGTACTGGTAAGCACGATTATGCTCAGGGGCATCAATGCATCGCTTATCAAGATGTTTGAGCTTGATAAGGTGAGTGACAAACTTTTCCTCATCAGAACAAGATATGAATGTCTTAACTCACAATAAAAGGATTAAGACCTTTAAAGGAAGAACAACCTCAAACCCACATATAAATTAGAATGGGGTTGCCCTCATGGCTATTCAAAAGCTAGTCTCATAGGCCCAAAAGGTAAGATAAAGCATGAGATGATAGTCCCACTTAGACTAGGCAATATTACAGCAAAACATCTTCTTCAAGGTTTTATTTAAATATTCATCTTACCCATTTCCCTAAGGGTAATGGGTGGAAGAAATGTGTTTAACAAGCTCACACATCTCGAGACTTTGGAATCCTGGGCCATTATCATCCATAATCATAGTGGGTACCCCAAAACTACAAATAAGTTGGTTCAAGATGAACTTAGTGATAGTCTTCCCATACATGCCACTAAGAGGCATGGCCTTAACCCACTTCATGAAATAGTCAGTAACAGTGATGAACCAATGATGGCCATCAAAAGAGGCAGGTTTGAACTCATTGATAAAATTGAGAGCCCAAACTAAGAACAGCCAAGGGGCTAAAATGGAATGTAAGAGGCCTATAGTAGAATTGATGGCATCTATGATGACTTGGCACATCGTATATTTCTTGGCATATTCGATGGAATCCTTAACAAGAGTGGGCTAGTAGTATCCCATCTTGATAATACACTGAGTGATGGCCTACCCTCCCAGGTGGCCACCATAAACACTCATATGAGACTCCTCCAATGATAAAGGAGTATCCTCAGGGGTGAGGTATTGCATCAACACACCATCTATACCCCTCGTGAATAATATGGTACCTATGATAACATAGTGAATGGAAAGCTTGTAGATCTGATATCATTCTTATGAAGGAGCATCAAAGGCATAATATTGAGTCTCAAGGTAATAGAGAATGTGTTAATACCAATCACACTTAGAAACCTCAATTTGATTGACTTAGTAGACCATCTCATTAGTAAAGGTATCATCAACCAATTCTATGTTAGGATTGGGTAGTGGGCATTCAATGAGTTTCTTAGCTACATCTAGACCCCTAGTAGACTTTTGGTTAACAATTTGAAGGTCAAAATCTTGAAGAAGCATAATCCACCTCATAGTCCTACTAGCAAGGTGTGTCTTACCAAGTAAATATCAAAGTGGATTAGATTGAATGATCACATTGGTAGCTTGTCCCAACATGTAATGTCTCAACTTCTTCATAATGAAGATGAGGGAGAAGTACTACCACTCAACCAAAGAGTAGTTGAGCTCATGGCCAACTAGCATGCGAGAGATGTAGTAAACAACTCTCTCTATTAGTGTCATCCTTTTGACACAACTTGCCCTTGATGGAAAGATTAGTGACAAAGGTGTACAATATGAAGTTTCAACCTTTAGTGGGTACCATCAAGATAGAAGGATTATGAATCATGTGTTTTAATTTCTCAAAATCCACATGGACTTTATTAGACCACAAGAATGACATATTCTTGCATAAGAGACATGTGAGGGGTATGGATTTATGAACATACTCCTTAAGGAAACATATAAGGAAGTTGAGTCTTCTAAAGAAGGACTACAACTAAACGAGGTTACACATGGGAGGCATCTCAAGGATTTCCTTGATCTTCTCAGGCCCTACCTCAATACCCCTTTGTGAAATGACGAAGCCAAAAATCTTTCTCGTAGAAACACTAAAAATGCACTTCTCAAGGTTAAGGTTGATGTGATACTTGTTGGGTGAATATTTTGTTTTCAACTAACTGATGACAAAATAGGTATATCAACCACAGTATAAGGAGATTTATGCCACAAAAAGTATAGGTTTACCACATCTTAACGAGATAAATCTCTCCTCTCATCAAGGGGAGGTTCCTTATGAATCACTTATATGCTATATGTATATATAAGTAAGCAGAAAATAATACTCAGGGTAGTATAAAACCATCCATCTCTCTTTTTTTAGAGATGATGTCCAAGGAGCAAAAGAGAGAAGTCCCGGTCGATGGCTAAAATCATTCCTCTTCTTTCAAGAATGGTATCTAGCACAGAGCAAAAAATCCCCTGAAGTAGTAACAAAGTCCACAAGGAAACCCACGAAAGCAAAAAGTCTTCCGTTGCCTCCACTGATTTAGAACACACGTAACAGTAGAGTGAAACAAAGCCCAAAGTCTTCACCTAAAACTACAATGAATAACAAGGTTACTAAGATAAAAGCAGCTCAAAGTATTTATTTTATCTTTTAGAACCATCTTTAGATAATTTTAATACACACACTTTACTTATTAAATTGAACAGATGAGAGATTATTAGGAAAGAGAACATAAGAACTATTTCCTAAGTAACACAAATTACTCCAAAACAAAGTCTGAAATAAACCTGTTTCTCATTCATTTGATAAAATATGATTTACAAATTGAGCACAAAGTCTCAAGAAGTGTCTCAATTTCAGCAGTGTTTTTGCTCTCAATTATCCAGAGATACTTTTACAAAAGAGGTTCCCTCCATATATAGGGAGAAACCTTCAAAATAAAAAAAATATTAAAATATTAAAATATCTAGTCAAAGATGAGTCATCTTTGACTTTAGGATATTTTCCATATTTTTTACATGTAATTACATATTACAAAAGTGTATGTACTTTTGCATGACAAAAGTACATGAGAAGAAAGGAAGAAGAGAGAATGGAGAAATGATTCAACTCTTGCCACTGGGTTTCTTCAGATGAGCATCATACATGGCGATAGATGCCTAAATTCCTATAATGTCTAGCACAATAGTGTTTTTGAAGATCACTTTGGCTCTGATTGTAGCATCTTTCAATGCTGTGATTGCTTTGGCATGACTAGTTAACCTGGCTCTTAGATTATCCAGAGTCAACTGAGTATCTAAGATGTTATCCACAGAAGTCATTAAAAATGCTTTCTCTTCAAAATCCCTTCGGATCATGCCTTTGAATTCATGAATCATCTCTTCTATTGAAATAAATTGATTATCTCTAGAGGTGAGATCGCAAGGCAATTCCTCCAATCTGTTTAATAAGCTGTGTCACTTTTCTCACTAGCATCTTTGAAAGACTTGAGATCTTTGATCAACTTCTTAAGTACCTAGATCATGTATATCAGTGATTCTTTGATTTCAACATAGGATTCTTTGTTGGCAATGATGCCGATTGATACCAAGGTGCATTTCTTCAGATCCTTCATCTCTACCCACTTGCTAAGATATTTATTTGTATTATCAATATCTTGAGAAATAAGAGAGACAAGGTCTTCTAAATCTATCCTCATTTTCTTCATCTTCTTTGTCTTCTCAGTAACCTTTGTAAGCAAGGAAATTCCTTGTGTATGCATCTTTTTTATATAGTCTTCAAGCACTTTCCCTTTCATGTAGGTTTTCTCTACTTTCTAGATAACAGGATTATCTATGGAAAAGGCTTCTAGGGTTGCTGCTTCAGGAGCACGAGTGAATTTCCTCACTACTACGGTCAATTGTTCTGCCTTTGATTTATAGTTATCTTTCATCTCCTTTTTCTGTCAAATTTTTAGACCATGATATCCATTGCTGACTGTAGGTCGCTCTTGGTACCCTCGTGAGTGACTTTCCCCAACTCAACATGAGAAATGGAATAGTTGCTCATGTCAAAACCCTCTAGGGTTGCATCTTATGGAGGTTTAGCTATCTCCAAAATTTTTTGCCCCTTTTCCTCAACCATTTTTGAAAGGATCCTTGGTTTCTTAGGGGCCTTAGCTTTCACTGACACTATTTTGCCAAATCAAAGTCATCTACAGAGATGGCTTGCTTCTTCCTTTTGGGTGTGAAAGTTGATAACCAATGTGGTAGAGTAGAAGTACTTACCATGGAAATAGTCCCTAAAGCTGGTGTCACTGGGGTAATGTCTGCACTGCTAGTGGGAACAACAAGCGCAGTGGGTGTAACAGGTGAAACTTTATCGACTGCTGACTGGTCAATGGCAGAGCTTTCTCTAATATTGAAAAAAGGAGGAGAGAGACTAGGGATAGAACCTAAGGAGCAAAGGATGTCTCTAGAAGTGCCTTGAGGATCACCAAACATAAATCTAGAAGGAGAGGTGGCTCCAGAAGAAGGAACACTGATGGGAGAAAGAGGTGAAGGAGATGCCACAGGGGATTGAGGTGGTGAAGAAGAAATGCTTGCAAGTGGCTGTGCCCCTTTTTGGGGAGATAGAGTCTCAGTTATCTACTACTCTGAAGGCCTATCATCTATCTCCATCTATTTTTCTGCCTATTCTTGGGTGCTTTGTTCTCCAACCCCCTTAGCCATTGATTCTGGCTCCTCAGCAACCTTCAATTTCTTAGACACAAAGATGATTCTAGGCTTGTGAGGCCTAGACGAAGAAGGAACGTCATCTTTATTCTTATTTATGTTCTCTGCTCTCTTCCTTTCTTCTTTCTATAATTTAGCCTCTGATCATGTGATGAATTCCTTCAACGTGATTATTTTGGATGCTAGCCAATCATTGGTGTTAGCCAATATTGGTTCGAATCTCTTCCTTAAAGAAGTCAATTCATTTTGAGACCACTGAATTAGAGGAAGAATAGAATTAGCGACCTTATTAGCTAGGTATCTACTATTAATTATGTTCTTATCATCAACCAAACTAGGGGAAATATCTGCAAGCCCTAGATATTTGATATGCTTCAGAGTCAGCCTACTGTAGTCCATCCTTCTAATTTTTTCTGTTGTTCTCAAATCTATCCAGATGTCCTCAATCATGGGCTCATGAAACTGAGTCTTTCTTTGGATCACATCCTTGACACCCCTGTAGTCAAAATTAAACCTTCTCTTTAACTGTTTCATGGTGACCAATTACATTTCTGTCTCCATTACCTTTGCTTTGGTAGCAGTCAAAACTGAGTATCTACTAATTTCTATTGGGAACCTGAAACTTGGATTTTTTAGTTCCATCTGCTTAGTGTGTACAAAAATTATCTACCTACATAGCTCCATTAGGACTAATTTTTCAGATAGAAATTGGGGGAGCATGTAGGGATAGCCTTGGAAAAAGCCAACCCGTAGATATCAAAAAGAGGGAAATTATAGAAACATGCAACCAAAGTCATTGATGACCATTCAGGTTTCATCTGATACTCTTTTTTGTTCAAGATAAGGATTGAAAAGGCATAAAAACACTGCAAAGAAGGCATCATTTACCCTCTTAAAGTGACGTATTGATCCTTTTAGTGTCAGCTGAGGGTAATATGTATAAACTGGGGTGGTTTTTTTGTCTCCTTCTGTTGTCAAACCTAGAAAGGTTCACATTGAGGCTGCTATGTACACCAAGTATGAAGTCATATATAAATTTGAAGTAGTAGATACCTTTGTCAACTACTCATGAAGAGCGTTGTTGATCTGCTCATCCCAAAAAATGACTTGTTTCCCTTGTAGAATTATTTTTATAAAGGGATACATCCATTTGTGGAATTGGGTAGAAGATGGTAAATCTCGTACTCTGCTGAGAAGATTAATTAAGTCACCAACTTCTTATATGAAATCACTTCTCTGAAAATTCTATGGCCATTTAGACAAGTTGGTTCTGGGAGTCTTGAGCCATATGTTATTCATCACCTTTTTCGCCCTCTCGGAATTTTTATCATACTCTTTCTGTGCCTCAATGAAGTTGATTTTAAGCACTTCAGTAGTAGGAGGGCACATGAAGACTTTATTGATAAATTTAGGGTCCATTTGAATTATTATGTTGCCACTGGCATCTAATACTGACCTAGTCTCTTTATTATAAAATTGGGTGCACTAGAGGACAAACTTTGTGTGATGCACTGCTACAGGGAAAGAGGAGACTAGGTGGATGTTGCTCTCAATGATCCTTTTCATCTTTGAGCTCGGGTTCATCTCCTTGGTTCTCTCTATGAACTCACCATATCCATGTGGCCGATCTTTGTATCTCTAATGTCGTCAACATTTGAAGTGACCGAGGTGATTGGAAAAACACCTTGGTATTGGTACTTCATGGTATTCGACTTCTTTAGAGAAGTTTCAGTCATCAGGATGAGCCTTTATTGAGAGGGTGTTGATGAATGAGAATCCTCAGGGGGTATTGTGATAAGAATCATGATCGTGTAATTAGGAAAAAATGGACAAATTAGGAAATTTGCACGTTAGGTGATCATGACCAAGGAAGGGCACTTGACAGGGCTAGGTTGGAAAGTGAGAGGAAAATGGGGAGGAGGTGAAAAATAGAAGGGATAAAAATTTCCAGAGTTAGAGAAATTGGAGAAAAAGAGGCAAGGGTGGCAAAATTTTCCACCCTGGCATGTGGGACGATTTACATGCACGGGTGGCAAAATTCGCCGCCTATGCATGTAAGATGAAAAAAAGAGCACATGCAAAAAATTTTGCCACCTGTGCATGCTTCAAAAGAAAGAGTGTAAGGGCAGCAAAATTTGTCACCCTTTCAGGTGTAATAGCAGTAAATTTTTCCACCCATACACACTAGATGCGTAGACCTATATCAACGGCAAAATTTTTTACCATTACAAGTGAGGGGGGAACATATGGTTAGGGTAGCAAAATCCGCTGCCCTTGCAGGTAGAAATCCATGGGAGAGAAGGGAGGGTGGAAAAATTTTTTGCCCTAAAATGGGGGAAGAGGAGGATGGCCAACGGGGAGAAAGGGAAGAAGAGGAGAGGAACATGGTTGGAAGAGGAAGGAAAAGGGGAAAAAGAAAAACACCAACAACAAAAAAAACAAAACTAACAGAGAGAAAAAATCAAAAACAAAGGAAGAACATGAAACAAAACAAAAAATCAAAGACCTACCTAAAAAATGACATGCAACAAGAAGTCGAATCCAAAAAAAATGCTTCTTCCCACTTGTTGGATCATCTAGAGGTAGAAAGCAGGAGGATGGAAGAAATAAATCGAAGTGGGGTCAAAAAGGGATTAAATGGGGCAAAAATTGGCCCTAACCACTTGACGCGTGTGGCCATAAATACCATGAGTGAAAAATGAGGCAGTGTAGGGGCGGCAAAATTTGTCGCTCCTACACTAATTTTTTTTCAAAGACATGCAGGGGTGACAAAATTTTCCACTCCTGCATGTGAAGGAGGAAAAATGCAGGGGTAGCGAAATTGGCTGCTCCTGCATGAAGAAGGAAAAATGCACTAGCGGCAAAATTTGCTGCTCATGCATGAAAATAGAATAAATAAGGCTAACTCTTGGAATAAGGGAGATTGTCTTTGGTCGCATCAAGACCGTAACAACCTTCACATTTTGGGGAAAATGTAACAAAGAGATATTATGAAATTTGAACGATTCTAGTTGAGCAAATACGAGAACAAGAAAAACTTGTCTCAAAAAATGAACTTAGAGAGAAAAAGGTGAAACAAACAAGTTTTGCAGGGGGTTGTTCCAAAAATGAGCTGAGCTAATTTTGGAAACAACAGCTGGCTCTTGTTGGGAAAATTTTATTCGATCAAATCGATCAACGGGATTAGAAACCAGTCTCTAAGTGCCTTCATCCAAGCCATTGGGCTATGAAGTCATGCTAAAAAAAATGAAAGAAAACAAACAAAACATAAAAACTATACAAATATACGAGTGGACCCATCTAAACTTCAAGGATTGAAATGTTTCAGATGCTGCCCATTATGAGGTAGTGCAAACGGTGCTCCATCCTGATACTCCAGCAAGAAGGTATTCTCACCACAGAGTTGTCGAATGGTAAATAGACCTCTCCACAAAGAATCAAATTTGTCATGCATTCCCTTCAGTTCTCTCCTCTTATCCCATAACAAGACTTGATCTCCAATTTGAAAATCATGAACCTTAGCCCTTTTGTCAAAAAGTTTCTTCACTTGATTCTAATGTGTCGTGATCCGGTCCACCACCCTGGTTCACTGCTCATTCAATTCAGTTAGACACATGATCCTTTTGTCAGCTAAATTTTTGAAGGTTGAGTCTTCGATTACTTTGGCTAACCTGAGCACTGGTAGTTCTAGAGTGATAGGTATCTCCGTATTCAAGCTGTACATAAGTTAAAATAGTGACATGCCTATGGACCTCTTGGGTGTAATCCTATCTAACCATAAAGCATCAAATAGTGCTTTGTGCTAGGTTCTCTGATTATCATCTACCAATTTTTTGATAATAGTAACCAAGTTCTTATTGCTTGATTATGCTTGGCCATTCCCTTATGGAAAATAATCTGAAGTATGGGATAGGGTAATCCCATAATAAAATCAAAATTGATTAATTTCATGTGAAGAGAAATAGGTTGCATTATTTGTTACAATTTTGAGTGGAACCCCAAACTGGAAGATGATATTTTCCTTAAGAAAATTACACACCACTTCAAATGTAGCATGCTTGGTTGGGACGGCTTCCACCCATTTGGTAAAGTAATCAATTGCCATGAGGACATAATCATGTCTAGCACTTGAAGATGGGTTAACTGTGCCAATGAATTCAATACCCCATTATTGAAAAGGCTCTTCGATTATTATTGGCTTGAGGGGCAATGCAGCCAATTTAGGCTTTTCAACGAACTACTAACATAATTCACATCTACGCACCTATTTGTAAGCATCTTGAAAAAACGTAGGCCAATAGTACCTCACTTTTAGAATCTTGTGTGCTATCATTGGTGAAAAAAAATGTCCTCCATAGGCCAAATTATGGAAAGACTCTAAAAAATTATCTTGTTTTACCTTATTGACACAATAAAGAAATACCCCGTCCAGGCTTCTTTTATACAAACCATTATCCCAAAAAACATAGCTAGTAGCCTTTAGTTTAACATTCCATTTTTCCTTATAGGAGAGATGAGCAGGACACTCACCATAGGTTAGAAAATGGGTGATGTCAGAATGCCACTCATTAGTAGTGGCGACAAAGAGGACCGTAGGCATGTCTTCGATTTCCATTTCTTCATTTTTTGCTCCCTTGGGAATGTTGTCAGCAATTAACTGACAAAGACCCTTTCCTCACACAAGTTTGGTAGGTTTAATGTCTAGATAAAACTCCTAAATCTTGGAAATCCAATTAACCCTCTTTGTACCAAACTCCTATTGAGTTAAAATGGACTTCACTATTGTATCAGGCACCAAAACCTCAGTATGCGAGTTTAGGATATAAAACCTGAAATGTTTAACTACTTTGACCACCGCATATGCATGCTTCTCCATGTTGGAATATTTCAGCTCGTGAGCTTTGAGTGGACAACTCATGAAGGAAATAGGAGATTCCACACCTTCTTGGTTCTGTTGAACTAAAATAGCTGAGAGTGTATGTTTAGAAGCATAACTGTATATTTTAATTTTTTTGATGTAGTCTGGACAAACTAGAATTAGTGCATGAGTGATTGCTTCTTTGATGTCTTTGAACATTGATTTTCCCTCTACAGTCCACCTAAAGGTATCGTTGCCTTTCATCATATTGACAATGTGGTGATTTTTCTCAATGAACTCAGGGATGAACCTTAAAAAAAAATTCACCTTTCTGAAGAAAGAGTGAATCGTAGTTTTACTGGTAGGCAAAGTAAGCTCTTGGATGGACTTAACTCTTTCTGAGTCAATTTTAATACCTTCCATGGACACAATATGTCCAATAAGTTTCCCTTTTGTCATCGCAAAGATAGATTTTTTGGGATTTAGAGAAATACCATTTTGACGATAGCATTCCAGTATTCTTTGTAAATGGTGGACATGGTCAGAATGATGCTTTGAAAATACCATCAAATCATCTAGGTATACTACAATGAACTTACCCATTTCATCTTTGAAAGTAAGGTCCATCATTCTTTGAAATGTGGTGCTAGCATTTATCAGGCCAAAAGGCTTCCTTCGATAAGCGAAGGTGCCCCACAGTGTGGTGAAGGCAATCTTATGCTGATCTGCTTTTTTGAATTCAACTTGATTATACCCCAAGAAACTGTCTAGCATTGATAACATCTCTAAACCTATCACCATCTATAGGACTTGATCCATGATAGGGAGAGGGTAGTTATATTTTAAAGATAATTGATTCAAGTTTCTAAAATCCACGCAGATTCGAATTTCACCATTTCTTCTTTCTCATAAGCACTATATTGGCAATCCATGTGGAGTGATGGATTGGGAAAATTATCTTGGCATCAAGCATTTTTTGTATCTCAGATAAAATAGTACCTGATATTTTTGGATTATATTGCCTGGACTTTTGCTTGTAAGGCACTGAGTTAGCCTTAAGAGGAATGTCATGGCGAATTTCATCAGGCTTGAGTGATTTCAGGTCATCATAGGAATATGCTAAGACATGTATATATTGGCAAAGTAGAGTAACAAACTTGAATCTCTCCTCAGGAGTGCAACATTTCTTAATGTTCACCATCTGAGGATCTCCCTTGGTTCTTAGGTTTACTTGATCAAAATCTTGAGAGGAGTTTGAATCTGTTCGCTATTGTTTGATGAACCTGTCATGGTTATCAAATAGTTTCTCTAAGGAAACCAGGCATTTGGGAATTTTATTCCCCTTAAGCTGCAAGAAATTCTCACCTGTGTTTGTGTTCGATTCAAAAATTGTCTCACATTCCTGAAGTTCACTGCCTTCAAAATGTAGTTGTTCGAAGCTGTCTTTTTCCTCTAAGAAGGCAATGATTTGATTGTCATTATTGAATACTTGCCAATGGATAGCATTATCAAGTACACTTGGTCGAAAGACCAGTTCAATAGTGTACTTGCTTCCTTTAAAATTTGAGTGGGGAACTAAGAGAGTAGCATAAATAGCTAATGCATCTTCCCAGTCATTGAATTCTCTCAAAATAGCAGAGATGCTAAAAGCATCAAAAATTTCAATTTGGTCCCAAACTAGATTGTGATAGTGGTTAAATCTTTCACTCTTGGTTTGATAGAGGTTCCTTACCTGAAAAACCACCAATTTAGCATCCCCTTTAGCATGGAGGAGTTTAATGCCTTTTTCCCTAGCAACCTACAATCCAAGTAACAGGGATTCGTACTCAGTTGTGTTGTTAGTGTTGTTGAACTACAACTTGTAGGATAAAGGAACAATATCTCCTTAAGGAGATACCAACACAGCTCTGGCTCTTAAACTGGTAGAGGAGTAGCTGCCATCAAATTCTAAGACCCATACCTCACTAGACACCACTTTTTCTTTGAAAATTTCTTCATTTGGGGGAAGAGGTTCTTCCATGCATTCATTTTGCTTTACCGATCCTCCTGCTTTGTTGGATGAATACATTTCCAAGTTGTTACCTGTAGGAGTTTCATCGGATGCCTCATGAAATTCGTCTATAGACAGGAAGTAGTTACCCATGCTTGAAGACTCAAATAAAATTTGAGCTTTTAGTACTGACGATTGGGTGACTACATATCTTGCCTCTTTTTTAGGAAGCAATTTCTTCATAATACCTTGAATTGGGATCTTTGCCTCTGACAAGTCCATGCTTAGCTCACCACCAACATCCTTGCAAAAATTTTGCCCAAGAAGGATGTTGTAAGAGGCCGAAACATTGGCCACCAGAACTGTCATTTTTATCCTCTTTTCTGGAAAAGCTGAGAGCACAAATTGGGAATCTTTTATTTGACCAAGGAGTGGGACTTGCTTTTTTTCCATAAAAAAACACATCCCAAAAGTTTTGGTCAAAGTTAGACCAAGGGAATCTGCTACCTTGGCAGGCATAACATTATCAAAAGCTCTGGAGTCTATTATGCAATTACTTAATTTATAACCATTTATTAGTAGGGAAACATAAAAAGGTTCTATTTTCTTGGGAGCAAGACGATGAGTCATGACAAGATTATTTTGGGTGGATTTATCCTTGGGAGAATCATGAGTGGCCTTTGAAGAATCTTGTCCTATGGGGACGGCTTTATCTTTTACATATTCTGCCAACCTATCAAACTGTTCAGGATTGGCTCTCAAATATTCAATCTCAGTCATTTGAATATTAGTCTTTCTGTCGTGATCAATTTTATCAAATAATTGAAATGAATTTGAGACAGAGGAAGAGGGCCCATCATCTTGATCTTTAGTGGGTGCAACACTAGTCTGAGAAATAGAGGTGGAAGATATGGGACTATTTGAGGTACTTAATTTTTTGTTAGTTACTTGATCTTTTGGTTGGGAAGGCAATGGAGTCCCTCATTTAGCGATGGAGACCACCGAATGAGGTTCTTCTTCTACTTTTCGTTTGTTAGTTTGTGGAGTTGACTAGTTTTGAGATTTGGTAAAAATAGGATAAAATCCATCAAACCCTTCTTCTTTACTTCCAGCTTCATCCTGGTAATCTAAGAAATTGATATTGGAGTCGCCAGCTAATTCTTCTTCCTGATTTTTGAAGAGATTAGCATCATCTTGTTGGTCCAACTTAGCTTGGAGTGAAAAGTCACGCTTAGCCTCCAGATAATTGATCGTTGAATTGGCAGGTGTTGCTTCAATGGAAAGTTTCCCCTGAGGGGGAGGCAGGCGATTTGGTTGCCCTTAGTTCCAGGCAGCATTGCCCTAATATTACTGATTCTAGAATGCTCTCTTTGACATATCTTGACAAGTGGGAATAGACATACCTTGGGCCATTTGTCTCTTTAGAGCTATCAGTTCATTTGTCAATTTCTACACCATAGGATCTGTAGTGCCTATAGAACTTTCAGCAGATGAAGAAAATCTATTTTTATTGGAGTCTTTTTTGATCTTACCTACCAGGATAAGATCATCCTCAATCTCAGTAGCCTAATTTTGAGCCAACATGAGATCCATAGGGCCAGCTCACCTCAACAAAAAACTTACTTCAAGAAGTTGCGAGTTGATTAAAAACACTTGAGATTCTCTGACATGCGCTGAGTGATGGTAGGAATCTGGTTCCTTAACTTATTGAATTTGGCTATGAAATCCCTAATGGGCTCATGGGGTTCCTTTTTCATCTATGTAAGCTGAGCTAACAAGGCATGCACGTCCTCAACAGGTTTAAATCTAACTTCAAATTTAGACTTTAGCGTATTCCAGTCAGTTATAGTTTGAGCTTGAAGGTGGTAAAACCAATCCATGACAGTGCCTTGTAGAGTTTCTACAAAATGTCTCACTGCTACATCTTCAAATTCCACGTCGATTACACCACATGCTATAGAGAAGGCGACAATATGCTCATCGGGATGAACCTTCCCATCACTGAAAAACTTGGAATTTTTTTTCCTAGAACTATGAGGTAGTTCATGTAAGGGTGGGGTAAAATTGAGAGGGCCAAAAGAGTTTCCCCATGGACCTTGAGCCATTACGATAAGATGGTTAAATGGTAGGATAACAAATCTTGGTGGGGTCAATAAAGACCAAGCCTTACCAGTATTGAGGCTAAAAGCTTCACCAGGTATGGAAGATCTAGGGTTGGTAGGAGGGAAACTCCTAATTTGCTGAAGGCGAGATGATGGAGGAGAAATCTCAAAATTAGTTTGCCACACCAACTCGAATACAAGATCAATAATACCCTGAGCTCTCTGACCTCGTGTGTACGGTGGATCTGCCAAAGTGTCAAATAAAAGAGGGACTGAAATTGCTTCAAGTTGAAGCTTGAGGCTTCAAAATGCATGTTTGTGTCCCCAGTGGAGTCACCAAAAAGTTGTTGGGTGAATATTTTGTCATCAACTAACTGGTGACTCTTCAAATTCCTCAAGGTGACTATTCATGGAAAAATGTGCCCTTCCTTCTTTTGTCTTCACTTGGTGACTCTTTGAATTCCTCAAGGTGGCCCTTCATGGGAAAATGCATCCTTTCCCTCTTTTGTCTTTATCTCATGACTCTTTGAATTCTTCATGGGCCGTCTTTTAACTTTATGCAACCAAAAATATATTCATTAATATTTAATTAATATCAACATACTTTAGCCAAAATATAAACATTAAAAACACTTTTAGACATTAAATGATATGGGGCCTTTATCACCAATAATGTTAGACCTTTGACATCAATGATAATAATTAAAATAATATCCCTTTTTTTCATTGATGGTAACCTAAAACTAAAATTGCCACACCCTAAAACCTGTACTGCACATGCCAACCTGCACATACTACCAACTAAAAAACATACAGTAACTCCCCCTTACGATAGTATCCTATTCCTACACCTATTCTTATACTTATTTTTGTACTTCTCCCCATTTGACATCAATGGCAAAGGGTCTATCCTGGAGCTAACACTTAGCTCCCCTTCAACTAATGTTGATCCTCAATGGTAGGAACTAAAATAAATTACTCCTAACTTCTCTCACAGATACTCAAATGTGTCCTTTGGTAGTACTTTGATGAAAATATCTACAATTTATTCTGTAGTATTGATATATTCTAGCTTAACCTACTGATCTACAACCTGCTCTCTCAAGAAGTGATATCTAGTAGGAATATGCTTTGTTCTTTAATGCATCATTGGATTTTTAGAAATATTAATAACACTTGTGTTGTCACAAAAAATAGAAATAGGTTCATCATATTTTACCTTGATGTCTTCTAAAATTTGCTTCATTCAAAGTACTTGAGTACAACATAACACCACTATAATATATTCTGCTTCAGCTGTAGAAAATGACATTGAGTTATGTTTTTTGCTTAGCCAAGATATTAATCTATCATGAAGGAAGAAAACTCTTCCACTTGTACTCTTTCTATCATCCAAAAAACTTGCCAAATCTGAATCTATATAAGCAACCAAAGTGAAATCTCTACCTGTGGAATACCATAATCCATAATCGAATGTCCCCTTGACATATCTAAATATTTTATTCACCAACTGAACATGACTCTCCTTCGAGGCTGCCTGATATCTCACAACCATGCCTACTGCATACATGATGTCTGGCCTTGATGGTATCAAATATACAATACTACCAATCATAGATATATATAAATATTGACCTGTAATAGGTAAATCTTCATCCTTACCTTTTTGCTTGTACCCATTGGTGTTCCAACTAGTGCACAATCCTCAAAACTAAAAATTTTAACATTTCCTTGGCATATTTACTTTGAGATATGAAAATTCCTTTTTATGATTGAAATATTTATAAACCTAATAAAAATGACAATTCTCTAAGCATAGACATCTCAAATTATTTTTGCATATTATTAGAAAATTCTTTTGTCATATTTTCAATGTTTCCTCCAAATATTATATCATCAACATATACCAAAACAATCAATTAATGCTCACTTTCTATTTTGATGTAGAGATTACTATCAACAAAACCTCTCTTGAAGCCTTGATTGTATAGGTACTTATCAAGCCTTGCATACCAAGATCTGGGATCTTGTTTCAATCCATACAGTGCTTTATTCAATCTACATACATAACTACTATCATTTGAGAGAAGAAATCCCTCAAGCTACTCAATGTAGACCTCCTCTTTTAGATTCCATTTCAGTAAAGCAGACTTGAATCCATCTAAAAAAATTTGAAATTCTTAAACACTACATATGCAAGAAACATTCTAATAGCCTCTAGCCTTGCCACTAGTGCAAAAGTTTCTTAAAAATCTATTCCCTCAATCTGAGCATATCTTTTACATACTAACCTTGCTTTATTCTTGGTAACTTCACCATCTTCATTCAACTTATTTCTATATACCCATTTTGTTCCTATCACATTTTTATCTTTTGGTCTAGGCACTAATTCTCAAGTATCATTCTTTTCTATTTGATTTAAACTTCATCTATTGCCTTAACCCAATGCTCATCATGTCTAGCTTTTGGAAAAGTTTTAGGTTGAATTTTGGATAACAAAGACAAATTAACTTGCTTAGATTCACTTACCATCATCCTTCTAGTGTGAACTCTTTTATTTATGTTCCTGATGATTTCACTCTCATTATGATTTCTCTGAACATATTTGGATGGGGTCTTGGTGTTCTTTTGCTCCTTTTCATCCTCATCTGATTCTTCAAAATCTTCTTCTTCAATGATTTCAAGGTTTTCTATAAGATGATAGGTTTTTTGTGTTATATCTTCATCTATCCTGACACTTACACTTTTAATTATTTTCTTGGTTCTTTTGTTATAATATTTATAAGCTATATTTTTACAAGAATATCCAATAAATATACCTTCATCTATTCTAGATTCAAACTTACCCAATTTTTTATCAGTTCTCTTTATGAAACATCTATTGTCAAAAACTTTGAAATAATCAACAATAATTGGTTTGTCTTTCCATAGCTCATAGGGAGTCTTGTCACTTTTGACTCTCAATAATGCTCTATTTTAGATATGCACTACTATGCCTACTACCTCTCTCCAATATTTATCTAGTATTTTGGATTCATTTAGCATTATCCTCATCATCTCCTAAACTATTCTATTTTTCTGCTCAACTATTCCATTTAATTGTGGATTTCTAGCTATTGAATAATATCTCTTTATCCCATGGTCTTCACAATACTCAATAAACTTATCTGACATGAATTCTCTTCCTCAATCTATTCTCAAGTGCTTAGTCTTCAAACAATTTTCATTTTGAACTAAAGCTTTGAATGCTTTGAAGTGGATGAAAGCTTTTGATTTTTTCTTCAAAAATATCACCCAAGTCATACGTGTAAAATCATCAATAAAAAAAATGAAGTATTTCTCACCTTGAGTAATTTGAATTCTGGTAGGTCCACATAGATCATTGTGAACAAGCTCTAACATCTAAGTGGTCAAGTATTATTTTTTATTGAACCATCTTCTGACCTACTTCAAATGCTGACATGGTTCACAAAGCATGTTGGACAGCTTTGTAATCTTTGTAAGATCTCTAACTACTTGTTTCTTGTTGATGTTGACAATATTGTCAAAATTTATGTGTCTCGATCCCCTGTGCCATAGCCAACTTTCTTCAACCTGACTCAAACAACATTTTTTACCTTTGATATTTGATAACATATATAAATTGTTACCTATCCTCTAAGCATATGTAATCAACACATCTGAATCTTTTCTCCTAATTTCAAAACCTTCTACATAAAATTTTAATATGTGTCCTTGATCGCACATTTGACTTACACTCAACGAATTATGCTTAAGACCTACATATAGAACATTTTCAATCTTAGTTATACCATTATCCAAACTTAATGTACCTTTTTTGGCTATTCTGGTAGTGGTATTGTCTCCAAATTTCACTGTGCCACCATTGATCTTATTTAGAGTTATGAACTTTCTCTTATCTCTTATCATATGACTTGAACATCTACTATCAAGGAACCATGGATTTTCTTCATTTTTTGCATGCAAAGATATTTGGACTAACATAAACCTTTCAAGTTGTTTCTTCTTCCATGAACCTATCTGAACTTTCTTCTTGATGAATGAAGCCTTAAAACTTTGGTCCTTCTTGATTGACTCAAATACACTTCTACAATGTTGATCTATGTGTCTAAAATTATTTCACTTGCAACATACTATGGCCTCTTCATCAAAGCTTGATAGAGGAGAAAAAGAGTTGTGGCTTCTACTTGACTCTGCACTAGTTTACTTCTCTTTATTTTTGAAAATTTTAGCTCTTTTCCAATAGTCTATTTTCTTATGACCATAACCATTTAAAAAAAATAATAACCATGAAAATAGAACCTATTTTGATTTGTGTATCTTTGACTTTTTTTTTTTGTAGCTTTGTTCCTTTTAGCATTCTTTGTTTGAGTTGTCCTCTACATTCTTGACTTATTCCCTTTTTATTTCTTTTTTTGTAAAGGCTTCAACATAGCTCTTTTTATTTTCAAATCCAATACTTGTCTTATCTTATATTGATTTTTGAATTTGTAATATCTTATTCAACATGTTAGTGTTATTCTCAAATTTTGAATCATTGACAACTTTATCATTGACTGCTTTATTTGTTTTCTCGATATCTTCTTTTAAAGAGGCAATTTAAACAACATAATTTTCACATTCTTCACTTACTTTTTGTAATTAAGTTGTTAGATCTTCTTCAGTCTTTTTGGCTTCTTCAATGTGTGTTTGTAGATCTTAAATTATTTTCTTTGACTTCTTTTTATTTTTCTCGATCTGGAGCTTCAATCTTTGATTCTTCTTCTCAAGAGCTTTTAATTCTTCTAAGGCACAAATGAGTTCTCCTTTCAGATTCACCTCAGCTTCATCATGTTCCTGTTATTAATCATTTATACTTTTGCTTACAGAGGCATCTTCATGTATGGTCATGAACATAATCTCTTTTTCATCTGAGTCACTAACTCCACTATCTTAGGCTAAGCTAGGATGTTTAAACTATAAACTTTTCTTCTCGAATCCCTTCTTGAATCCACCTTTGAAGTTCTTGTATGTAGTATTTCCTTCTTCATTTTCACCATTAGTCTTATCTGGGCACTTAGCTATAAAATGTCCAATCTTACCACATTTAAAACATTTAAATGATAACTTTATATGATATTTACCTGTGTCCTTTTTAAAATTACAAATGAATAGAGCTTCATTGTCATCTTCCTCATTACTAGAGCTATTACTTGATTCTTAAATCTTAGCCTTTTTTTTTTTGATGTCTTGAAAATAGCTTCCCTCTTTGAGGGTTTCTCTTATTCGGTCTACATCTCATATTCCATAAGAATACCATGTAGTTCATCCATCTTTAGCTTGGATAGATCCTTCATCTCCTCAATTGCAAAAACCTTTGCGTCATATCTCAATGGTAGAGATCTCAAAACCTTTTATACCACTGCTGACTCTTCTAATTTTTCTCCAAGACCTTGAATTTTATTAACTATTTGATCAACCCACAAAAAATATAACTTGCTATATTTTCTTCCTTTTCCATCTTCAAACTTTCAAACTATCTTCTAAAAGTCTAGAGCTTAGCTTGCTGATCCTTTCCATCAACTTTATAAATATTCTCAAGCTTTACCCAAGTCTCATGATTAGATTTGCATTGCATAAATTTAACAAATTATGATTCACATAAACCACATAAAATAACATTTAAAGCTTTATCATTATTTTCACTTGCCTTCTTTTTTGTAGGAGTAGTTACAAGTGTCTATGGCTCTTCGTATTCCTCTATCACTACTTGTCAAATATTGAATCCAAGGGCCATCAAGTAAGTCCTCATCCTTATGCTCAAAAAGGCATAATTTGTCCCATCAAACAAAGGTGAGTTATTTGTATAAAAACCTTCATGTGATCCAACCATCATGCTTTCCTTAATCTACCTTTAAGCTGATAAACTCTTTCTAAAAGAACCCACTCTGATACCAATTATTAAGGACATGATATACTGAGAGAGGGGTGAATCATTATATCATATATCTTTTAAATCATTTACTTAATTTGATTTCTTTTCTTTAACCACTTAATTATACACTCAAGATATGCAATAAAACTAAAATAATAACATGTACCACACGAGAGAGAGAGAGAGAGAGAGAGAGAGAGAGAGAGAGAGAGAGAGAGAGAGAGAGAGAGAGAGAGAGAGAGAGAGAGAGAGAGGAGAGAGAGAGAGAGAGAGAGAGAATTTTAATGTGGAAACCGATGTGCGAAAAACCATGGAGAACAATCTCAAGTATATGAATGAACACCAACTCAGATTACAAATTTTACAAGCACCAACTTGTAGAATCACCAACCCCTTTGTTGAGCACCAACACAATAACTATTTGTGATCACCAACCCCTCTTATGTAAAACACAACTATATCTCAATGTTGCTTTCTTACTAAATGATAGAACTCTATTATATCTCTTTCTCTTCTCTCCTCTTTTATTAAATAGAACAATTACAAACCATGCACTCTCTTACATATTTAAAATGGCTTCCCAATCCTCCTTTTATATCTTTCCAAATGACCTTTGACATTCACCCTTTGTGACTCTTCAATCCACATGGAAAATGGTGCCAAACTTGCATGACCCTTCGAATCCTTTCATTTGAAAAGTCACATGGTGACCCTTCATGAAAAAATGTGTCCTTTCCCATTTTTTCTTTATTTGGTGACTCTTCAAATTCCTCAAGGTGAGTATTCATGGAAAAATGTGCCCATCCTTCTTTTGTCTTCACTTGGTGACTCTTTGAATTACTCAAGGTGACCCTTCATGTGAAAATGTGTCCTTTGCCTCTTTTGTCTTTATCTCATGACTCTTTGACTTCTTCATGGGCCCTCTTTTGACTTTATGCAACCAAAAATATATTTGATTATATTTATTTAATATCAACATACTTTAGCCAAAATATAAACATTAAAAACACCTTTAGACATTAAATGTTATGGGGCCTTTGTCACCAATAATGTTAGACCTTTGACATCAATGACATTATTTCCAACACTTATATATCTACAAGTTCAAGGACACAACACACTTAAACCTTAGGGTAGTCAATACATCAACCACCACCTCCCCTACCATCAGGGCCCATGGGGCCAACATAATAAATAGAGAGGATAAGAGAGATTACAATGCATGAGAATATGCAAAGTTAGAGCTGATTGACTTTTGATGATAGCTCTCTATTTTTGTATTATGACTTATTTTTTATCCATGATGCATATGACATTGTTTTTTTTAGATATATGGAATGCATTTTTTATCTTACTAATGGACATAAACTCTCTCTATATATGATGCTCTTTTTGATTTAGTATTGTTATTACATCGTGAAGATGGAATAAATATGTGATTGAATTTTGATTGGATTCTTATTTTTTAGTTTCTATTATTAATGGTATGGATGTTTTTGTAAAATATTTGTTTTCCATGATTATGATGTTTGATCATTATATATATGGATGAGTATCAAATGTGATTGATTATCATTAATTGTATTACAAATGTGATATGATATAACTTGGCACGATATATTGATATTGGATCATGTTAGAAAATGTTTATGATTTTTTTATACACTCATTTTTGGATATGTATCATGAGTAGTATATATATTAGCTATGTCATTTAATTAATTATGTTGTGAATAGTAGACAAGGAGATTTATTACTGTGACATTGTCTGTTAGACCTCTAATACTTAATTTTTCATTTTTCATTGGACATTATGCCCCACAATTATAAATGAATCATAATAAAATTAGATGTCATTAGTGTAAGAACTTGATTTAAATACAAATGTAAACAACTTAGGATTAAGATGTATATAGTTGAGCCCTAAGTGTTAAACATTATGCAATAAATCAAAGGCAATTGAGGAAAGTAAAATAAAATAAAATACACTAACCAAAAAGCAAACCAACACACATAAATACACAATCAAAAGGGAACAAGCAAGTAATTAATTGACCATTTTTGTGTGTGTGTAAATAAGGTGTTACTTAACAAGTTGGGTGATGGCGGGTGCTGCAACTCGCGGAAAAGCTAGGGCAGCCGTGCCCTAGCTTTGTTCGGCATTACTGAAGGTTTGCGTAGAGTGGGTGTGGGTAGGAAGCGTGCGGGGGCTGGAGTGGAGTCAGGGGGTGCGTGGGCTTACTGTTGGGGGTGAGTTTGAGCCTAGTGGTCAAGTGCAGGGGAGCCGAGCTGCTGGCTAGCAGGGGCTATGGAGCAGAGGGGACAATCAGGCCCAAAGGAAGGGATTAGTTTCAGGGATGTCGTAAGCAAGGGGCCTCAGGGGCAGGGGGACAGAATGAAGGGCACTGTGGTTTCTAATCAGGAGGCTGAGGTGCAGGTTATGAACTCAAGTAGTGGAACAAGAATCAGCAAGATAAATGGTTGTCTGGAACGTTGCACAGAAAGGCCGAAATTGGTGATCCCGTTTGAATTAATATCAGAAGATGTAGAGTACTACTCTAACCATTCTCTGTACTGTAAATTTTTGGGTCTGAAAGTGTCCTTACCCTTCCTAGAGAATTGGGCACGTAGGACGTGGGAGCCATCGGGGGAGATGGAATTGGTGCTGCTGGCAAACAATTTCTTTATGGTTACTTTCAACTGTCTGGAGGATAGAAGTAGGGTGTTTGAGGGTGGACCTTACTTCTTCAACCAGGCTGGCCTTTTTATGAAGCCTTGGTAGGCTGGGTTCAACCCCACGGAGGAACTCCCTAATAGAGTTCCTGTTTGGGTTCGTCTTCCACGAATTCCAATCGAATGCTGCCGGGAAGATGTTTTGCTCATGATAGCATCTTTGATAGGAAAACCGGTGGGAGCATCTTCACAAACTCTGGGAAGAAGAATTATGACATATGCAAGGATATGTGTAGAAGTTGACCTGAGTAGACCATTGCCTGATGCGGTGGAGATGTGTGCTGGGTCATACTCGTGGGTACAGCAATTAGACTATGAGACTTTGCCCTTTAGATGCCGTCTCTGTCACGAATATGGCCACTTGGTAAGGAGGTGTCCGAAAAATAAGCCAGAGAAGCAGCAACAATCTCCTGCCATTCCTATGAATAAGCCTGGGGAAGTGAGCGCAGGTAAGAAAATAGGAAGTGGGGAAGGCAAGGATTCAGAAGGTTTTGTGCAAGCTAAGAGTAGAGGTAGAAATAAAGGGTATAAGAGGACTTTTTGGGAGAGACAGGAAGAAGACTCCTACAATAAATTCGAGGTGCTGGAGGAACTAGGACAGCAGGAGGTGAATTCGGGTCTGATCATTGAAGAGGTGAGAATGGCAGAGGATGAGGGAGCTGTAAAGACAGCGCCTGCCTCTCCGGAACACACAGCTGAAATAGCCTTGCCCATGCTCCTGGATGGACAAGGAGGCGGTGGGGGTCACGCTGGGGAAGTGGAGGTTGGAGAGCAAGGCGCAGGGACTGTGGTGAAGGTGGTAAGGGAGGGCCGTGAAGGGGCAGAACAGCAAGGAAAAGCCCAGCCCAGTCTAGGAATTCTTCAAAAAGACAACAAGAAAGGTCCTTCAGAAAGAAGTGTGAAGGTGGGAAGGAGAAAGGACATAGATAGGATGAAATTTATTGGAGAGAATTTGGTGGAATCAGGGGCTGTGAGGCCCTTGGATGCTCACTTTTTGCCACCATCCAAATGATTGTGTTATCTTGGAATGTGAGGGGATTGAACAGCGCCCTCAGACAAAAGGCTGTTCGTGAATTAGTGAGGAGTCAACATCCAGATTTCCTTTTTCTAATGGAGACAAAAGTGGCAGTGGAGTATATGTTGGATATAGCACCAAGAATATGGGGTCAAGGATCATGCCAATGCATAGGGGCACAGGGGACAACAGGAGGATTGGTGTGTTTTTGGAATCTGAGTAAGGTTAAACCAGTGGTTTGGGTGGCTTTCAAATCGACACTATCAGTGGTCGCTCTTTGTTCGGATTCGGGAGAGTATGTACTACTGACAAATGTGTACACTCTGAATGATTTGCAAGGTAAGATTCTGGTCTGGAATAATATTAAGGTGGTTCGTGAGGAATTTCCTTATATGCCTTGGATTTTAGCAGGAGATTTTAATGCTATTATGGACTTATCGAAAAAAATGGGAGGAAACACAAGATTGGAGCCTTCTGTGTTTCTGCTTAGAGATAAGATCTCGGAGCTAAATTTAGTGGATATCAAGCCAAATAATGGCAGATTCACATGGAATAACAGAAGACCGGGGGATAGCTTCATAGCAGAACGAATTGACAGATTTTTAGCGTCTTGCTTTTGGGTAGGGGGTTGGTGGACTCTCAGGTTTGAGATTCTGGATTGGAGGTGCTCGGACCATTGGCCGATTAAGCTTAACATCTCGTCCGCTTTTAGGCTTAAAAAGCCGTCATTCAGATTTCAGACTATGTGGTTGCGGGATCAGAGCTTGTTTGGCCTTATTTCAGACTGGTGGAGGGAAGGAAGGCCAGCGTATGGGACAACAATGTTTTCGTTCACCAAGCTTCTCCAACATGTGAAATATAGGCTCCGAAGTTGGAACAGGCACACCTTTGGGAATCTCTTCCAGGAAAAGAAAAAGGTGCTGGAGGAATTAAGTGACATTACCAGAGTGATCAGGGAGGATGGCTTAACTGTAGCACTGCTGCAAGAGGAAGCTAGGGCGGCCAAAACTTTGGAGGAGTGGGAATTGAGAGAGGAGATTTTTTGGAAGCAGAAAGCCAGGATTGATTGGCTGCAGGAAGGAGACAGAAATACAGCTTTCTTCTTCAACACGGTCAAAGCTAGGCGACACGGCAATGTCATCAGTTCGTTGGTCACAGAGAGAGGAGAGGTTTTGTCTTCGACCAGAGATATGTGTGGGGAGGCTGAGCAGTATTTTAGAGCCCTCTTCCAGGAGGATGGACAGCGATTGGAGGGTGTGGAGGACTCGATCCTGGCTAGTATTCCTTCTTTGGTTTCTCAGGACATGAAGGATATATTGAGGAGCCCGATATCGGAGGAGGAATTGAGGAGAGTAGTCTTTCAGATGAAGAAGGGTAAAGCCCCAGGACCGGATGGATTCCCGATAGAATTTTATCAGGAGTTTTGGGAGATTATCAAGGAGGACCTCTTAGCGGTGGTTCGGGAATCCCAGGTCAGCAAACAAATGTTGAGGGCGCTGAACTCCACCTTTTTGGCCCTCATTCCTAAGGGGGAAGGAGCTGACCGCTTAAGTCAATTTCGTCCCATCTCGCTTTTTAATGTTATTTACAAAATCCTCTCGAAGCTAATTGCTGAAAGATTAAAGCGGTGCTTGAAGGAGCTAGTTTCAGAAGAGCAAAGCGGTTTTGTGGAAGGAAGGCAGATTTTGGATGGCATTGTGATTGCTACGGAAGCGGTACACTCAATGTAAAATTCCAAAGAGAAGGCCATGTTTGTGAAGCTGGACATGTCTAAGGCATATGATAGGGTCAAGTGGTCCTTTTTGCGTAAGGTGTTGGAGGCCTTTGGGTTCGAGAGCGGATGGATTGAGTGGGTTATGAGCTGTATTACCTCGACCTCTTTTTCGGTGTTGGTCAATGGTGAAAACTCTAACCTCTTCAGAGTTGAGAGAGGGCTGAGGTAGGGGGATCCTCTCTCCCCTTATCTATTTCTTCTCATGGCAGAAGGGCTGGGGAGGAAAATCAGGGAGCTCACCAGAGTTGGAGAGATCCAAGGGTGGATGTGGGGAGGTGGACTGCCGGTTCTCTCCCACCTGCAGTTCGTGGATGATGTGGCATTGATGGGAAGGGCTACCCTGAGGGAGGCCAACAGTCTTCGTAGTTGCTTGGATACCTTTTTAGCTGCTTCGGGGCAAGCTATCAATGAAGAGAAATCTTCGATTTACTTCTTCAATACTCCTATTGCTATTCAGAGGAGAGTGGCGGAAATTCTTAGATTCCAGATTGGCAGTCTTCCGGTTTTGTATCTCGGCATCCCGATCTCCTCGGGAAGATTATCTAAGGAGTCTTGGATGGGGATTTTGAACAAATTTAGGGATAAGGTTAACCACTAGACTCACAGGTGGCTATCGTTTGCGGGGAGGGTCTAGCTTATCCAGGCTGTGGTTCAGGCGCTTCCCCTATACAGATGTATGCTTCAGGTGGCCAATTTTGTGAGGGAGCTGGATATCTTGGCTCGTCAGTTCTTATGGGCGGGGAACTTGTCGAGAACCAAGTGGAGTCTCATCAAGTGGGAGGTGGTTTGTAGTCTGAAGAGGCTTGGTGGATTGGGATTAAGACAATCCACGCTGGTGGGCACTGCGCTTGCGGCTAAGTTATATTGGAGGTGGTGCACCGAGCGGGAGAGGAGCTGGGCCAAAACCTTAGCGCACAGATATTTTCTGGGGTAGCCTCTGGAAGATATTCCTAGATACACGCTGGTGGGAAGGGGATCGGTGATATGGGACACGCTGAAAAGAGGAGCGAACTTAATTAAAAAAGGGCTGTTCTGGATTTGCAAAAGTGGGCAGGAGGTGCAGTTTTGGTATGACTCGTGGGATGGGTTTCCTCCCATCGTGTCGCAATACCCACACCTTCAGGGTCTGGCTCAGACTTTCTGTGAGGCTGGCTGGTGTAAAGTGAGGGATTTCAAAGTTGTTGGACAGCAGAATCAGCTGTGGGAAGCAAGGTGGAAAAATGCGGAGGAGTGGCCCATTAGGGGTCTGGAGGCGGATTGTGAGGAACTGAAAGGGATTTTGGCCAGTCGCACCTGTTGTCCCCTCAGGGGTGCGAATGAGCTTGCGTGGTATCCTCACCCTACTGGTAAGTATACTGTCTCAGCTGGGTATCAGGAACTTATTGTGCAGAACTTTAGGGGGATCAGAGAGGTTAACTGGTGGAAATGGATATGGAACATCATCGCCTGGCCAAAGTGCAAGTGTTTTATGTGGACTCTTGCGTGGAATAGATGCTTAACTTGGGACAATATCAGAAGAAGGGGATTTGCTGGACCATCCTGCTGTGTTCTATGTGGCGCTCAGGAGGAGAATTCTGCTCATATTTTTTTTCAATGCCAGTATACCAACTGGCTGTGGCATGCGTGGTGGAGTCTATGGGGAGGAAGCTGTATTCACGTCTCTTCCTGGAGTGAATTTTGTGCGAAGAGTGGGAGACCACCCCCTGTGGCGCGTTTTCTGCAAGATGTTTGGTTCGCCGGCCCCTCTTTTGTGCTTTGGCAGGTCTGGCTGGAACGCAACCGGCGGATTTTTAGGGACACGCGGTTGGAGGCCGCCCAAGTCTGGCAGAGAATATTAAATATGATACAGGAGACAGTTCGTGCCAAAGGAGAGGTGACTTTACCATTGGGGCAAAGGGATGCGGAGCTGGCAGGCCGTTTGAATTTGAAATTCTTTTGCCAAGTCGATGAGTTTGGTAGGAGAAGGAGTGTTGGGAGGCAGAGGATTCAGAGGGTGGGGAGATGGACGCCCCCCCAAGCGGGTTTTTTGAAAGTTAATACGGACGGCTCGTCTCGTGGTAACCCGGGTCTGGCAGGTATTGGAGGGGTTGCTAGGGATGTGGCGAGCTCGGTGATTTTCATGTTTTCTGCCCACAGGGGTATTCAGACGGTCAACCAAATGGAAGGTTTGGCCATCTTATTCGTGATTCAGAAAGCTTATGAGCTAGGATGGCGTCGTGTGGTTTGTGAGGCCGATTCGCTTATCATGATTAATATGATCCGGGATGGTACGACGTCAGGAGTTAGCTGGCGACTCTCTTTGATTGTTCAACAGATTCGGCAGGTTAGTAGGCTTATGGAGTCCGTGATTTTTGATCATATTCCGAGAGAATGGAATAGAGCTGCTGATTGCTTGGCGAAGCGGGCTTCAGAGAGCCCTGTAGAGTGGCTGGTCGCTGATGTGGATTCGCTACCGGCGGAAATCAAGGAAGATATGGTGAGAATTCTTCATGAAGACAGGAATGGTATAGACGAATGAGGTTGGGTGTTGCCCTGTTGGGCTTGTTTTTGTTTGGTTTTGGTGTTGCTAGTTCTGCTTTGTACTTTGGTTTTACGTATTTTAATAAAAGTTTTTACCCCTGGTTTTATTTTTTTTTTAAAAAAAAAAAAAAAAAAAAAGGTGTTACTCTTGGGTGCTACCTCAAAGGTAAGATAATTGTCAGATAAGGCTTTTGATAGTTACAGTATAAGGGAGGAACCCAAGATGCCCCATGCGTCCAACCATTGTCTACATAGTCCATTATGTACTTCAAGCCAAATGTAATTATTCTAATAAATGGGATACGAAAAATGGTAATGACAAGAGATAATGTGCATTTGATAGAAGAAAATGGGTGGGACTCATAAAATGGAGAGTGCACTAAATTGATTGGAGAAATATTTATGGAGGTAATAGTGGTTGAGCTATTCGCAGATACCCCATGTATCTAAGTGTTGTCTACATAGTCTATGTGGACCTCAGGTTGATGTAGTTCTTCTGGAAATAGGAATATAATGAATAAATGACAATGGTTGATTGGAAATGATATTATGTTTGAATAAGAGATTCCTACCTAAAATATTATTTAAATGTAGAGGGAGGGTTACTCACATCATACTATAAAGAGTGCCACCTAGGACATGAAGACAAATCATTTAAATATCTTACTTTTGTTTGTGCTTTTCAAGAGTTTAATATTTTATGGCTATAAATCTCTCGTGGAGATTTTATGCCACCCCATTCTTTTGATTTTTAGGGTTTTTAGGATTTTCAAGTGTTTAGGATTTTTAGAATTTTTAAATGTTTATTTTTTTTTGGAATAAAATATTTAAAAGAATATTTGGCAAGTAAGATGTACAAGGGGAGAAACAAAGGTAAAACAAAACCATCTAGCAAAGGAAAAATAACCTTGAGTAGGGTTCAAATTTTAAACTTGTAAAATGGTGAAAGGTGGCTGAAATTACTCATAAAATGGTGAGAGTGTGGCTTAAATTACTTGTAAAATGATAAGAGATCAGTTTAAATTGCTTATAAATAATTGAGAGCATGACTTAAATACTCATAAAATAAAGAGATTTTGACTTAAATGCTCACAAAATGGTGAGAGCATGGCTTAAATTATTCTTAAAATGATGAAAGTGTGATTTAAATGCTCATAAAATAGCAAGAATGTGGCTTAAATACTCATAAAATAGTGAGAGCATGGATTAAATTACTTATAAAATGGTGAGAGTGTGGCTTAAATGCTTACAAAATAGTGATATCCTAGCTTAAATTACTCATAAAATAGTGAGAGCATGGAATAGGGGTGGCCGAGATGACCTTAGAAATTGAGCACTGCCTACGTAGTATGGATGGACCTCAAACCATTGTAGTTCAACCTATAGTGAAAGATACCATTAATCAATAGTGGGTTGGGCTAAGAGGATTGTAACTTAGGAATAATAGTATATGACTTGGCAAAATCTGAAAGATGCAATTTCAGGGACTACTACATAGGAAAACTATGTTAAAGTGGTCTAAAATACTACCTTCAAGGATGTGATGATGATGATCAAATCTGAATCACCTATTGAATCTTTCTCTGAATTTGACATATGAATCTTTTTATTTTACCTATAGACCAAAATCAAGACTAGGAGGGTACTAGAATAAGGTAAAAAGAGATGGACTGACATAATTAGAAAAAGGAATGAAGGGAAGATGATAGGACTTAGCACCAAGCATGGGTCCTCATAGACAATGTTCAATCAAATTAAACATAAAAACACATGAGATGCATATATTCAAGGGCTCATCTAACAGTTTCCTATCTAGTGTATCCAATGTATACACTCTAGACCCATAGTTAACCATAATAATGAATGGTCCTAGATAATTAGGTTTCAGTTTATATTTCTTTTCATACTTTGCATTGGTATTTTTTAATTCTCTTTTGTAAACACCTAAATTTTTCCATTTAATATCAAAATTAAATTTGACATACTAACCCTCTACTTTCCACAATTAGAATTCAAATTAACATTGCTTCCTTCCAAAATTCAAATAATTGATTAATTAAATATAATCATGCACAACTATTTTACTCCAAACTTCATTTAATCCAAATTTTCTACCTCACCTAGACATCCTCCACATTTGTCTCAACCATGTGTTGACTCATCCAAAAACTTCTTAAACTTCCTCAACTACCTTGTGAGTCATCTTAGAACATTTCAACTTTCAAGCTAACTCAACCAACTAACTTGACCCATTCTTTCTAACTCACTCAACCAACTCTTATTTATTCTCAACTAATGTAATTGGTCATCATTCTCGTTGATGAGGTCTAATTCCTAGACGTTGATTATTTTAATAAATCAAAAAATTCAAATATTATTTAACCATCTCAGTAACCTCTTGTAAGCCTATAAATTGACATAAAATTCATCACTTTCAATCATCCACATTTATGCTATCAAATTGTTAAACGAGTCCAAGCAAATCCAATCCATCAAAAATCCTCTTGCATAGCAAAACACTACCCGATTTCCTTTGTTTGGGAGAAGATTTGAGCACCGACATTCATTGCATTTAACAACAAATCGTGTTCAATCACAATGGAGGAAGTTTATTCCACTTTGGTTTTGTAACTCTGTGTGTTTAATTTGCTTTTGTTCATTTGTTGCTCTATCATTGAATTCTAAGTTTATAATTTACATTTAAATTTTTAGCCTACATTCTAAATTTTTTTATTATACATTTTGGCATGTATGGTGGGACCTTGTCTCTCATATTTTACGTCATAGGTGCATCTTGGAAGTCATTTCAGTTATTTTTTATTGATATTTTTTGTGCATATACATTTAAGAATTGTTTCAGAGTTTATTGTTTACTATTTTAGCTTTTTTTTAAATTTTTTAACTTGTTGTCTATGAACCTGAAAAATAATGAATTCATCTTGCATAACAGTGAATCCATTCTACATAACAATGAATTTATTTTAGCAAACAACAAATTCATTTTTGTGTTGGTTTTTACTTATTCTTTTATAGTTTTTATGTTTCTAACAGTTTCAATGTGTTTTTGGCTTGCTTAACCCCTCTATGTTATTAGTGTAGGTTTTTATTTTTCCCTATTTTTTAATTAGGGAGATTTTATTTTGTGTGCATACATAGAGTTTTCCTACATTTGTGGGATAGGCTAGCTTATGTGGAGATGTGTGTCATAGATGTGTCATAGGTGTCATAAGAATGTCATAAGTAACTCCCTTGATGGGAGTTACTTCTGTAATTGTTTCTATTCAAATTTTGCTTTCAATTTCAAAGGAGAGAAACTTAAGAAGGAATGGTCAAGGCTTGATGTGTACCTAGATATAGTCTGCGCACCGTAATCCAGACGCTGTGAGTACTCCTCTTTGGCTGTGGAGGAATGACACCTGCAAAGAAAAGAAGCTTGGACAAAAGAAGGCGTTAAATAGACAGATGGTGGGTTGTCAAGCGAAAGCTTGATCCCAGAAGTATGAAAACTTCCTTAAGGGATATAAACCCACTAACCAATAAAAAGAAATGTCTGACAAATAACAGAATGATAAAGAATTGAAATGATAAAGAAATGGAATGAAAAAGAGAAGCAAGGACTTACTTGAGAGAAGCTGTCGAACTGGTTACAGTCGCCGGCGTCGGTTGGTAAAGGTGCCGACGTCGGTTAATATGTCGATGTCAGTTGGGGTAGTGACTGGCGTCGGTCGGGGCAAAGATCTTTGGGCGAAGTCTGGTTAAGTCTGTGGTCTGTGGACAGAGTTTGGTCAGGGTCTGGGTTTATTTGAGTGGTCTGTGGACAGAGTCTGATCAGGGTTTTGGTCTGTGGACAAAGTTTTGGGCTTGGTTGAATGGTCTGGGGTCTGAGTCTGAAAATCTGGTTAAATGGGCAGAATGTATGGTCCGATAGAGGACGGAGGAAATAGGGAGGTAGATAAGTCAAGATTCGGGTCTGGATTGATTAACAGTCTAGTCTACGGAGATATTGTTTGAAAGCAATAACTGAAAAGAGAATAAAAACATAGACAATATACTTACCTGTGCCTTGTGGAAGGTGTGCTACCGATGATTCCCATACCTGCTGTTGATGTAGCTTGCATGGAGAACCTGTTGCTGATGGAGAACTTGAAACAGTTGCTACACCTGAGAGAGAGAGTGAGAGGCTTGACTGAGAGATTTTGCAGATTGACGGATGGTCGAAGATTAGGATTCGTCAGTTGCTTCCAGGGATTCTCTGATTTTTGATTCGGATCCCTCAAAGAGTTTGAAAAATTGGTTAAGTATAACCGACGTCGGCGATTCCGTCGGCGTCGGCCGACAATTGACTGACGTCGGCGGGCTTAAAACAGGCAAAAAGAGCCACTAAGCCCGTTTCTCATCTGCCAAGTGCACTATCTGTTGGAGAATGCCGAGGGTTAGGCTAAATACGCACAAGAGTTTGTTAGGCGGTTAGAAGAATTAGGAATAGATCTTGGGTGAGTCATAGGATAGGAATTAGTCCAAGGCGAGGTGTCCCAGGGGAGGTGTCATGGGTGATGTGTCCAAGGAGGGGGGTTAATTCAAAATAAATTAATTATTTTAAATTAGTAATTGTTAGGAATGGACTAAGGGGGAAAGTGACCAAGGGTTAGACACTATTTAGGTGTCTACATTTGCCCCTTTTTGTCTTATTGGTTGCTTTAAGCGAACTGTAAGATAAAAATAGGAGTTGGTTGCCCCAGGTATGGGATAAGGTTGATCAAGTGAACTGCAAGACGAGAATAGGTGAGAGTTGGTTGTCCTGATTATGGATGAGGTATCCCCCCTCAAAGCAGGAGTTGAGAGAAGGGAGCTTAGAATCGGGTGCTAATTTGACAGAAAGTGGATGAGAAAAGGGGAAAGATAGAGTGAGAACGTTGCACAAGTTGTGATTGCACGTACACCACTTCACGAGGATGATCAGGTCAAATTGTCGCAGGTCAAAGGTCGAGGAGTGCCAAAATTGAAATAATCGGGCCCCAGCATTAGTCGTAGCTGATCGGGTTGTTCAATCTAAGCTGAAGCTCCAATGGTCGTCGTGTTCCAGGTATCCCAGGCTTAGGAAGTGCTCCCAAAAACACAAAAAAGTCACAAGTAGTGCGGATCAACTGGCTTGCGATCCTATACTTGTGAAGGTCAAAAGTGTGTGCATAATTTTGCTAACCAATCGTGAGGTAGCATACAGGCAAAAGCAACCAAGGCAAATGCTTTGGAAGTGGTCACGGTTTTAGGAGATAGGCATGATCTCCAATGTCTGGTGGTCGATGGAGGGATGCAAAAGTGATTTTAAGTGTGCCCCTGGGGGCTAAAATGACATGGTCTGAAGAAATGACTGGTGTTGGGCATGATTTTGGTCATTTTGAAGAGGGATGAAGTTTTAAGGCCGCCGACGTCGGTTATATAACTGATGTCGGTGCCCAAAAGAGGCTGACATCGGCTGAAATCGGCCGATGTCGACAGCCTAGGGCACGATTATGTCGACGTCGGTGGCCTGCCAAATCTGACAAAACCAGATTGGTGGCCCACCAAAAGTCATTTGTGATATTTGACAAAGTGAAAAAGTGAGCTCTGGATTTCAGTGAGTGAAAGTGACTCAGAGTTGACCGAAGAGCTGTGCGAGGTGGCAAAGAGACATTGGTGGAGAGAAGTTGATTGGACGCCGCAGGGATGCGTTTGAGCCAGCAGGAGCGTGCAGAGCCATTGGGACAGAAGAGATGGCAGAGGGAAGTAGAGGACCCGTGGGAGGTCCACCACTAGCGGCACCCATCGTGCCACCACGCTGGCGATGCCAGGACGAGGTAAGAGGGTCTTTGAACCCGATTTTGAACTATTTTTGTTTTTAATTTAGTTTTTGAAATTTTTGCTATTTGAGGTAGAAATCGAGGGGGAGGGTAGCTAGGAAGGTGGGTAAAGAGTCTAGGATAGGTTAGGAGTGATTTAGAGGGTTTTTTGGGGGGTTTAGGAGAGAAAATGGGGAAGCCCTAAAAATCAGGGCTCGCCCCGTTCAGCCCTAGGGCCGAACCAGTCACCGACGTCAGCGATCCTGCCAGCATCGGCCGACTAGCGACCGACGTCGATCACTAACCTACCAACGTCGGTCACTAATTGACCGACGTCGGTTAGGTGAGTGCCGTCACTGGCACGCTAACCGATGTCAGTGGCTGCCTAGTCAGAAATGGTTTTGAAAAATGGTCAAGCTGAGAGGTCGAAGCTACGCCAAGGGCTTCCTGGGTGTCGGGTTAGGTATAGATAGTCAGAATGGTTGGTAAAATAGGAAAAGTATGAACAATTTTAACATGAGATTGACTTTGTATGGATGCAAGCGAGGCAGACTCTGATGCTGTGGGATCGCCTCCCGACCTTGCTGACGCGGATGCGCAGAGGTGTGTCTGTCGAGGAGTGGGTGCAGATGAGCGTAGTCAGGCTAGGCAGGCTGAGACGCTACTGCAGAGTGGTGAGGGACGTGAGCCTTATGGTGGCTTTGATCGAGCGGTGGGACCATGCCACCAACACCTTCCACTTGCCTACTGGCGAGATGACGGTCATGATCGAGGACGTGTACCAGATCTTGCAGCTGCTGGTACATGGAGTAGACCTGTATGCGTGCTCGAGAGAGGTGCACGACATTCATATGGTTACATTTTTTAGAGAGCATGTCGTGGATACGAGCTACCACTCAGTGAGTTTTGCATATGAGCCCTTGTACGCTGTAGACGAGGATGCACATCGGCTAGCGGTGTTGATGATGATAGGCATCACGGTGTATGCATTGCCAGATGCAGAGGGCGGTAGGTTTTTGGTTGCTATGACCAGAGTTTTGCTTGAGATGATAGAGTAGCGGACAGTGTTCGCCTGGGCACCAGTGTTTTTGGCCCAAGTGTATAGAGAGCTGTGGGGTATTAGTCAGCGGTGGCGATACAACTTGTACGTGGGCCACCTGTTACATTGTTGGGCCTACAAGCATATAGTGGTTACCTGACCTCTCGACCTCCCAGTGGTGATCCAAGCTGGTTTCAGAGTGGAATTCAGGTGATGGCGCGAGGTTATGGTGCAGACGCGGGTGGATGGAGTGGTCAGAGACATTGACTACTACCGAGGCGTACTGGAGGCCTTGATTCCTGCAGACATCATCTGGAGACCATACTTGGTCTATCCAGCATTCAGAGACCAGGGAGAGCAGCTGGTTGGTGTTCAGAGCAGGCGATGGGTCAGAGCCAGGCAAGCTAGCAAGCTCGAGAGGATCCCTACAGAGAGAGTGCAGTGCCAGTACGGGTTGCTACAGGATGTGCCTCCTGCTTTTCTATAGTACAGGTGGGATGACATAGAGGCACCGCTCCCACTGCCAGAGGAGATAGAGGACCTTGATTTTGAGGAGTTGCTGGCAGGACCTGGGATAGCTGACCCAAGGTGCACAAAGGTCTACATGGCATGGTGGGCAGGGCAGTATAGAGGCATACAGGTGGGACCCCAGCCAGATTTGCAGGCTATTACTAGGGAACTAGATATAGCCCGTAAGGAGAGAGATGTTGCACGGTAGGAGAGAGACACAGCTCAGGCCCAAGTCTCAATTTTGCAGGGACAACTGGTAGGGGTTACAGGGCAGCTGGCAGAGATGATAGGTCAGGTGGTGGCACTGATAGGGTAGGTCACTCTGTTACAGGGACAGCTGGCGGCAGCCCAGGCACAGGCAGTGGCAGGGTAGAGTTTTGGAGGGCAGGGCCCATGACAGAAGCCATCTCAGCAGCCAACATTTTCACAGGGGGCAGGACTGTAAGTATCAGTGCACTGAGGTCAGCCACAGCCACAGGGGTCAGGACAGGCCACAGGAGCAGGGCAGATGGGTCCACCGCAGACTATATCTCTAGTGAGATACAGTGATGCGTTGGATGAGATCGCATATTATGAGAGAGCCATCAGAGGGTTCCCTCAAATACAATGATACTCAGAGATGCAGGTAGAGCAGAGCTGACAGAGATCGATGTCACGAGCGATGGCTTCAGGGTCACACAGATGGCAGAGATCAGAGGGAGGAGAGGATACAGCCTCTTCTCGGCCACCGCCACCACCACCACAGCCACAGCCTTGAGGGCAGCCCTAGAGATGTATTATTTTTGATGTATATACCGGCCTGCGAGCCGAAGATGAGAGATGTACGATGAGAGAGAGAGACAGACACAGATTGTGTCTTTTTGTATAAAACTATTTTTGATATATATATATGATGAGATTTTAGCTATTGATGTGTTATGGAGATGTTATAGATGTTTAATGTTTGTAGCATTTTTCATGTGTTTCATGATGCATGTTTTGATATGATATTTATGATGATTATGATAATTATGTTATGATGATGCTAGTGATTAATGCAATGATGTTTTATGATGATGCTAATGATGAGAATGATGTAAATGATTATGTTATGTTTAATGATTACATGATGATGATGCTTGATGAAAATGAATGTGATGATGACAATGTTTATGAAATGGTTATATGATGATGACTTTAGATTAGATGATGATAGATTATATGATGATAGATTATATGATGATAGATTATATGATGATGACTTTAGATTAGATGATGATAGATGTGATATTGAATGTTTAACTTGTGGATGATGCGAATGTTTAATGAGTTATGATGGATGAAATTTATGACTAATGACTTATGTTGTTATAATGAAAATGAGAGTATACTAATGATTATGTGAATATGTGATTGACTGTGCTGTGATTGAGAGGTGACGAGAGAAGGAGATGGAAGAAAGTGACGAAGAAAATGGCCGAGCTAACCCCAGAAGACCCCATGTCAACTGAGTGCTGCCTACATAGCCCTTGTCATTAGGGCCTCAGGCCAATGTAGTTCTCCCAAGAAGGGAGGAAAAGGATCAAAGTGGTTGATTAATGGTCTAGTCATGAGAATGGTCTAGCACGTTCATATGTCTGAGAGAACATGCTTGAAATGATGAGGAGGAGATGACGCTACAGCGTTTGCCAAATGGTGTAAGCTGTAACATTGGTTGGAGTTTTTCATCCCTAGCAACTACCCATATTCGTGATGGATGTTTGCTAAGAATGAATTGAGGTCTATTTATGTTTCAGCAAGTATTGGTTTATGCTTAACATAAATTGGGTGGTTGATAATTTCTGTGTATTGTTGTCCATGGAAACTAGAATGATCAGGTTTATGTGAATGGTTTGAAAAGAGTCAGATTAAGTCATTTTGACAAATGATATGGTTGAATGTGACCAAAGTATAGGCAGAAAGTAAAAGGCATAAACGCCCTTTTATTGACAAGGACCAAAAAGACAACATAGACAGGGTTTGTTAGAACCAAGAGCCCCATTTATGCGTTGCGTCATTGACCATAGTTATGTTAGAGCGGTAATCGAATCCCTTTGGACATTAAAGTGAGCTCGAAGTCCCTTGAGTAGGTGATAGGATAGGAGGAAAAGGGTAACCCATTTTTAGAGTATGGATAACCTTGCCCCTTTTTATAGGAGACCCTGAGACAACTATAAGTCAAGTCCATGACCCGTTTTTTTTTTTTTTTTTTTTTTTTTTTTTTTTTTTTTTTTTTTTTGTTTTTTAGAGCGAACTGATCAATGCGGGAAGTCCACATAAAGATGTCATTTGTTTGGTGGTCATTTGTGAAGCTGATCGATGAGGGAAGCTTCTAAAAAAGTGCTATTTATAGCAAGATTTAGTCATAGCCATCCTTCGAGGGAGTGGTCTACACTTTGCTTTATAGATTTAAGGGCTTTTGAATAGCTGTCCTTCGAGGGAGCAGTCTATTAGCTACATCAATGATAGTGCAGCTGTCCTTCAAGGGAGCAGTCTGCTTTTTGATTTGATTTTGTGACCTTGGATATTTTGACATCTTGATTTAGTTTTGACAAAATATTGAGTCATGGACAAGACTTATAGAAGGTCAAGGACTCCCTTTTATCAGGACGAAGCATCCGTGCATCATAAAAGGGTTGCAGAGGATTTTGTTAAGGGAAAAAAGGGTGAAATGAATTAACGATTAAAAGGACAGGGATTGCTCAAGGGACGAGCTCAAGTTAAATGGCAAGTGGATGAGTAATCGACTAACAGTAGAATGGTCGTAGATGCAAAGCATTAAGAGGCTCAGGTTCTGGTCAGCCTTCAAGAGAAGACAGACGATAAGTCCCTGATCCATACTTGTGCATGATGATATAAGGTCCGATCCAATTAGGAGCAAATTTGCCTCGTTTACTCCATTCCATATTGGTCACATGTTGGTTCTCTTTGAGGATGATGTCTCCGATATTAAAATCTCGTTCTCTCAAAGTTTTATTATAGGCGCGTTTGATGCAATTTTGATAGACATGGAGATGATTGAGGGCAGCGAGACGACACTCGTCGAGTAACTCAAGTTGAGCTAATTGATCTTGACGAAAGTCATCATTAGAAAGAATGTCATGGAGTGAAATGCGAAGAGATGGGATTTGTACTTCAAGAGGTAAGACAGCCTCTGATCCATACACTAGAGAGAAAGGGGTAGCACCCGTAGAGGTTCGGATGCTAGTGCGGTAGGCCCACAAAGCGAAGGGTATTTGAATGTGCCAATCCCTTCCAGTGTCGTTGACCACCTTCATGAGAATTTTGGTTAGGATTTTATTAGAAGCCTCGGCTTGCCCATTTGCTTGTGGGTAGTAAGGCGAAGAAAAGCTGAGTTTAATGCCAAAAGAGTCACAGAGTTTTTGGACGGTCTTGTTTTTAAAGGACTTGCCATTGTCGGTGATGATTTTGTGAGGTACACCGAAACGACAGATGATATGGGTGTTGATGAAGTTGACAATCTTGTCAGCTTTTGTGGAGACAAGAGGAATAGCTTCCACCCACTTGGTGAAATACTCGATGGCAGTGATGATGGATTGATGACGAAGAGATGAATGAGGATTAATCTCGCTGATGAGATCTAAGCCCCATTGTGAAAAAGGCCAAAAATCTTGAGCGACTTATAAGGCGTGACTAGGGAGATGAAGAAAATTAGCATGCTATTGACATTTGATGCAACGCCGAACATAATCGCTACAATCTTGATGAAGAGTGGGCCAATAATAACCCAGGCGAAGGATGCGCTTGGCAACCGAGTTACCACTGAAGTGTCCACCACAAATCCCGTCATGGTCTTGTTTAACAGCATGAGAAGCTTCAGTGGAGTTTAAATAGTGAAGAAGAAGGCCGTTAAAAACTCTTTTATAAAGAAGGCCCCCTAACATGGTATAGCAAGCGGTGCGCTTGATGAAAGCCCGCCGCACATTGCTAGAGAGGTTGGGAGGAACGAGAGAATGAGTCAAGTAGTCCTCAAGTTGTTTATACCAAACATCTTGTGAACTAGAGTCGATGGCATGGATGAGATTGATGTCAGTGGAAATGTATGAAGGTAATGGCACACGATGTACCATGACATAAATTATCGATGAGGATGATGATGAAGAAGGAATATGAGAGGCAAGGGAAGCCATGGTGTCAACAAACTTATTCGTTGATCGAGGAACAGTCTGCAATAAGTGATGGTCAAAAGATGCTAGAAGAGTGTCAACACAGTGCTTGTACCTTTGTAAAATTTTATTTTTACAAAGATATGAACCATTGATTTGATTGACGACAAGTTGTGAGTCACCAAAGATGCTGATAGTCTTGATGTTTAAAGAAAGGGCAGTTTGAAGTCCCAAAATTAAGGCTTCGTATTCAGCCATATTATTGGTACATTCAAAGTCAAGTTTGAAAGACAAGGGCATGGGTTCACCTTCATATGGAATGAGGATGACTCCCGCACCCCCACCGAGTTGACATTTAGAGCCGTCGAAAAACATTGTCATTTGGTAGAATGTGTCATCAGTGGAGAGAGTGGCGATAGATTCATTAGGAAACTCGCACTGAGAAGGTTGATTGTCGGGAAGAGGGGCATCCGCTAGTTGATCAATGATTGTTTGCCCTTTTATAGATTTTTGCTGGACAAATTTTAATTCAAATTCAGCAAGAAGCATGAGCCAACGAGCCATACGCTGGTTTTGATATGGTTTAGAATGCATGTATTTGAGGGGATCAGTGTGGGTGACGACAAAGGTTTTGTGATTGAAAAGATAGTGACAGAGCTTGGTAGTGGCAAAGACTAATGCCAAACAGAGTTTCTCGGTATGAGTATACCAAGTTTCATAGTCGACAAGTGTTCGGCTTATGTAATAGACTGCTTGCTCACGGTGTTGCTCGTCTCGATGCGTGATCATGGCACCTAACGAATGATTGGTTGCGGAGATGTAGAGGTAGAAGGGTTGGTCGTCTTTTAGTGGAATAAGGACCGATGGAGAGACCAAATAGCGTTTGAGGGCGTCAAAGGCCTCTTGGCAATCTTTATCCCATTTAAAGGAGACATCCTTCTTGAGGAGGTGATGAAAGGGCTGGCAATGGTCAGAAAGTTGTGAAATGAAACGGCGGATGGATTGGAGCTTTCCTTGTAGGCTGCAGAGTTGTTTGAGATTAGTTGGAGGTGGCATTTCGAGAATAGCGTGGATTTTGGTAGGATCTATCTCGATGCCACGAAAAGAGACAATGAATCCCAGGAGCTTTCCTGAAAGGACCCCAAAAACACATTTCTTGGGGTTTAGACGGACCTGGTACTGAAGAAGGTGAGAGAATATGATTTTGAGGATAGTCAAATGGTCACGACGAAGCTTGGATTTGCCAAGCAAGTCATTGACATAGTCCTCCATGATTTTATGGAGGAGGTCGTGAAAGATGTAAGTCATGGCACGCTGATATGTGGCACCTGTGTTTTTCAGACCAAAAGGCATGACCCGATAGTAGAAAGTTCCCCATGGTGTAATGAAGGTGGTTTTGTGCTGATCTTCTGGTGCAATCAGGATTTGGTTATATCTTGAAAATCTGTCCATGAGTGATAACATCTCATGGCCAGCCGTAAGATCAACAAGTTGGTCAATGTTTGGAAGAGGAAAGTCATCCTTGGGACAAGCTAGGTTAAGGTCACGATAGTATGTGCAGATTCAGATCCCCCCAGTCGCCTTAGTGATAGGAACGATGTTAGAGACCCACTGCGGATAATCGATGGGTTGGATGAAGGAGACTGAAAGAAGGCGCTGAAGCTCTTCTTTGACAAGAAGTGCAACACGAGGATGCATTTTGCAAAGCTTTTGCCTAACAGGCTTAGCCTCTGGGTTTGTGACAATGTTATGAGTGGCAATGTTAGGGTCGATGCTAGGCATGTCGGTGTAGGTCCAGGCAAAGGCTTTACGATTGTCGAAGAGGAATGTGGTATAGTCGATCTGCTCCTGAGTGTCTAAAGACTGACCAATCTTTAAGACTTGAGGAACGTCAGAAGATGAAAGGTTAATGTCAATGGTTGATTCATTTAACATAACCTGTGTTTCAGAAGGGAGGGAGCACTGAATGAAAGAATCATCAGCACCCATATAGGTAAGAATGGCATCGTCGTCTATGCAGTGGACTATGTTGATGGTTACCGATACATCATCTATCATGCTAGGATAAACGAGAGGAAGAGACTTGGGAACTCCGTTGAGCTGATAGGTTAGGGGTTCTAAGCGGATGGTGTTTATGCAAAAAAAAACTAGGAGGGATGGAAACCACCGACTCCGTAGGTGAGGATGGAAGAATAGGCGAGTCTAGAAGAAATTGGTCGATGGTTAGTTCAGGGGAAAAGTTTGTGGAAGCCTCAGTGGGTTCTTGGAAACCTAGTCCATACCGTTTCTTTGCATTATCGTCATTGGGTGTTTCGACAGGCTGATGGGAGCCTTGTTCGTAACGTCCAAAGCCAAAACCCTTCCATGCACACCTATAAAGGTAGGTATGTGCAAAGGTGGGATTGCTAAGAAAGGAGAAATTGGATGTGAATATTTGAGGCAAGGAGGAAGGATTTGATTCAGTAGGGGCTTGATCCAACCCCCCATAGACGAGATTGGTGCGAAGGCTAGGAGGACCATAAGGAATGACCATTCTGATACGACAGTCATAGCTTGGGTTTTGATGAAGTTGTCCATACTCTTGAGGAGTTTGGAACATGTCTAGAGTAAGGAGACGATATTCTCCTAGTGAAAGTCTTTGGAAGATGTCGTCCATGGGGTCCTTGGTTGTTAATTGAGAAGATGATGTGGTGGCAACCGCTGTTTGCGTACTAGTTGATGCTTCTGTGGATGGAGACAATGTTTGGGTTGATGCCTTGAGTGGGATAAGAACGTCGTTTGGGCTATAGGTCGTGTTACAAGTCTTAAAAGGGGATGGGTTGGCAGGAATGACATGGACTTGTTTGTCGTGTTCAAATTTGACACAACGGTGAAGTGTTGAAGGGACGCAAGCCATGGCACGGATCCAGGGTCACCCTAAGAGGATGTTGTATTGGAATTCTCCCTCAATGATGTAGAAGAGCTTCGGGATTGTGCGTGGACCAACGCGGATATGAAGGACAACAGTGCCAATAGTGTTAGCAGTGGTGTCATTAAAGGATCTAAGGATTGCGTCAGTTTTCGATACGCAATTCTTGGGAAGGGCCAATTGGTCAAAGGCGTGGGAGGAAATGATATTAATGCTAGCGCCCCCATCAATAATAACTCATTTAATATGGGTTCGATCAACGTAGGCTGTGATGAAAAGGGCAGCGTCCTGATCTTCCACGGTAGAGGTAGGAATCTCAAAATTACTGAAAGTGATGGAGGCGACGGGGGATAAAGAATGGACTAAGGCAGCAAGTGGTTGAGGGTCTTCAGGTTGAACCTCAGCTACCTGTAGGGCTTTGACTAGAGCCTGGCGATGTTGGGCGGAACTTTGGATAAGGTCATATAGGGTCATCTTCACAGGCATTTGGTGAAGTTGTTTTATCATAGATTCTGTGATTGCCTCTGAAGAAGTGGGTTGGGACACACCTAAGATGGAAATCTTGGGTTTCGGTGGTTGAGGTGCCTGGACAAAAGGATAGGTCCAAGGAATAGCGGCTTTTTCTTTCACCTTGTCCTTCTGTGACCTAGTGGTTATATGGATAGCGTTGATTTCAAAGATAGGAGGTGAAGAAGGGGTTATGGTCTGTTGGCGAGATGTTGATGTGGTTGATGAGGTTGGATGGGAAGGTGTCGAAGGTTGGTCAAGAGTGTCCTCAAGGAGAAGAGTGTCTTTCTCCATATAGCGGTGAACGACTGCCTTGAGGGCACAACAAGTCTCGGTATCGTGTCCTGGCGTGCGATGGTATAAACAAATCTTTGTATCATCGAACCAAGAGGGTTTTGACCCGAAAGGTTGGAATGGCTTGATGGCAGGAAGGGTAATGCTAGAAGTTTGCAAAAGTTGGCGTAATATTAAAGCATATGAACCTACTAAGGGGTCCGTGCTTGTTGATGCATGACGCACTGGTGACTTTTGCTTGGGGGATGTTGAAGAAGGTTTTCGTACCACCTTTTGGGTTGGTGGTGCGGTGACAGGTGAAGACGGCACTTTCTTTGTGAGAGGTGCCAAATTTTTGAGTGGGGGTTGGCTTGTGGTTGGCGAAGGAAGTAATGGAGGCAATTTGTGTTGGTTAAGGGTCAGAGTAGGAAGCACACCGATTAGGGTAGAAGGATGAGGACCTAAGATGGAGGGTAAAGTTGACGGTGGAGGAGGGGTTCGCTTCTGTGGTCTGGCAGTCTTCTTTGACTTGGTTTGAAGACTACTTTTGGTCGAGGTTTGGTTCAAGTCCACCTTCACTTGCGAGTGAGTGAGGGTAGAGAGAGGGCGAACGCCAAGTGACTTGATCGGTTTAGATTGGGTAGATGTTGGTTTTGATATGGTTTGGTCTTTGTTTGGAGTCTTGGGTGATTCTGCCTTGGGAGGATTGGTAGCATGGGACGAGAGGGCAAGGGAATGCTGAAGAACTTTAAGATGCTCCCACAATCCCCGATGCTCCACTTTCCTTGAAGGGAGAAGTTATAATTTCTCCACTAATCAGGAAAATGGTTGGGAGGATGTTGGATGAGGTTGAGATCCTTGAGAAGATGTGTTAGGTGTGGCAATAGTTTCGGACCCAAGGTGTGTGGGAGTTATAACTAGATTATCGTTGGTCGAGGAAGATGGAGAGTCAGGTTCTTCTCTTGGTGGAGAAGGAACTGGAGAGTGTGACTCCTCAAGTGGGTAAAGGGCAGGGATTATGGTGCCCTCCACTTGCGGTCGAGGAGTGGGTAAGGTCATGTCCTCTATAGGCAGAAGAAAGGAGGATGGTGAGACCGGTGGTGCCGGTAAGGTTGAGGCATCCTCCAAGATGAGAGAGGTTGATGGAGAACTAATCGGGGAAAGAGGTTCATCCACACGTGATGGGCTGGTAGATGGGTTAACCTCTTGAGATTGATTGGGGATGAAGGGTGAGACCATATTGACCGTTCAAATATCATGTTCATGCGTGTTGTCAATTAAGGTCTGGACATTATATTGGGTCGGTGGATGGTTGGGGAATGGTTGCTTGAATATGTCGATGCCCTTGTTTGGAGGTGCATTAGGATTATCTAGAACGAGTTCTCCCTTTTCAAGCATGTCCTGGACTATGTTTTTGAAAGTTTTACAATTTCTCGTGTCATGACCTTTGACACGGTGGAAATTACAGAAGTCATTTTCCCTATACCACGCAAGGATGGTGCGTGAGGGATCAAATTGTGGCGGTGGTCAAATCTGGGGAAGGTTGAGAATCCCCTGTTTAACAAGTTTTTCCAATATAGACGCGTAAGATTCTCCAAGAGGAGTATATTGTCTTTGTACGTATCTCTGTTGGAATTGACGGGTGGCGCTCTGAGATGTGGATGGCTCAGGCTGATTGGATGAAGAGGATGAAGGTTTAACGGCCACAGCGTTAGCTGAAGCTTTAGACTTAGGATTTGATGATGAAGGCTTAGAAGAGGAAGAGTCATTAGTCTTAGAGTTGGGGTTCTTGCTCCGCAACTTGACTTTATTCTCCTCGATGGCACGTAACTCAAGTTTATGGGCCATCGTGAAGGCTTCGTCAAAAGTACGAAAGGTCTGAACCCTTAAAGTGGAAGAAATGTGTTTGGCGCAAGCTCGAGAGAATAGTTCAATAAGTTCAGGTTGAGGTAGGGAAAAGGAGAGTTGATTGATAAGGCCTCTCCAGCGAGCAACGAAGTCAGCTACTGATTCATCCTCGAATTGGTGGATAGTGTAAAGGTCTGTGATCGAGACCTTCTTGGTGATATTAATGGAGAAGTGGTCAAGAAAGAGCTGGGCCAGTTGTGTAAATGTAAAGAGGGAATGGCTGGCAATGGAGCTGTACCAATCGAGCGCAGTGCCAGAAAAAGACATAGGAAATGTGCACAAGAGTAATGCATCATCATGGGCAATAAGGTAACAGGGATGTCTAAATGCCCGTAAGTGTTGCTGTGGGTCTTCCTTGCTTTGAAAGCGAGAAAATTTGGGAAGCTCCCACTGGTTGGGGTATGGTCTAATTGGAACGGAAGGATGAATAGGCTCATTGCAAATTTGCTCGTATGAGAGAGCATTGCGTGAGCCAGAAATGGAAGTCTCTAAGCTAGACATTTTATCCATCAGCATTTTAATGATATCTGCTGACGGATTGGTGGGTGGAGCGCCCCCTAGATTATAAGGCGCTTGAAAGATATTTGGAGGGGCGTATGACGTGGATGGTTGCATAGACGCAACATATGGATAGCTGGTTATGGGAGCAAAAGTTGGGGCCAATGGCACTTGTGTTATGGGGTTGGTTGGCACAAGTTGGATAGGAGCCGTCAAGGATGGTTGAGGTGTGGCTACGCTTGTTGACGGGTAAACGGTTACTCTTGTGTTAATAGGTGCAAGAGTAGGGGGAATAGAGACTAGTAGGTTTTGGAAAGGTGTGGGGTTTGGTTGAGTGATTTGAGGTTGAGGGAGTATCAAAACCCCCATGGAGGTAGGTTTAGATGGAGAGGCTACATTTTGAAGGTAAGACACAGTTGGGTTATTGGTGGAGGTATTGTCTAGTGGCTGAATTGTAGGGGCTGTTGATGTGATTCTTGTGACAACTAAAGAAGTTGGCATCCCATAGATTGGGTTGCCTAGGGAATCTCGCGTTTGGATATTCGCGAGATAGTGTTGTAAGGCTTTGACGTTAAGGTCCAAGAATCGTGCAAAGTCTTGGTCCCCTTCTGGGACGATAGCAGTTTGAGGCGGGGTTGGGCGAGTAGGAGTTCTTTCAGTTTTCGAGTTGAACTCCATTATAGGACTAGTTATAGATGGTGAAGGTGGAAGCGGTTGTTGACTAGCGTGGTCAAGAAGGGCCTTGGTTTGACTGCGTGTCAAAACCATTCAAGGCAAGAAAGGGTTAGGTTTTAGAAAATTGTGTTCTGTCAGTCTCAGAAAACTAGAATGGATGTTTAGACAGTCAAAAAGTTAGATTTTAAGCTTGTTGTTTTTGGAAAAAAGAAACTAGACAGAGACCGACGTCGGTATAAAAACTAATGTCGGTGAAGAAGACTGCCGATGTCGGTCAGATGACCGATGCCGGTACAGAAAAGTTGTCGACGTCGATTACAAGACTGATGTCGGTTACTGTGTTTTCCAAAAACTCAGAAAAAAATTTTTGGAAATGGAGAAGACGTCCTTACCAGCTGAAAAAAGACAGATAAAAATAGAAAATATGATGATGACAGATAAAGCCTAGCGTTAAATCCCTAGAAATAATTTTATTAAGATCATGTGGATTATGCCTTAATGTGATGTTTGAGGAAGTTAGCTGTAAGAAGGGTCCTAGAATAGGTAATCTAAAGATAGTTTCAGGTATGTTAAGGCTCTCAAAAATCTGTATTAGCTTTCGTACAGGCCTGGTGCTAAGGAGCAAGCTCCCCTCACTTCACGATTCCATTGGTTAGCTGGTTTTGCTTAGCCAAAATATACTTTCACTATAGTTTAGACTCTGCCAGAGAACAGAGTTGGCTTTCCCCTTGGTGGTGAAATCCAAGTAGGATTGTCGGGTTGGGTAAGGTTGTCCGCTGGGTGATGAAATCCCAGTCGGGCCTTGTCTCAAGTGAGTTTGATGTTTTATTGAGTGCACGTGGTCTGGTAGTGTAACATCAAGTGATCTACGATTTATTCAATATGTGTTTTACTAATTACTAAGTGTGGACTAGAAGATGCAAGAAAGCAAGAAATAGAATGCAGTAAGTTTTAAGGCCCCAAATCGAAATGTTAAATTGGAATGAAGACAAGTTGGAGAAAGGGTTGAAGAAAATGATTTTTTTACTAGTCTAGAAATGCAAGAAAAAGAAAGGAAAGGTTCTTTTTATTTCCTGCTTATGATGTCCTTTTTTTTTTTAGAAAAGAAAATGAGATGAAGAGGAAGAAGCCTAATGCACCTAAATGAACAAAGAAGCAAGGGAACCCAAGGAAGGCCCTAAAGGGGTCCCACCGGGCATGCCAGAATGTTTCTATTCAAATTTTGCTTTCAATTTCAAAGGAGAGAAACTTAAGAAGGAATGGTCAAGGCTTGATGTGTACCTAGATATAGTCTGCGCACCATAATCCAGACGCTGTGAGTACTCCTCTTTGGCTGTGGAGGAATGACACCTGCAAAGAAAAGAAGCTTGGATAAAAGAAGGCATTAAATGGACAGATGGTGGGTTGTCAAGCAAAAGCTTGATCCCAGAAGTATGAAAACTTCCTTAAGGGATATAAACCCACTAACCAATAAAAAGAAATGTCTGACAAATAATAGAATGATAAAGAATTGAAATGATAAAGAAATGGAATGAAAAAGAGAAGCAAGGACTTACTTGAGAGAAGCTGTCGAACTGGTTATAGTCGTTGGCGTCAGTTGGTAAAGGTGCCGACATCGGTTAATATGCCGATGTCAGTTGGGGTAGTGACCGGCGTCGGTCGGGGCAAAGATCTTTGGGCGAAGTCTGGTTAAGTCTGTGGTCCATGGACAGAGTTTGGTCAGGGTCTGGGTTTATTTGAGTGGTCTGTGGACAGAGTCTGATCAGGGTTTTGGTCTGTGGACAAAGTTTTGGGCTTGGTTGAATGGTCTGGGGTCTGAGTCTAAAAATCTGGTTAAATGGGAATAATGTATGGTCCGATAGAGGACGGAGGAAATAGGGAGGTAGATAAGTCAAGATTCGGGTCTGGATTGATTAACAGTCTAGTCTACGGAGATATTGTTTGAAAGCAATAACTGAAAAGAGAATAAAAACATAGACAATATACTTACCTGTGCCTTGTGGAAGGTGTGCTACCAATGATTCCCATACCTGCTGTTGATGTAGCTTGCATGGAGAACCTGTTGCTGATGGAGAACTTGAAACAGTTGCTGCACCTGAGAGAGAGAGTGAGAGGCTTGACTGAGAGATTTCGTAGATTGATGGATGGTCGAAGATTAGGATTCGTTAGTTGCTTCCAGGGATTCTCTGATTTTTGATTCGGATCCCTCAAAGAGTTTGAAAAATTGGTTAAGTATAACCGACGTCGGCGATTCCGCCGGCATCGGCCAACAATTGACCGACGTCGGCGGGCTTAAAACGGGCAAAAAGAGCCACTAAGCCCGTTTCTCATCCGCCAAGTGCACTATCCATTGGAGAATGCCGAGGGTTGGGATAAATACGCACAAGAGTTTGTTAGGCGGTTAGAAGAATTAGGAATAGATCTTGGGTGAGTCATAGGATAGGAATTAGTCCAAGGCGAGGTGTCCCAGGCGAGGTGTCATGGGTGATGTGTCCAAGGAGGGGGGTTAATTCAAAATAAATTAATTATTTTAACTTAGTAATTGTTAGGAATGGACTAAGGGAGAAAGTGACCAAGGGTTAGACACTATTTAGGTGTCTACATTTGCCCCTTTTTGTCTTATTGGTTGCTTTAAGCGAACTGTAAGACAAAAATAGGAGTTGGTTGCCCCAGGTATGGGATAAGGTTGATCAAGTGAACTGCAAGACGAAAATAGGTGAGAGTTGGTTGTCCCGATTATGGATGAGGTATCGCGAGAGCAGGCGAACACTATCCCACCAGGCGTGCCAGAATGTTTCTATTCAAATTTTGCTTTCAATTTCAAAGGAGAGAAACTTAAGAAGGAATGGTCAAGGCTTGATGTGTACCTGGATATAGTCTGCGCACCGTAATACAAACGCTGTGAGTACTCCTCTTTGGCTGTGGAGGAATGACACCTGTAAAGAAAAGAAGCTTGGACAAAAGAAGGCATTAAATGGACAGATGGTGGGTTGTCAAGCGAAAGCTTGATCCCAGAAGTATGAAAACTTCCTTAAGGGATATAAACCCACTAACCAATAAAAAGAAATGTCTGACAAATAACAGAATGATAAAGAATTGAAATGATAAAGAAATGGAATGAAAAAGAGAAGCAAGGACTTACTTGAGAGAAGCTATCGAACTGGTTACAGTCGCCGGCGTCGGTTGGTAAAGGTGCTGACGTCGGTTAATATGCCGATGTCAGTTGGGGTAGTGACCGGCGTCAGTCGGGGAAAGGATCTTTGGACAAAGTCTGGTTAAGTCTGTGGTCCATGGACAGAGTTTGGTCAGGGTCTGGGTTTATTTGAGTGGTCTGTGGACAGAGTCTGATCAGGGTTTTGGTCTGTGGACAAAGTTTTGGGCTTGGTTGAATGGTCTGGGGTCTGAGTCTAAGAATCTGGTCAAATGGGCAGAATGTATGGTCCGATAGAGGACGGAGGAAACAGGGAGGTAGATAAGTCAAGATTCGGGTCTGGATTGATTAACAGTCTAGTCTAGGGAGATATTCTTTGAAAGCAATAACTGAAAAGAGAATAAAAACATAGAAAGTATACTTACTTGTGCCTTGTGGAAGGTGTGCTACCGATGATTCCCGTACCTGCTGTTGATGTAGCTTGCATGGAGAACCTATTGCTGATGGAGAACCTGAAATAGTTGCTGCACCTGAGAGAGAGAGTGAGAGGCTTGACTGAGAGATTTTGAAGATTGACGAATGGTCGAAGATTAGGATTCGTCAGTTGCTTCCAGGGATTCTTTGATTTCTGATTCGGATCCCTCAAAGAGTTTGAAAAATTGGTTAAGTATAACCGACGTCGGTGATTCTGCCGGCGTCGGCCGACAATTGACCGACGTCGGCGGGCTTAAAACAGGCAAAAAGAGCCACTAAGCCCGTTTCTCATCCGCCAAGTGCACTATCCATTGGAGAATGCCGAGGGTTGGGCTAAATACGCACGAGAGTTTGTTAGGCGGTTAGAAGAATTAGGAATAGATCTTGGGTGAGTCATAGGATAGGAATTAGTCCAAGGCGAGGTGTCCCAGGCGAGGTGTCATGGGTGATGTGTCCAAGGAGGGGGGTTAATTCAAAATAAATTAATTATTTTAAATTAGTAATTGTTAGGAATGGACTAAGGGGGAAAGTGACCAAGGGTTAGACACTATTTAGGTGTCTACAGTAATCTTAACACCTTGTCACCACCTTTCATGGAGGAGTTATAGTGTATTCTTGGGGTGTCTTGGCCACCTTTTGTGGAGGAGTTACTTACGTGCTCTCCTATATTTATTCTTCACTTTGGCCATATCATGTTAATCAAATTTTGGCTTTCTCCATTTTGTCTTGTGCAATTTAGCTTCTTGTATAATTTCAAATTGCTTTAGCTTCTATGTGGTGTGCACTTGCTTCATCTCGTGTGATCACTTCTCCATTGCATTCGTATTATCCAAATTATGGAAACAACTCTGATATGGTATCAAAGCCACTTCGGTAATCGTGTGTCTGGTTACGCTATTCTAAAATTCTTACTTTGCTTTTTTAGTAGTTTTTTTTAACTCTGTTGTTTTGGTAGAGTTTTTTGAAAACTCATGCAAATACATACAGAAACTTGTTCAAAAAATTACTTCTGAGTTAGAATTTTCCAAGACATCTTGTCTAGATCTGTTGTGGCTTTAGCAAAGGTAGAAGAATTTCTTTTCTTTTGGTCATTATGCAGGAAAAGACAAATCTCTGTAATGCATGCTTCTCTCATTGCAAGTTAAAGTTATTCTGATCTGAATTAGTCATCTGAATCAGTCATTTGATAAGTGGAGAGAGGCGCAGTCCAGTGACAGATCGCCCATTTCAGTGCCTTCATTTCTTCTACTCCTGCTTCAAGGAAGGGGTCGACTGCATATGGGACTCGGCCTAAGCGCTAACCTCAGCTTGCAAGAGTCGGTGGACTGTTGTCTAACTGTTTGACAAAATTCTGATGTTATCCTTCTTCCACGCCAAGTCTTTCTTGCAACGCCTTCAACAACCGCAAGGTGCCAAGCAGTCGTACGACGTTTAACAGGTCTGCAATTCATTTTTTTTGTTTTTTCTGAACAAAATCTAGACTGTGTTTTTTTTTGCGCCCCTTCCTTGCTTGGTGTCCCATGTGGGCCCTTGGACACTTGGCATCCATCAAATTGTCCTTTGCTTTATTTTCTTTTCAGTTAAAAATTGACTTGTAAAAAAAATTAGTCAATTTCACTGAATATTAAGATTTTTAGACAATTTGATAATTTGGGGGTTTACATTTAAAACTTGTATCTTCAACCTACGAAGACGAAAGGTGAGGCCCAAGTTAGCAGGAGGTCAATTCCCCCTTAGAAAAACCTCTTTTGGATTCCTCATTCTTTGCCAAATCCAACGAGTGGTTGGAAGGCCACTTTCTCTCTCAAAACAGGGATTTTTTTAATGTTTTTAGTGCTTTTTTTGCAAAAACACTAGTTTACGGGAAAATTAAACATTTAATATCTTGCAAACGGTAGCTCAAATTTGGGTGTCATTTTTTTCAAAAGTATTTGTAATTCAATTATCCACAGTGTAGGCTTATTATTTATCAAAAATTTACTAGTTTATAAAGTGCCTAAAATTTGGGTCTCTCAGGACGCATTTTCAGCTGAGTCTGATGTCCTGTTTGCTTAAGTCTTCCACTGATTACTCTAAGACGCATTCTCGGCTGAGCTTGAAAAATTTTAAGTGTGCAATTTAATATTTGGGGGGGGGGGTCAATATTTTTGGGGGGGGGTGTGATTGCTTTTCACAACTTATAAATCTTTGCTTTCATTCTCCTTTCTGCATAATTTCACAACTTGCAATCAACACAACTTCACCTAAATTCAGCTTAAAATAGATTATTTTAAACTTAAACCCCTAACACCCTTCAAATATTATGAATGGAAGGTTAAAATGTCAATCATTCTTAGAACCAAAGGGTTGTATAGGATCACCATGGGTACTAAAGTAGAACCCAACATTGATGCTGAAAAAGGTCAAGTGGTACTGATCTTGTCTGTGTATCTAGAACTTCTCTACCATTTAGAAAAATCTAAGACTCCCAAAGAAATATGGGACACCTTAGAAAACTTATTTGGGAAGCTTGATGAGATGAGAGGTCATGAGCTCGAAAATGAACTCAGAAGTCTAAGTCCTAGCAACTTTGACACCCTACAGGACTTCTTCACTAAGTTTAAGGCCCTTAGATTGCAATTGAAAGAATGCAGGATAGAGAAAAAAGATGATCAACTCATCCTTTCTATTCTCACAAAGTTAGGTCCAAGCTATTCAGTCTTTGTCTCCACTTTTCATGCCACAAAAAGTGCCCTTGGCACTACATGGAAAATGCCTTCTTTACATTCATTCATTTTCGACTTGACTAGGGAGAAAGATAAGCTAATTCAAATGGGCACAATGAAGGATACTCAACCCCAAGATTTGATAGCTGGAAATGGTAAAGATAAGACTTCAACAAAGGAGAAGAAGAAAAAAATAAGGACTAGGAGAAGAAGAAAGAAAACAAAAATCCTACCAAAAACAACACTTCCTCTTCCTCTTCCAATGCTAAACCCAAGAAGGAGAAGGTTAAGTTTGCCTATTGTAAAAAGACAGGGAATGATGAACACAAATGCATGAAGAAACAAATAGATCACTTAACTCATCTTCTAGAGAAGAACAACATAGGTGTCCCTGAGTCCATCAAGCAGAATTCATCTACCCAAGATTCTACCAAGGCAGAAGGCAAGGGTAAGGAGAAGGAAAAGGGCAAGGCCCTTGTCACAACTAAAGCTTCTACAAAATCATGGGTCATTGATTCGGGTGCTTATCACCACATGGGCTCTTCACTATTTGAGTTTTCATCTTTAGAGCCTTGTAGCATGACTTCAATTAGTTTGGGTGATGACACATCAGTTTTCATTGCAGGGAGAGGGTCAGTTGAAACGGAAAGAGGAACATTTAATAATGTTCTAAGTGTTCCTTCTCTTTCAACCAATCTCCTATCAGTATACCAAATCACTCACATTGGTCGGGGCATGAGAGTTTAGTTTTCACCAGATTTAGTGGCTATCAGGGAGTTGCATAGTGATACTATAGTGGCAGTGGGTAGGGCAGATCACCAAGCAAGGTTATACACCTTCTCACATTTTGCACTAAATTCTTTTCCAATAACATTGCTAACTCATTCCGATGGAGTTAGCAAATTGTGGCATGAGCGGTTTGGCCACCTTAACTACCACTATCTTGAGCAACTTTGCAAACATGACATGGTCATTAGCTTGCCTGGTGTCTAATTCTCAAAAAGACTTTGCGAGGGGTGCTCCCTTGGGAAGCATCTCGAAGCAAAATTTGACAAAGACAAATCTTGGAGGGCTTCACAACCTTTAGATTTAGTCCACAGTGATGTATTAAGACCCTTTTCTAAACCATCTTTCACAAGGGCCAAGTACATCCTCACTTTCATTGATGATTTCTCTAGGTACACTTGGATATATTTTCTCAAACAAAAGTCTGAAGTGTTTGAAAATTTTATAGATTATAAGGCTCTTGTTGAGAAATAGAGTGAGAAATCCATCAAGGTTCTTCAAACTGATAATGGAGGGGAGTATGTTAGTATTAGGTTTGAGCAGTTTTGCACCATAGAGGGGATTGATTTGCAGTGCATAGTCACTTACAGTCCTTCACAAAATGAGGTTGCAAAATGCAAAAATAGGTTCTTAAAAGAGATGGGTAGCTGTATGATTCACTCTAAATCCTTAGCACCATAGTACTAGGCCAAAGCCATCAACTATGCTTGCTACATTCAAAACAGGGTTCCTCACAAAGCTTTGAAAGGGATAACACCCTTTGAAGCTTGGCATAAAAGGAAACCTGATGTTGAGCACCTCAGAGTTTTTGGATCCCCAGCCATCACCCACATTCCAAAGAAGAAATGCAAAGCTATGGAACGACAGTCCAAGCCTTGCATTTTTGTAGGATATCTGGATGGTATTAAGGGATATTGCCTTCTAGATCCAGTCACTCATGAGTTGTTAAGTGAGAGAAGTGTCCACTTTCAGGAGAGAGACTCAACACTTGACACTTCTTCTCCCTCATTGGATCTACTTCTTCATGATGATTCCTCATCAGATTTAGATCAACCACAATAGGTTCTTGAGCCAGAGACATCTTCTTCTTTGAGTCTAGACAGTGAGGACAGTGATGTAGAGTCATCCACCTCTAGTCAGTCAGAGGATGAGGAGTTAACACTTGACTTGCCCACTTTCGGGCCACTTTGGGCCAGATAGACACTTGAGAGTGCTGACACTTGGGCAGGAGATCTCATAGATTACATATGTACTAGGGGGATTTTCAGAGAGATCCACATGCCTTATTTACTTCAATTTTAGGTCCATAGACTTTTCAAGAGGCATCAGGGGTACCTGAGTGGGATAGTGCTATGGAGGAAGAATATTATTCCTTAATCAAAAATCACACTTGGGATTTGACTTCACTTCCTAAGGGAAAAAAGATGGTTTGATGTAGGTGGATATATTAGACCAAGTTTGTAGTAGATGGGTCAGTTGATAAGTACAAGGTACGATTGGTCGCCAAGGGTTTCTCAGAGGTGGTAGGCATTGACTACTCAGAGACCTTTGCACCTGTTGCAAAGATGACTTTTATCCAACTCACCTTGGCTATTGCTGCAACACATGGTTGGGATGTGCATTAGATGGATGTGAAGAGTGCCTTTCTTCACGGAGACCTAGAGGAGGAGATCTACATGGAGCAGCTGCCAAGATTTGTTAAAGATTCTTCCTTAGTATGTAGACTTAGGAAATCTATCTATGGCCTCAAACATGCCCCTCAAGCTTGGTATGCCAAGATGGATTCCTTCCTTATCACAATAGCTTTCACTAGGTGCCATTCTGATCCCTATGTCTACTTCTTACAGAAAGATGATTCACTCCTAATCTTGGTTATATATGTTGATGACCTTTTGATCACCAAGATTTCATCGGCTATTACAGCAGTGAAGGCATCTCTTCAGGATAGATTTGACATGATAGACTTGGGTTTGTTGCACTACTTCTTTGGCATCGAGATCTCACAGTCAGATTTAGGTATTTCTCTTGCACATCCTAAGTATGCTTTTGACTTAGTGGCTCAATTTCACATGGCTGATTGCAAGCCATCTCTGACTCCCTTTCTATCAGGAGTCAAGCTTGAGGCTGATTGTTTTTCACCATTTGTTAATGCCACTCAATATCGACAATTTATTGGTAGTCTCATCTACTTGACTCACACCATGCCTGAGATATCATATACAGTGGGACTTGTCTCTAGATTCATGTAGGAACCTCATGAGCTACATTGGAAAGTAGCTAAGAGGATCTTGCATTACATACAGGGTTCACATAGATATAGGATTCATTACAAATTTGGCATAGAGGTTGACTTGGTTGGATATATAGATTCAGACTGGTTTGGCAATTCACAGACTCACAAGTCCACTTTTGGTTATAGTTTCTAGGTTCAAGCCCTATCAATTGGTCTAGCAAGAAGCAGAATGCTATTGCTATATCATCCATAGAGGTAGAGTACAGGGGAACTATTAATGCAACTACTGAGGCTATTTGGCTTCAGGGGATACTTTCTGAGTTTAGCATTCCTATTAAGCAACCCACCATCATTTATTGTGACAACTAGAGTATCATTCAAATTTGTAGGAATCTAGTTCAGCACTAGCGGACCAAGCACATATAAATTCACATGCATTTCATTCGGGAGCTTATTCATAGTCAGGTCATTGAGTTGATATTTTTCCAGTCTTTGGAGCAGGTTGCAGACATCTTCACCAAACCTTTCACTGAGAGCAAGTTCATTCATCTACAATCTCTTCTTAGGGTGCGGTCCACATCTGCAGTAGCATCATCTTCGAGGGGGGCCCACTAGCCTCTTCTTTCTTTTATGTCTCTCTTTTGGGGGGGGGGGGGGGAGTTTTTTCCTACGGGTTTTCTCCTTTTCTCTATCTTATGGGAGATTGCATTTGTACATGGGTACCTCATCAGGCCTAGTTTCCAGGACCCATTTTATATTTCCACACTACCCACCTAAGCTGCGCTTATGGGGAGGTATTAGTGTATGTTTTTATTTTTCCCTATTTTTTAATTAGGAAAATTGTATTTTGTGTGCATACATGGAGTTTTCTTACATTTGTGGGATAGGCTAGCTTATGTGGAGATGTGTGTCATAGATGTGTCATAGGTGTCATAAGTAACTCCCTTGATGGGAGTTACTTCTCTATTCTTAGCACCTTGTCACCACCTTTCATGGAGGAGTTACAGTCTATTATTGGGGTGTCTTGGCCACCTTTTGTGTAGGAGTTACTTACGTGCTCTCCTACATGTATTCTTCACTTTGGCCATCTCATGTTAATCAGATTTTGGTTTTCTCCATTTTCTCTTGTGTAATTTAGCTTATTGTATAATTTCAAATTGCTTTAGCTTCTATGTGGTGTGCACTTGCTTCATCTCGTGTGATCACGTCTCCATTTCATTCGCATTATCTGGATTCTAGCAACAACTCTGATATGTTTTAGTCATGCTTTCTATTTTGTCTTATGTTTTCTATTTAATCATTTTTTTTATAATGGTAAAATCATCTTAGACTTCAATGAAATTATTTTAAATGTTAATGAAACTATCCAAGTAAATAGCGAATTCATTCTGCATAACAACAAATTCATTGTAGCCAACAACCAATTCATTTTTGGGAATTTTTATAAGAATAATGAAACTATATTTATCTTCAACAAATTCATTAGACTAAATAGTGAATCTGTAGCATACTATGGTGACTTTGAAGCACACTATGGTAAATTCATTTTGCACTTGTAGTGGTCATCTTTTGGAGACCATAACTTTTAACTCAAGACTCTATTTGAAGTCTCATTTGCACTAAAATGAAGGTCTCAAAGATAAGAATGCAACCATGAAAAAAATTAAACTTTGGATTATTTCTAGATAATAACAAAATTATTCTAGTAAAATAGTGAAATTGTCAAAGAAAGCATTTAAATCAGTGAAGATAGTGAAATCATTTTGTAAATGTGTTTTTCATATTTTTTTTACTTCTAATCTACTAACAAATTCACTATTTGCTCTGATTGTGTAACAATGAAAACATTTCAAAGGATAAAACTTAATGCCTTTTTTATATCTTTTTTACTTTCTTTTTTAGCTAATTTTTTAGGTTGCCTTGTTTTTTCTACTTTTAAAAGACTTTGAACAGTTTTTGAAAGTTGTTACTTTAAGACAAACAAACAAAAAAAAAGCTAAAAGTCAAAGTTTTATTGCTCTTAATCTTTTCTTCATTTGTAATTTTTGGACTAACCTTTTTTATTTTTTTCAAAGATGATAACCATATAAATTCAGTCATTTTTACATTTTTATTTATGTAGCTAATTAGCTCAGATTTTATTTTTGGAGTTAATTTATTATTTTTTTTCTCAAACAAGTAGTAATTATCTCATATTTCAATTTTTTGGTGTTTAAATTAACCTTTTATTTTCAATCAATTTGCTTTCTAATTATTGTATTTATGTTTCTATTATTGTATATGTTCTTTCTTTAGCATCACATTAGTGACAATACTAGGAAATCAAAACAATGTTTTCAACTTTTTGTTATCTTAAGTTGTGCTTGTATGTATACTCTTTTCTTGTCATCACATTGGTGATGATACCTAGGAATTAGAGATAAATGTTAACTTTTTTTTTTGTTATGAGCTCTATCGACTGTGGATTTCATCACCATGTGGTAGGTTAACCCTGTGTACTAGTGAGGTATATAAATTGAGTTAAATTTGTCATTACTAGTTAGGTAGTGTTGTGTTTTAAGCATGCCATGAAGTGAGGGGGTTTCATCTTCCAAAATTAGGCATTAGAAAAAATGACTTAAAGTTTGATTTTTTAATTTCAACACACTAAAATCTTATGATTGTGTTATGTTAGAGAGTTTATCAAGATTGAATATGAAATACCAAATGTACTACCACCTAAACAAAGTAAAAATGATAAATGAGCAAGCAACTATAAGAGAGAAATTGAGAGTGTAACAATGCAAATAATTTATGAATATATGAAGAGTATATATGTACAAATAGGTGAGTAGATGTGTAGCTCCCTCTATAATATTGGTAAACCCACCTAGAATAGTGATAACCTCCATACTCAAAACAGTCAATCAATAGTCAACTGATCAAAGGAGTAAATCCCACTAGCTAAAATAGGGTGGTCAAGTGTAACTCCCTATGACTAAGTACACCTAATCAAGATAAAATATGTGTATAATAATAACTTGAATAAAATAAAGTTATATACTAACACCTTCCTTAAGTGTAAGTTAGGTGGGTAGAGGAAATGGGTCTTGTTAACAAGGTATGATGAGGTACCTATGTACAAAGTAACTTTCATCAAGTGGAGAAAGGGGAAAAAAACTGAAAATAAAAACTCCCCATCCCCCCAAGAAAGAGAGAAAAGAATAAGAGAGGGATAGAAGCTCCCACCCACCCCTTGAAGATGATGTTGAAGTAGTCTACACTCAAATAACAACTCACAAGATGACCAATATTGATAATGAGATCCTTTATCTGAAAACTATAGAAACTTCATTTGCATTGATCAATGGTTTTTCCTTTTTCTAAAGGAAGAACATGAGGTGTGTACTAAAAATGTACTCATTCCATAAAGGAAGATGAAGGCAATAGTACAAAGATATCTATAACATTTCAAAAAATAAGATGAGGCATAGGTTTGCACATAAAAAAATAGATGTAATGTCACTACAGTGATCCTATCAAATTAAGGACATGAGACACTCTTTAGAAAAATGTCCATGTGAAGAGGAGAGCTCAACTCAATAACTATTAAAATTGAACAATATACTATAGATGAAGCACACATATCCACAATATGAATAACCAAATGAACATATGAGTTTGCAAAGCTCTCAATGGGTGTGCTCGCATTGAAAATAATAGACTCCTCTAAAGTATAATAATTTAAAGTCTCTAAAAGATCAACATATTAAATAAAGATGAAAGTAGAATATACAGTGGGATAACTAAGGTCAGGGAGAATATTATCCTATAGTGGTGGCTCAATAGAAAAAAGAGCATAGTACACTATGAATGTGTCATCACAATAAATAGGAGTAGGATGAGGGAGAACAATAATATATGAAGAAATGATAGGAAGAGGAGGAAGTGTGATATAGATCTCACCAGGATCTCTAAAAAGAGACTCTAGGATGATCCAAAAAATGCAAGTACATGTTGTATGTTCCACATGGCAATGAAGATCCATCGAAACATGTAATATTAAGGTATCAATAATCTTATAACAAGTTTTATCCCACTTGTTATACTGACCAAAGTCAGTACGGGAAGGAATATTTCCATATAAGAATGGAGTATGATTGTTGCTTGTGAGTAAGTGTTCTATGTAAGAATGTTAAGAAGCATAATTAGTCTTTCCAAGAAGAACCAATGGTATAGAATCAATTCTCCTCATCAGCTAGTATCTCTCAAGTAGAGTCAACATGACTGAGAGAAGACACCAAAGAAGTGCACTGAGAAAATAATGCATAAGTGATCATGCATGATCAGTAATGGGTGTCAGGATCTACTAATAATACTTTTAAGAATGTGAGAGCATATATGCAAATGACACCAAAGTGGCACACAAGTCACTAAAACTGAGTGTTCCCACAAAAGAGAAAGTAGGGCCCACAACAAACCCTCTGATATAATTAGCAATTACCCCACTAAAATTTACAAGTATAATGTATACTCAATGTGAGGATGTTAGACTCAACTAAAAATGCATCCAAATAGGTAAGAGTAAATAGTTGCACAAGTACTAATGAAATATTAAAAAATGGATGCCAAACTTTACTGATAATGCATCCAAATATGAGAAATTAGTGTAATAAGTGATATTGTATTAAATCCATGGAGGACATAGGGTTTTGTCAATAATGCATATGTGTATAAATCTCAAAAAATATATAAAATGTTATTTTGAGGGGATCTAATAGTGTATCAGATCAGACCTTGCCCTCTAGTGTAAAAAAGTACACTAGAAGTACTAAATAAGGGGTCACGATGTGGGGTTCTGGGGGTAACAACCCACAACATGGTTACGGGGAAGCACCCTTTAATGTTCCCTATTGTGGAATTGGGCAGGGTTAAGGGATGGATCCCTCAATGATAAAGATAATATGAATCTTGCGTGGCCCTTAGAATAGCCCAAAATTCACCAATTTTAACCAAAAAATCCCCTAGAATGGATGTCGATTACCATCAAAAATGTGTTTAGAAGGAGAGAACAAGTGCAAAATAGTGAGAAAACAATGAATGAAGGAGAATATAGTGGTTTACTTTTGAGGGAGTTTTACCACCTACCAAAATGGACCTCACCCTCTGTCTTCAACAAATGAAATATGAGAGTGTTGGGGATCAACCAACAATATGATTACACTTATGAAAGCAATAAACCGCGAAATTAAATCAGATAGATAAGTAACTAGAATCAGATAATAGCAAAGAACAAGAGATACAAGAAACCACCCTGAAAACTTGTATTAAACTCTTTACAAAAGGAATACAATTGAAGAAAATTCTTTCTTCCACACCTCTCTCAGATGCACAAGATCTCTCTCTAGATCTCTATCCCTCAAGAGCTCTCTCTCTCAAGTACAATCAACTCCAACAACCTAGATTGATACAACTCTATACTGTTCTTCAACATTCACATACAATGAACTACTACAATAATCACACTAAGCTAAGAAGATCTAATTCTACATATAGAATTAGGAGACTTGAGCATGCACTTACAACCAACAGTTAAGCCTCTTGAACAAGGGCTCTAAAAACAATCTTACTAATAATAGAAACGCGAACTTAAGAATAAGACTTAAACTCATCATGTAAACACTCGGTTCTATCCTCAAAAATAGCATTCTGGACGCACAGGTAACCGACACCGATTCCTGCCTGCTTGCCTGTGACCGACGTTGGCCGATACCCTGCCGACGCCGGTGTCTCTTCAACTACACCTGATCAACGTTGGTCACTCCTGACCGACGTTGGTGACTGTGTAAACTTGAAACTTTGGTAATGCACTCATATGTGAAGCTTTTAGGCTCCACACCTTAACAATCTCCCACTTGGAGATAAACAGCTGCACCAGTACCTGTACAACAACATCTTCTAGCTCCTCCATCTTCAACTCAATCATGAAGACCAACAGAAGTTAAATGAAGATTCAACTTCTCCTTTGTAACTGGTTTGGTTAACATATCATTAGGATTCCTATCTGTATGGATCTTCTCCAGCTTCAACTCACCATCCTCCAATACCTGTCTTATGAAGTGGTACCTTAGCTGTATGTGCTTGGTTCTTGAATGAAAAGCTGAATTCTTAGCCAAATGGATTGCACTCTGACTGTCACTATACAATTTGCAACTCTCATGCTCCCTTCCAAGCTCTTCCATGAACCGTGTCATCCATATCATCTCTTTGCTAGCCTTTGTGGCTGCAATATACTCTGCTTCTGTAGTTGACAAGGCAACAACTTTCTACAACTTTGATATCCAGCTAACCGCTGTTCCACCTACAGTGAAAATATATCCTGTGGTGCTCCTCCTGCCATCCAAATCACCTACCATATCTGAATCTACATAACCATGTAGAGAAGTATCTAAACCTCCATAGCACAAGTGCCTACTGTTGGTTCCTCTCAGATATCTGAGGATCCACTAAACTGCTTTCCAATGTTCCTTTCCTAGATTGGCCATATACTTACTTACAACACCCACTACTTGGGCAATATCCAGTCTAGTACACACCATTGCATACATCAAACTTCCTACTACGGAAGAATATGGAACCTTACTCATGTACTCTACCTCATCATGTGAATTAGGACATTGTTCTTTACTCAACTTAAAATGTCCAGCCAAAGGTGTGCTTACCGGTTTAACATCCTGCATATTGAACCATTTCAACACCTTGTCCACATAATCCTCTTGAGACAATATCAACCTGTGATTTTTCTTGTCTCTCTTAATGCTCATGCCAAGGATTTTCTTTGCTGCTCCCAAATCCTTCATAGCAAAAGTTTGAGCTAATTTCACCTTAAGCTCAGAGATATCCTGCATGTGTGATCCTGCAACCAGCATATCATCTACATAAAACAATAGAATAATATATCTACCATTATCTAATCTCTTAAGATACACACAATGGTCAGATTGACACCTACTGTAGCCATGCTCAGTCATAAACCTGTCAAATTTCAAATACCACTGTCTAGGAGCTTGCTTGATGCCATACAAGCTTTTATTCAATCTGCACACTAACTTCTTACCTTTGACCTCAAATCCTTCCAGCTATTCCATATAAATTTCCTCATCCAAATCCCCATGAAGAAATGTTGTCTTAACATCTAGCTGCTCAAGATGCAAATCCTCAATAGAAACCAAAGACAATACAATTCGTATAGAAGTCATTTTAACAACAGGAGAAAATCTCACCAAAATCAATACCTAGCTTTTGTGCAAATCCTTTCACTACCAATCTGGCCTTATATCTAATATGTCCATTCTCACCTTCCTTCAACCTTTAGGTCCATCTGTTCTTCAGTGTTCACTTACCAGTTGGTAACTCAACCAAATCCCATGTTTGGTTCTCTCTTAAGGATTCCATCTCCTCAACCATGCCATGCTCCCACTGACTCTTAGACTCCACCTGTATTGCTTCTTCAAAACTCTCTGGTTCTCCACCATTAGTTAGCAATAAATAGAATAATGAAGGAGAATATCTAATTGGAGGCTTACTTACCCTTTCTGACCTCCTAATGGGTGTCTGAGACTTGTTCACAACACGCTGTCCACCCAAATTCTCTGACAGTGACCGACCTCGGTCACCTCCAGACCTGTTACTGGCTGACGCCAGTTCTGCCTGACTGACGTCGGTGCCTGTCCTACCGACATCGGTCTCTGTATGACCGACATCGATTTCTGTTCTGCCGATGCCGGTTCCTATCCTGCCGACGTCGGTCTCTGTGTTTTCATGCAAGTTATTATTTCTTTTTCCCGTGAGCTCATTTTGGACCGTCACCTCGTCCAATTCACCATTGCTCTGCCCAGATTGATTTAGCTTCTTTAGCTAATCACTATACATCACTTTTTCATTAAAAATAATGTCATGGCTCCTAATTATCTTGTTAGTTCCTAGATTCCAAAATCTGAAACCAAAATCATCTGAGCCATAGCTAATAAATGTGCACCTCATAGACTTAGCATCCATCTTCTTTCTATTTTCCTTATCTACGTGCACAAAGGCTTCAAAACCAAAAACTTTGAGAAAAGAGAGATCTACCTTTTTACCTGTCCAAGCCTCTTCTGGAATTCCACCATCTAGAGCTGTAGAGGGTCCTCTGTTAATCAGGTACACTGCAGTGTCAACAGCTTCTGCCCAAAACTCTAAGGGCAAACCAGCATGCAATCTCATACATCTTGCATGCTCCATGATTGTTCTGTTCATCCTTTCAGTAATTTCATTCTACTGAGGTGTCCTTGGAACCATCCTTTGCCTACGGATTCCATGCATATAACAATACCAGTTGAACTTATAACTACAGAACTCTCCACCATGGTCAGATCTCAGGCTCTTTAATCTTTTGCCTATTTCATTCTCAACCATAGCTTTCCAAATCTTAAAAGTCTCAAATACATCAGATTTCTTCTTAATACAATAGATCCATACCTTTCTTGTAGCATCATCTATGAACGAAACATAGTACTGTGATCCTCCAATAGAAGCTACCTGAGCCGGTCCCCACACGTCTGTGTGAACAATCTACAACTTATGCTTCTTCTTTGTAGACCCAGTCTTGAGAAATCTAACCCTTTTCTATTTTCCAAATATACAGTGCTCACAAAATTCTAGATCCATGCTTTTCAAATCTGAAAGCTTACCTTTAGACTTAAGAATTGACATCCCCTTCTCACTCATGTGGCCAAGCCTTGAGTGCCACAATTTTGCATCCACATCTGAAGTAGATAATACAAAAGGAGAATTGTTAGTAACATAATTACACAAATAGAGAGTATCTACTCTCTTACCTCTGGCCATAACAAGTGCACCCTTGGTCACCTTCCAAGATTCTGCTGTGAGAGTTACTATACAACCCTCATCCCCTAACTTTCCTGCAGAAATCAAATTTCTCTTCAAGCTAGGAACATGCATAACTTCTCTCAACACCCATGTTTTGCCATTCTGCATTTTCAGCTGCACTTTACCTTTGCCAATAATCTTACAAGGCTCATCATCCCCTAGATACACTATTCCAAAATCTCCATGGATATAGTCATAGAAATATTCCCTATTAGGGGTAGCATGAAAAGATGCACGAGAATATAACACCCAAGATTCTATATTATTATGCAAAGAGAATATTAAAGCATCTTGTGCAATACCTGCAACCTTTGCTTCTTCTTTTCCTTTGTGTTGATTGTCCTCCTTAGGCTTTGACCAGCAATCTCTGCTTATGTGCCCCATCATTCCACAATTCCAGCATTGAGGCCTTCTGTCATTTTTGGATTTGGATCTACCTCTCCCCTTAGACTTAGATCTTGATCTCCCTTTCTTGCTCTTCTCTTTTTGCCTTCCCCTGCTCTCAAAACTTAAAGCATTCCCAGATGTCTCTTCTGTGCTTTTCCTGCGAATTTCCTCATTCAAGATAACACTAACAACATCCTCTACTTTTAAAATATTTGATGCAGATGCAGTATTGCTAACTGCCATTACTAAGCTATGCCAGCTTTCAGGCAAAGAACATAATATTAAAAGAGCTTTTATTTCATCATCAAATAAAATTTTGACAGAACTTAATTGATTTACAATACCATGGAAATCATTCAGGTGATTAGATATAGATCCACCTTCCTGCATATGCAAATTAAATAGTTGCTTCATAAGATATACCTTATTAGAAGCTGAGGGTTTTTCGTACAAATTTGCTAAAGTAGTCATCATCTCTACCATTGTTTTTGCCTGTGATAAATTAGATATCACAGTAGATGCTAGACTCAGTCTTATAAACCCCAGAGCCTTTCTGTTAAGAACTTCCCATTCTTCATCATCCATGTCTGTGGGCTTCTTTGCAATCCCACCTAACGGTAAGTATAGATATTTTTGATACAGATAGTCCTCTATCTGCATTCTCCAATGTTGATAGTTTTTGCCATTGAACTTCTCCATTCTCAGTTTACTTTCTTCTGCCATTGCTTCTCCCACTCAAACAGAAATCCCTACAAAAACTCCTGTGAGCAACCTGTAATCAATACACACTACACATATCTGAACCACCTGTTAGTGAACCTGAGCTTTGATACCAATTATTGGATATCAAACTCTGAACCTACAACCAAGGCTCTGATACCACTTGTTGGGGATCAACCAACAATATGATTACACTTATGAAAGCAATAAACCACGGAATTAAATCAGATAGATAAGTAACTAGAATCAGATAATAGCAAAGAACAAGAGATACAAGAAACCACCCTGAAAACTTGTATTAAACTCTTTACAAAAGGAATACAATTGAAGAAAATTCTTTCTTCCACACCTCTCTCAGATGCACAAGATCTCTCTCTAGATCTCTATCCCTCAAGAGCTCTCTCTCTCAAGTACAATCAACTCCAACAACCTGAATTGATATAACTCTGTACTGTTCTTCAACATTCACATACAATGAACTACTACAATAATCACACTAAGCTAAGAAGATCTAATTTTACATATAGAATTAGGAGACTTGAGCATGCACTTACAACCAACAGTTAAGCCTCTTGAACAAGGGCTCTAAAAACAATCTTACTAATAATAAAAATGCGAACTTAAGACTAAGACTTAAACTCATCATGCAAACACTCGGCTCTGTCCTCAAAAATAGCATTCTGGACGCACAGGTAACCGACGCCAGTTCCTGCCTGCTTGCCTGTGACCGACGTTGGCCGATACCCTGCCGACATCGGCGTCTCTTCAACTGCACTTGACCGACGTCGGTCATTCCTGACCGACGCCGGTGACTGTGTAAACCTGCAACTTTGGTAATGCGCTCATATGTGAAGCTTTAAGGCTCCACACCTTAACAGAGAGAAGTAAAAAGGACCAAACAAAATTATTAACATCTCCTTATATCTCACAATTACAATATATTGTTTTTATATAAAAAACAATAAAAAATGATCTAATCTAGAACAATATTATTTTACAAAAAGAATAAAAATATCCCACACGCATTAATGTCCCCCACTCCCACTCATAATGTAATATCCTTAATAACTTACTAATTTTTTAATAAAAAATAATAAAGACCCGCTCTCCTTTTTAAAAAAACAACCCACCTTCATAAATTACTACGCAATAATATTCAAAGTCAATGAAATATTAGACTTTTTAAAACATTAAAATGCATTGTAGTTTTTAAAAAAAGGTGATTCAACTTCCAAAAAGGACTTTCCTACTCAATAAAAAAGGAAATACCATGAATCACTTTGAAAGGCTATTTTTAAGTATAAAATGTAGTTATAAATGTTACTAGCTATGGAAGGATGGAGTATGGTGGTTTCAAAATAACCTTAGTATCCTCCCTAATGAAATCACATTCTTGGGTTCATTATGTATACTTTAGAGGAGGTTGTGGGACATTGAACCAGAGTGATAGGAGTGAGTAGACCTGAAGGTTGGATAGAGACCAATAATGTTGATGGCCTCAGATCTAGTTATGGAAGGTCATTAAATAAGTCACATACCTCTAGTAGGTCATGAATCTCTAAAAATTAGGTCATATGCTGACAGGATTTAACGAGCTTCCATAAGTTTAGAATCACCAAGGAACACTTGCAGGTCCATTAGAGGTTGAAAATAATGTGCAGATCCATGAGAGATCCTTGAGAGGTTGTGGATAGTGTATAGATCTGTGATAGATCCTTTAGAGGCCATGTGATTGATATTAGGCCGTAAAAAACTCCTTGAAACCAATATATAGGTTATGAAAATAAAAAATTAGGGAGGATGGAAAATCAATTAGTAAGATACCATTGAAACCATGAACCAGGTAGTGATGCTCCAATTGAAAAATAAGACTTCTTGCATTTAGAACCTAATTATTCAATACAAACAAAGGAGAATGTATAAGTAAAGAACACTCCCAATAATGGAGTAAGGAAAACGAGCAAGAAACCAATTCTTTTTTTAATAGTAAACTATGAATTTCATAACAAGCTCAACAACACACAAAACTAGATAAGTAATTTACCATACGCGACGCTCTAATACAATGTCGAGGAGTTTTCCAAAATTAAAGATGGAACACTGAATACACTAACACTTGAACAAAATAAAAATGACAAATGAGCAAGCAACTTTAAGAGAGAAATCAAGAGTGTAACAATGCAAATCCTCCATGAATAGTTGAAGAACATAAATGTACAAATAGGTGAGTAGATATGTAATTCCCCCTATAATAGTGGTAACCCCCATCTATAATATTGGTAACCTCTATACCTCGAATATCCAACCAATGGTCAATCGGTAAAAAGAGTAATTCACTTAGAGTGATCAAGTGTAACTCCCTATGACTAAGTATACCTAGAAAGCTAAACCACATGTGTAGGAATAACCTAAATAAAATTAAAATAAAGTCCTACATTAGCATATTGGGCACTTTGAGACTAGACCCATTTGTGTGCATCCATCAAATTAACTTCTTCCATATTTTTGGGCCTCATCATACTAAAAGGTATATATAGAACTCCCTTAGATAAGTTTATTTAAACCTTAATCCTAGAAAAGTCATTTTTACCATCTAACTTGTAGTGCATCAGTTAGCAATTAGCACTGAGAAGCTACTTTCTATTCACCCTTTAAACTAGGTTTAGTGGGGCATGAGAATGGTGGGATCCTCTATAATTAGTACCTTGAAATATTAGACCCTAGCTAATGCAACTGATAAATAAGTGATATATAAAGCATATGAGTTATTCAAGTCCCTTTTCCTACTTTTTATCCTATTTTGTACAATGCATGTGTGTTTAGAGTAGAACTTGTTTGTATATTTCCTTTTGAAATACCACATGCTGAAATCCTTGATTGAAACCAAAAGTATTTTGAGTATTGAAACAAGTCATAATTTAAAAAATTTAAAGATCATAAGTTTAGTCATAAAAACCAAAACTCAAAATATCTTGCTATCAATCAAATTTTAATCTTTTTTATCTTTCACCTTTCTTAGATTCAAGTTTTTATCTTTTTTCCTTTTTGAGTCATAGCCTTTTCCTTAGAAATGTCACCTATTACAAGGCACATGGCTATGTTGTATAATCCTAGGTTGAGGGATAAGATTTTGGAAATGACCCCTTTCACTTTAGAAATTAGTAAAACCATATTGAGATCAAGGACAATGTTGAAAATGAGGAATGTAGACCTAGAGCCATTTTACCCCCTTCTCAAATCATAGAATATATTATAGCCAACAAGAATGAGGTCTTACTACAAACTTTAAATCTAAGATCCAAGTTTCCCCTTGATGTTGACCCTAATACCTTACATCATTTACTCTCTAAGAAGGAATCCAAACCTCCCACCCAAAATCAATCCACCTCTCTAACCCACTTCATTTTTAGGGAACCCCAAACCATTTCACATCAACATCAACCTACCACTAGTAAAGTTATTATCCAAAATCAACCAAGCATCCCATCCACTAGTTATATTAGCCTTGATTTCAACATCCCTCATTACACTAGCAAATGGAATCCAATTCTATCACCCCTACCATTTAGTATCACTCCACCCTCAAAGCCATAACAAATCCAAAACTCCCAATCTACCAACAACAATACCATGTCTAGTGGTCAGTCTAGTCAAGAGAATCAAAGACACAAATTCCCTCCTTTAAGATAACCATATGATGTTGTCTTTCAAAATTTGGTTGATGCAAACATGATCATGTTCTCTAATACCAAATACTTAGATGAAAATGTTCCAAAACTCAAATGGTATAGAAATAATGAATATTGTGAATACCACATAATTCAAGGTCATTCCAAAAAAATTTGTATGAGATTAAAACACCATATCCAAGATTATTAACAAATGACACATTTCAGTAAATCCAAATGTATCCACATCTAAAAATCATAGTTTAGGGGTATGTTAACATGTCTTTCCTGAGCATAATCAAGCTAGTCCACTCTAATTCAAGGTCATAACCTTTCATTAGTTTTCAACCAAACCATAGTAGATCAACCCACCTTGGTCACCATGGCCTACATTTCATTTTCAATGAGCCTATCTTTGGCCACTATGGCTTACCTTCCATTTTCAATGAGCCTATCTTCGATCATTTATCTATCTTTGATAATCCCCTCATCTAAGCTCACTTTGTTGAAAAACCTATCTTCAACCAAAATCCTATCTTCGACCAAGAGCCCATTTTTTACCAAGATCCCATATTGGACAATTCCTCCTCCAACCAACACAACCTATCACCCATTGTCCAAGCACCCAACCTCTTATCACATGTTAAATCCCACATCACCCAACAACATATATCCTAAGTGATTGAGGTACCTGTAGACAACAAAATCCATGAGCAAAAAATTATCAAACCCATCTATTTTGAAGTAAATAATAAAACTCATAGTATCGGCTATGAACCATTTGAAAATCAATGTACCAACGATAGTGCTAACTTTATAGTTTCTAAGGAAACTTCTTCCATATTTGAAATATGATCCATTCATAGTCCCTATGAAGATCATCTACCACCACTCCTTTCATCAATACCGCTAATCCTTCGTCCCATATTATAAATCCAACTCTCACACCCATTTATTGGGACCAACAATCTTACCTCCCATCACTTTCCTTCCATGATAATCAAATAATCATAGAATTCATAGCTAATCTCTAGCTAGAAGAGCATCAAGAAACATCTGCATATTTTGAGGAACAACAAGTGTTCCTCAATCAAGATGAATCTTATAATCCAAATCTAAAATTGACATCTCATAATGAAAACCTCTTCAAGGCATTATCAGATAATCAAAATCAAAATTTCAATAAAAATCCTAATCTAAATATAGAAAATAAAAAATATGAGTCCCTAATTTCACCTTTCGAGGTCACCCAAACAAGGAAAAAGCATATGCATGAAGGAAATGCACAAACACACACTATCTAAAAAGTAATAGAATTAAATGAGACAAGTGCATGAAAATGAAGTGACAAAAAAATAAAACAAGTTTTTAGACACTGAATTCAAATTGTGTGTTCATTTTAAGCCCAAATTGAAAGATTTATTCTTTTTTTAAGCCCAAAATTGAAAGATTTTTAAAAGAAAAGTGTTTTTTTTATAAGTATCAAATCTACTCTTTTCAAGGTCCTATAATAAAATTTGTTATAAGTCTTATAATGTGGTTTTGGATTAGCAAAGGAAGTTGAAAATGAGTTTTTTAAGTCTCAGATTTTTTCAACACAGTGAAATTATCATTTATCAGGATGAAACCACCGATTTATGTAGACACATACCAAAAATAAGAAACTAGTGAAACCACCAATAATCAAGGAAAATTGAAGATAATTAGGATGAAACCACAAATTTTCATGGAAAAACTATTGATCTGCATGGAAAAACCATTGATTTCAAGGGCAAAACCAACATTTTTTCTAGGCACAAAAATAAAATAAAAAACTATTTTAATGAATCTACTATTTAGCAGGATGAAACCACCATTTTTATGAAAGCATAATGATTCTTTTTTATGATTGCACATGTCTTTTTGATACCTTCACTTTGGCATAAATGAGAGGTCAAATGGAGATCCAAGTATAAAGTTATGGTTTGTGAAAGGTAGATATGTCTAAAAAATGGCACATGGAAAATTTGCCAATTAGAAGGATGAATCTACCAATTTCATTTAAGAATCCACCAATTTCATTTACAAATCCACTAATTTCTTTTATGAATCCACCAATTTCATTTGTAAATCCACCATTTTCCTTTTTTGAATCCATCATTTTTCAAGGTAAAACTTTTGATTACGATGCCCTGTAAAATGATAAAAAAAATCTAAAATTGAAAATTGAAACCATCAATTTATAGAGTAAAATTGCTAATTTAGGGGATGAAACTACTGATAAGTAGGGCAAAACTGTCAATATCACCTGGGATAGAAATTAGAAAGTTTTTAAAGAAAAAATACTAAATTAATCTAATGATTATGTTAATTCTTATAACTAGAAGAATGAGAAAGGTTAAGAAGGATTTATGGGGTGCATCATCATCCCACCAGGCATGCCATTATGTAGATCAAGAATCCAGAGAGGGTTAATTCATAGTAAGTGAATAAAACATTAAAATAATTACATGAAAATGACACTCTAATTTCAATCCCTAGGTGTGATTAAATATCAAATAAAAGGTGAATTAAATAAAAAGCAAACAAAAATGTTATACCTTATTTTGATATTCCTTTGCTTTCCGGTTCGAAGAGGCTTGTACTCAAATTTTAGATGAGAGATCTTTGCCAATGTTGACTCCATGTGTGGATAGAATTTCCCCTTATCTACTTTGTGTTTTAATTGACAATGTTGAATAATTATTGGGTGATGGCCTTAAGATTTTGTAGAACTTCACTATAATAGTTGGTCTTTGTGAAATAGTGTGAAGACCCTTTCATTTATAGAGTTGGAAAATGATTGTGGATGGTCTATATTAAGATAAAGATCAAGGGTCAGATATTAGTCCTCCATTCTCATAAATGAGAGATATGGAATGTATAATAAAATGGATGGAGTATGTCATATAAATTTAAGAGATTCAAATCATTACGCCTCCTTGAGTGTGTAAGAGGGGTGTAAGAGGAAGAGTGTGGAAGAAGTGTGCAGGAGTTTGTAAGAGCTCTAACTTTCACACTTGGTATGATTATGTCACCTTGGGTGAGGCAATAATTTAATTTGTGTATTTATAAAATAGATAATTCTAAATCCATGTAATTTTCCATTAAAAGAAGATTAGACTAATTAATTAGGATTAATACTTAATTAGAATAATTGTGGCCTTTTGCATTGTTCTTTTACAATTCAAATATTCATTTAATTGTCCTATAATAACACTTACAAATGAATTATTTGATATAAGGTGCGTGATGTCAAATTAAATGTTGTGATATGATGCATTACCCTAATCATGGATGTGTCAATGTAAATTTTGATTAAATTAGTAACTATACAAATAATTGGCTTAATTGATGATTATGACTAGATTTGTGTGTTATTACAAAAATTCATTCCACTTATAATTTCAATAGGGAAGTGATGAGAATGAAGTATCTATAGGGATAACTAATGTTTCTCACACTTGGTCAAAACTTTGTCTAAATTATTTAAAGTTTCATCAAAAGAGTCCCCATACACTGTAAAATCATTCATGTATACTTCAACACAATCATTGATGAGATCAATAAATATAGCAAGGACTATTTTTTGAAAGGTGGTTAGTGCATTACATAAGCTAAAGGATAAAACTATGTATGAAAATGTCCCCCAAGGACATGTGAAGGTGGTTTTATACGTGTCTTTAGGAACTACTCTTATTTGACTATATAAACTAAACCCATCTAAGAAGTCTATGACTTGGTCTATGAAGGGCAAGGGAAAAGAGTCTTTCATAGTTGTTTTGATTAGTTCCATATAATATGTACATATCCTCCATTTTTTATTTTTTTAAAGTAATATTACTATTTTTGAAACCCATTGACTATTTGAGATTGGATATATGAATCCTACATGCAATAGTTTTTCTATTTCTATTTTAACCATGTTTGATGTTTGATTTATCCTTTTTTGAGGTTGTCTAATTGGTTTGACATTTTCAATGTAGATATGATGGGTGGATACACTTGGATGGATGTCTTTCATGTCACTGTATTCTAATCAAAATCTTTAATGTGATTCTTGATTACATCAAATATCTTGAGCTCTTGTTCATCTTTTAAATAATTATTTATGCTTAACATTTTGCCTAGATGCATTTTAATTTATTTTATCCCTAGATAAATAGAATTTACTTGTTTTAATTCATTCATGAGAGAGTTCAAGGGACAAGGATGAGGTTGAAATATGTGGAAGGTGGTTATGTCTTTGAATAATGACTCACCTTCTGAAACCCCACCTACTAATGAGCAACATAAAGTTGTGAGGAAAGATTCCTTATTATTTTGTGTCTAGATAAAAACACTTTGTTGGAGAGGTGTCTGATCATATATTTTATGATGAGTGTACTCAAGTATGTTTTAATAACCTTGAATATGTGTTTTGATAATTTATAATGCCAAAATGGTTATCTACAAAGCAAGATTGGGCATCTTTGGATCTAGAGTAGGAATCTCCGGAGCTAGACTATTTTCTTCCATATAACCTATTAATTTATCCTCTAGCTAATTTGCATGGTTTTAATTGCTACCATTACAAAAGAGAAAATATTGTTGCCATATTTATCCAGTTCATCAAACCATAAGTGATATGATGAAACTATAGATGGTTTTACAGATGGAATAGAAATATTTTCTTTGCTTTCAATCTATTTGAGATTATCATTTCTCTAGACCTGTAATATATGAGTGTTGTAATTCTAGCCAGCCATGGCTTTCTTAGGATCAATGGATAACCAAATTTTTGACTCTTTATTTGAATTATTATAAAATATATAAGATATTCCTAAGATTTTATTGTTACTAGGACATCTTCTATAACCACCTTTGGTTTGGCAATGGATTGATCAACCATCTGTAGGACTGTAGTAGTTTATTGTACCCCCATTACGGAGAGTGATTTTAATGTGTTTAATTTCATGACATTTATAGTAGATCCTAATTAGACTAATACATTTTATACTTTATTCTCTCTTATTGCTTAAAAATACAAAGCTACAGTGATGAAAGAAGAAAATACAAAATGTATTAGTGGAATTAGGAGCTACTATAAATGTCATGACATTAAACACATCAAAATCATGTTCCATAATGGGGGTATAATAAACTACTATAGTCTTATAGATGGTTGATCAATCCATTGCCAAACCAGAGGTGGCTATAGAATATGTCTCAATAATAATAGATATTTTCTTTGCTTTCAATCTATTCAAGATTATCATTTCTCTAGACTCATAATATATGATTGTTGCTTCTGGCCAACCATGGCTTTCCTAGGATCAATGGATAACCAAATTTTTGACCCTTTATTTGGAGTATTATAAAATCTATAAGATTTTCCCAAGATTTTATTATTACTGAGACATCTTCTATAACCACCTCTAGTTTGACAATAGATTGATCAACTATCTGTAGGACTATAATAGTTTATTGTAACCCCATTATTGAGAGTGATTTCAATTTGTTTAATATCATGAAATTTATAGTAGCTCCTAATTCCACTAATACATTTTGTATTTTTTTATTTCTTCTTTCATCACTATAAATTTGTTATAAGTCTTACAATGTAGTTTTTGTCAACAAAGGAAGTTGAAAATGAGTTTGTTAAGTCTTATATTTTTTCAACACGGTGAAATTATCATTTGTCAGTATGAAACCACCAATTTATGTAGAAACATACCATAAATAAGAAACTAGAGAAACCACCAATAATTAGGGAAACGTGAACATAATTAGGGTGAAACCATTGATTTTCATGGAAAAACTATTGATTTGCATGGAAAAACCATTGATTTCAAGGGCAAAACCAACATTTTTCTACATGCACAAAAATAGAAGAAAAAACTATTTTAATGAATCTACTATTTAGCAAGATAAAATGATCATTTTTATGAAATCACAATGATTTTTTAGTTATGTATACATGTGTCTTTTGATACCTTCACTTTGGCATAAATAAGAGGTCAAATGGAGATCCAAGTATAAATTTATGGCTTTTGAAAGGTATATATGTCTAAAAAAATAGCACATGGTGAATTCATCGATTACCAAGGTAAATCTATCGATTTCATTTAAGAATCCACCAATTTCATTTACAAATTTGCCAATTTCATTTATAAATACACCATTTTCATTTGTGAATCCATAATTTTTCAAGGTAAAACTATTTATTATGACAACCTGTAAAATGATAGAAAAAATCCAAAATTGAAAGTTGAAACCATCAATTTATAGAGTAAAATTATTGATTTAGTGGATGAAACTATTGATAAATAGGACAAAATTGTCAAATTCACTTAGGATAAAAATTATCAAGTTTTTGAAGAAAAAATTGCCAAATTAAGCTAATGATTAGGTTAATTATTACAATTAGAATAATGAGAAAGGTCTAGAAGGGTTTATGGGGTGCATCATCATCCCACTGAGTGTAGATCAAGAATACAAAGAGGGTTAGTTCATAGCAAGTGAATAAAACATTAAAATAATTACAAGAACATGACACTCTAAGCTCAATCCCTAGGTGTAAGCAATATCAAATAAAAGGTAAATCAAATAAAAAGAAAACAAAAATTTTATACCTTCTTTGGAGACTCCTTTGCTTGTTGGTCCAAAGAATCTTGTACTCAACTTTTAGATGAGAGATATTTGGTAATGTTGAATCCACATGTGGATAGGATTTCCCCTTGTCTACTTGGTGTTTTAATTGAAAATGTTGAATAATTATTGGATGATGGCCTTAATATTTGGTAGAAATTCATTTCAATGGTTGGTCTTGGTGAAAGAGTGTGAATACCCTTTCATTTATAGAGTTAGAGAATGATTGTGGATGGTCCAGATTAAGATGAAGATCAAGTGTCTGATATTAGTCCTTTATTATCATAAATGAGAGATATGGAGTGTATAATAAAATGGATTAAGTATGCCATAAAAATTTAAGAGATTCAAATCATTACCCCTCTTTGAGTGTGTAAGAGGGGTGTAAGAGGAAGAGTGTGGAATAAGTGTGTAAGAGTTTGTAAAATCTCTTACTTTCACACTTGGTATGATTATGTCACCTTGGGTGAGGCAATAATTTAATTTGTGCATTTATAAAATATATAATTCTAAATCCTTGTAATTTTCCATTAAAAAAATATTATACTAATTAATTAGGATTAATAATTAATTAGAAGAATCATGGACTTTTGCATTATTATTTTGCTAATCAAATATTCATTTAATTGTCCTATAATAACACTTGCAAAGGAATTATTTGATTTGGGATGCGTGATGGCAAATTAAATGTTGTGATATGATGCATTACCTCAATCAGGGAGATGTCAATGTCAATTTGTATTAAATAAGTAACTGTGCAAATAATTTGCTTAACTGATTATTTATGACTAGATTTGTGTGTTATTACAAAAATTCATTCCAATTATAATTTCAACATCGAAGTGATGAGAATGAAGTGTATATAGGTATAACTAATGTTGTTCACACTTGGTCAATAGTTTATCAAAACTATTTAATGTTTCATCAAAAGAGTCCCCATGCACTGTGAAATCATTCATGTATACTTCAACACAGTAATTGATGAGATCAATACATATAAAAAAGGACTAATTTTTGAAAGGTGGTTAGTGCATTACATAAGCTAAAAGATAAAACTTTTTATGCAAATGTCCTCCAAGGACACGTGAAGTTGGTTTTATCCCTGTCTTTACGATATACTCTTATTTGATTATACACACTAAACCCATCTAAGAAGTCTACGACTTGGTCTATGCAGGGTAAGGGAAAAGATTCTTTCATAGTTGCTTTGTTGAGTTCCCTATAATTTTTACATATCCTCCATTTTTTTGAAATACTATTACTAGTGGTTAAACCCATTGACTATCTGAGATTGGATATATGAATCCTACATGCAATGGTTTTTTTTTTTTTTTTTCTATTTTGACCATGTCTCTTAATATTGGATTTATCTTTCTTTGAGTTTGTCTAATTGATTTGACATTTTCAATGTAGATATGATGGGTGCATACACTTGGATGGATGTCTTTCATGTCATTATATTCCAATCAAAATATTAAATTTGATTCTTGAGTACATCAAATACCTTGATCTCTTGTTCATCTTTTAAGCAATTATTTATGTTTCACATTTTGCCTAGATGCATTTTAATTTGTTTTATCCCTCGATAAATAGAATTGAATTGTCTAAATTCACTCATAATATAATTCAAGGGACAAGGATGAGGTTTAAATATGTGTCAGGTTGTTATGTCTTTGAATAATGACTCACCTTTTGAGACCCCACCTAGTAATGAGCAACATTAAGTCGTGAGGAAATATTCCTTATTATTTTGTGTCCAGATAACAACACTTTATTGGAGAGGTATGTGATCATATATTTCATGATGAGTGTACTCAAGTATGTTTTTATAACCTTTAATATGTGTTTTTATAATTTATAGCGCCAGACTGGTGATCTACAAAGCAAGACTTGGCATCTCTATATCCAGACTAGGCATCTCCAGAGCTAGACTATTTTCTTCCATATAACCTGTTAATTTATCCTTTAGCTAATTTGAATGGTTTTTACTACTACCATTCATAAAGAGGAAATATTTTTTTCCATATTTATCTAGTTCATCAACCCATAAGCGATATGATGAATCTAGATATGTTTTTGCAGATGGATATAGAGATATTTTCTTTGCTTTCGGTCCATTCGAGATTATCATTTCTCTGGACCCATGATATATGAGTGATGTAATTTTGGCCAGCCATGGCTTTCCTAGGATCAATGGATAACCAAATTTTTTACTCTTTATCTGAAGTATTATAAAATCTATGGGATATTCCCAAGATTCGAATGTTACTGAGACATCTTCTATAACCACCTCTGGTTTGGCAATGGATTGATCAACCATCTTTAGGACTATAGTAATTTATTATACCCCCATTATGGAGAGTGATTTCAATGTGTTTAATGTCATCACATTTATAGTATCCCCTAATTCCATTAATAAAACCATTTTACTCAAATCTTCTTCTAATTCATATCCACATCTTTTATTTGCAAAGAGGAAATGGTCAAGATAGTCTTCCATATTATCATCTTATTTTTGTTTTATACAGAAGAATTATTATTTTATATCTACTACTATACAATAGTCTTGATATTTTTCCATCAATACATTTTCCATATCATCCTATGTGTGATTATAATTTGGTTGTAATCCCATAAAATATCTCATGGCTAAATCCTTGAGTGTAGAAGGGAATAACTTCAGTTTGTGATTATTAGTTTTGTAATCACAAGTTTGCTAAAATATTTTAAACTCAAATATAAATTGGCCAAGGTATTATATGGACAATCTTATAAAATTAGATACTATGTATGGGAATATATTCTTCATTGTAACATTTTCATATTGGTTTAGGACAATAGGATAGGTAAAGGTTATCTTTGCTAGTTGAGTTCCACTTGTCTTAGCCCTATTTTGTATATTATTTCCTAGATTGTCTCTCATGTTTTACCTATAGATGTTGTAAAGAGTTTTCTTGGGAGGTGTTTAACAGTTATAAGTGGCTAAAAGGATACTTTATTGAGATTCAAAACTTTGGTTTATAATGTTCTTTTGGCTTTGTTTTGACATATGCACCTACCTCTAGAGAATGTTTCAAAGGTTTAGGTAATGGTAATAGTGGTTCCTCCTTAATAGTCTAAAGTTATTTTATTATAAGGTATTCTAGTACACTTTATTATTATGACTTACTAGTACTTATATTTTGTTGAGTGGTCTTTGGAATGTATCTTCCCTTTGAATCTCTTTGTCTATTCATAAATTTCTTTGATTTATGGGGAAAAAATCTTAGTGAACCATTAGTTTAGGATATTATACCCTACTATCACCTATAAAATATCTAGAAATAGGACCAAAAATTATGAGGTTCATTATTTCTTATTTATTTAATCCACTAAATTTAGTCAATGTCATATCAAATCAAGGTCGATGTCCAATCGTACTCAATTATAAGGCATGAAAAATGGTGACTAATAGTAGTATATTTGAGAGGACTTGTAGATCATTTACTCTAAAGTTTTAATATACTTGATTAAATTAGAATATAACCTATTACTTGTGAAAACAAACACTTTTGTTTAATTGAAAATGCTTTGAAGGAAAACACACTAGAATTGAAATTGTTTGGAAAGAAACACACTTCTAGTATATTTATAGAAATGTAAATTACATGAAAATAATATACATTTAATCTATTTTCTTTTAAAGGGAAATGATTTAGAAATTAAATTATCTAAATGTAGATTTTCTTAGCACACAGTCTTGCAGGTGAGACACAAAACATAACATTTTGCATAAAATAATGAATGACAATCTTTAAAACACACAAAAATATGAAATATAAATATAAATATCAAGCATATATCCTTATTATTTAGTTGAGTTTTCCCTTGATCTCCCTCATAATATGATTGAAACACAATTAGATTTTTAGAAAATTCATAAAATAAATTTCTCGTTACTTTTGAAAATGTTTACAATGCTAGAAATGAAAAGTCATACTTGACCTTACTATTCTTATGTCTGTCTCAATTATCTACTCTTACTCAAAAGGATGTTTTTAATATATTAAAACATTTTATAATAGTTGATCAAAGTAAAAAATAACCTAACAAGATCAAAACTAATTAGGAAATTGTTTATTATAAAGCAAAATAATAACTCACTTTCCACATTCCAAGGAAATAAGTGAAAAAACATTGGATATTGTTTCATGCATGATTCCAAGTTTGTTTTCAATTTCAAAATATTTTGAAGTTCATATCCATTTGATCATCATTTGATAATAGATCAAAACATAGTACTTATAGTTGCTTATGAGAAAACTTTTATGAATACCATGGCTAAAAATTGAAATACTATTTTTGGAAAGTATGTTTATAGCTTTTAGAATTGTTCTCAAAAATATATTAAACTACTTATTATTAAGCATATGCATCTTTTTCCATCTTCAAGTGTCCTTTTCCAAGATTCTAGAAGTCTTCAAACCCAATTTTAAACATCTCTAGAGTTAGATTGTTGATCTTTAGATCTAGACTAGTGATCTTTGTATCCAATCTAGTGATCTTTAGAACTGGTTTGGGCTTGGTCTTAAGAGTCTTATAATGCCAAAAACATATTCTTAAACTATATCACATTCATATCACACGTACATACAAATATGGTGGATTTTCCATGCAAATGTTAAAAAAAATTAGTTTTAACAGTTAATTATAACTTACACATATTAAGGTAAAATACTCATTTTCTACTTTAGACTAGTAATGAGTTATATTATACACATCTGAATCCACTTAAAGGGAAGACTTTTAGGGTAATAATGAGGTAATTATTTTCATATAATGAGATATTTTATGGGCTCATCATATAATATTCATGTAAGACATCTAAAGTATGAGTCATAAATAAACTATTTGTATGATATATAGCTCAACATGATAGATAGTGTATCCACATAATATTTTTAAACTTTATCATTTACCAATACTTTTTTCTTGTATAAATATATCGTGTTTCAATATCTCTAAGTGCATGTCTTAAAGGGTGCACCTATAAATGGATGGGCATACTATTAGTGTTTTATGAGAGATATTTTGCATATTTATCAGTCCTACATCTATTCTAGCTTCCTTAGATTTTATCCCTTAAGTTATCTCCTTTCATCCTGCATTATCTAGCTATATTAGGACCTATAATTTCCTACTATATCATCTTATTCTATTTATTTTTATCCATCATCCATCCCTTCCTAACTAAACTAATTAGATCAATGCAGTTTCAAATATTTCAATGCAATATTCACCACTAGATTAGCCTGGCTGACCTAGTTCAAGGTTAGTCATCTTGTTAAGAACTAAATCAAGTTGTTTGATATCATCATCATAACCTTCAAGAGGGATTAAGATCATTCAAAACTATAATTACAAGTTACCATTTCATTCCATTAGATAAGAACATTTATTTTCATATTTTTAATGCTCGTACTTATACCCTAAGTCTAAATTTGGAGGATTTATTGCTTAGATCTTGTCTTAAGGGAAATACTATCTTTTGGAGTCTTTGATGCAATAGGATTCCTTTTATCCTAGATCTTTATACATAATTTGAGATCCTTACAACCATAATAATATCTTTCAAAGCACCATTGGCCAAATGGGGATATTGATGCTCGATAGGTCTTTTTGAAGGTAAGTATATTATAACCTTATCTCTTTAATTTTATAGATATAAGTTGAATAAATGCTTGGTTAATAAATTTATATCTCCTTGTTTAAACTTTCTCTACACTTGTACTTAGTGTTGTTATATGATTTTTTGAACTTAACATTTATTCATCTTAGACAGCCTAGGCCCCCATTTGATATGTTTCTAACTTATCGCCCTTTATTACCATTGATTGAAATTGACATTTATCCATCTTAGATAGCTTAGGCCCCCATTTGGTCTATTTCAAACCTATCCTCCTTTACTTACATTACTTGATTATAATCTTAGATTACTTATAAAATAGAGACCTAGTTAGATTTATTTCATTATGTTGATTTCTTAGAGGCTTTGGAGCTCTTTCTATTGATATTGTGTTATAGGTGTTCATCTTGATAAATTTGTGGATCTATTTGGTCATATCTCAATTTATTAAGTATCAATGGGTTCTATTTTATTTACCTTCTTTGAATCTAGATCTTTAGATAGGATAGTTATAGGTCAATCCTAACTCATCACATATATTCTAGTGAACCTAACGTAAAACAAACTATGGCCTTCACTTCTTTAGATAACTATATTGAACAAATCAATACAATTATATTTTTGTATTTTTAACTAATTATTTTAGTTAGTGCAATACAATTTCATTTTCACATCTATTTCAAATAAATTGTATCAAACAGATTGATATAATTCTATCTTAGCCTTTTCACCAAATTAATATTTAGTGAACTATATCAAACATGTTGTTATAGTTCTATTTAGGAATATTTCAATTAATTGTTTTGGTAATCATGATACATTTTTAACCTTAAATCTTAATTTTCTTCCAATAAACTATATTGAATAAGTCAATATAGTTTTGTTCAACTTTGTTTTCAATCAACTATATTAATATGGTTTTTAATTTACACTTTTTGCTTATTTATAAACCTATTTCTAGTAAATTGATTTGATACGCTTGATTTATTAGTTTATCTATGTCTTCAAATCTATTTATCTAATCTATAAAGTTATGTATTATGTGTACAATTACATTGGCTAGCACCAATATAGCCATATTTGTTTTATTTTTAGAGTATAAGCAAGGAAAATTGAGTTTTCATTTTAGAATTTAATAAAACATTTTATTTCAATTTGACTTATTATTTATTTCTATTCATTGAATGCTTCAAATTGGTTTTTTAAGTTGATTTTTGAACTTTACTTTCTATTTATTTGGATTTCTCTAGAAATTGTGTTCCTTAAGTTTTCAAACTATTTAGTTATTGTCATGAAGGGATATGAGGTGTTGTGTTTACAATCCTAGTATATTTTTTATAAACATCATGTCATGAGGGGATTTCCCTAATACTCATAGCCATAATATATATCTAAACAAGATCTTTAGTTTCCATGTATCTCGTGATATATCAAAAATACATATTATTCCTTTTTTATTAAACTTTAAGAAACCTTTCATTTGTTTGATTATAGTACACTAATTAACAGTTAACATCAGGAAGTTACATTTAGCTTACCCTTAAAATTAAATATATTTGGATATGGGCATGGTGATTAATCCATAGTTAGTGATATGAAACATTAGGTTAACACTATCCAATAAAAGAGTTAGTTCTGTAAGAGCCTTCAAATCAATCAAATCCTTTAGTACATCTACTATTTTTTTTGGAAAAATAATTATATTTCAATTTATTACTTGCTACTATATTTTATATTGTAGATTATATAATCCATTATTGATATCATTCTGTGTTGTTTGTTGTAACTACATCAGTCAATGTTTATATAGTTACCTATGTGTGTAGACTACATCAACTAAATTGATCTAGTCTCATGTGTTTGCATCCTTGACTGCATCAAATAAATTAAAGTGGTATATTTATTATTACTTTTAAATTTTTCCATATTAGACTACATCAACTACCTCAATATAGTTTATCCCTTATCATCTATTTGTGTAACTGTATCGAACACCTTGATACATTTCACTTCCAATCTATTTTCCAAATTTTCTACCAGACTATATCAAATAATTGGTACAGCCAGTTTGACCCAATCATCATTTGCACTACCTTTTTTATTATATTATATTGATATGATCTATCCATTTTTATCCTAATTAATTTCAAACCAACTATATCAGCTTGGCTAATATCTTTCATTTTCTATACGCTGCCCTTTTCCCATTACTCTTTCAATATAGTCAACATCATTAGGTCACCTGAAGGATTTTTATTAATAGCCTCAACCCACCCAAATTTTACATGGATTTTTATTTTCTACCTACCTTATCCACCATTGAAGACAACATTTCATGGTGTCAATATTCCTGAAATATATCTAGATCTATCAAATGTAACATGGTTAAAATCACTTAAAATGATGATACAGATAATTTCATCATCTTTAGAAACCTTGATGATAATATCATTTATAACAACAATGGTAATTTTTCTAAACTTCCTTGTTTCATAATTAGAGAAATTGATAGCAATCTTGGGAGTCCTCCTCCCAATACTAATATTGGGAGTCCTCCTCCCAATACCTATACCATAAATCCTCCTTCTATCACTCCTAATCAAAATATACCTATTGATACAACTCAAATCCTTACACAAATGGTTCAAAAAATGAACATCATGCAAATAACTAATAGTTCCCAAATGATCCAAATGCAAAATCACATCTTGTAAATGGTTATCCCAAATCCAGTCATCGTGTCACAATAAAATAATAATGTTTTTCTTCCTCCTCTTTGAGATACCAATGGGTATGTCATCCATCAACTTCACATGCATAATAAAATGCTACAACATCTTCAAAATGAACCTTTAACACCCTTAATTTTATCCATATATATAGGAAATATTTCTCCAACTATCACATATGATGGGACTTAAGGTCTTGCTATTTTACTCAAATCTTTAGTAATATCTAAAAGGAATAGGTATAAACTAATACCTTTTCCACTACTAAAAATATTTTCAAAACCTTCATAGGATATGTGTTAGAATGGTATTACCAAATCCTTAGACATTTCATTCTACAACTAGAATATTTAGTCAATAATCTAGTCAAGAAATTTCAACATAATGATCTTCCTAAAAATAATCTTAACCATTTTACCAATGTTAAGTAATTTCTGTTAGGTTGTGGAGCTAAAAGCTTCACTGATGCAAATGGAGGAGGTTGTTGAGTGTCAAAGCAACCGACGTCGGTCTAATCAACTGATGTCGGTCATATTCAGCTACGCAGTAACCGACATCGGTTAGGGGTCGACTGACATCGGTCAAACAAGAACCGACATCAGCAACCTATGTGTGTGTGCGTTTGCATGCATCTCCAGAACTATTCTAATTTTAGACGGACAATTAGTTTACATGTAAAAGACTAATTTTAGTCTTGAGTCTGTGTTTCTAATTATTGTAATTGGGAAGTCTAATTATTATTTGTATGGGATCTATTTAAGAGACCCATAGGGCTAAATTGTAAAGTGTGAAGGATCATAAGCACTTGCAAATGCAAGGACAAGGGTTCTTCCAAGAGTGAAGGATCATAAGGACTTGAAAAGGCAAAGACAAGGGTTCTTCCAAGTGTGAAGGATCATAAGGACTTGCAAGGACAATGACAAGGGTTCTTCTAAGTGTAAGATCTAGAAGGTTTGCAAGAGTGCAAGACCAGGTTGATCTGCAGGTTGTGCAAGATCAAGAAGATCTACATGGTAAGTAAGGTCAGTTGATTTGTAGGTGTGTGTGTTCAAGGTCAAAGGAGATCTCTGGGGTAGCAAGATCAAGGAGATCTGCAACACAATAAGGAGCAAGATCAGGGAGATCTACTTGGAGTACTTTGAGTACTTGGTGGTACTGGCAGTATTGTTACTGACTAGTGGAAACAACAACTTGGTTATTGAGTTGATTGTGTTTGTAATTGAGAGAGAGAACTCTTGAGGGAGAATTACTGTACAACCAAGAGGTGTGGGAAGAGTGTGATTTCTTCATTGTATTTCCTTCTGGAAGAGTGTTAATACAAGATTGTATTGTCTCTCATATTCTGTGTTGTTTTTGAATTCTAGTTACATGTTACTTCTGGTTTAATTCTATGTTTAGTTGCTTATACAAAGGTAATCAATTGTGCTCTTAAGGAGTAAGATCCTAACAAGTGGTATCAGAGCTGTGTGTTCTAGATTCCTGATAGCTGGTATCAGAGCTTTGTGTTGTGTAGATCCTGACAATGAACCTTTAACACCCTTCATTGTATCCATAAATATAGGAAATATTTCTCCAACTATCACATATGATGGGACTTAAGGTCTTGATATTTTAGTTAAATCTTTGGTAATATCTAAAAGGAATAGGTATAAACTAATACCTTTTCCACTACTAAAAATATTTTCAAAACCTTCATAGGATATGTGTTAGAATGGTATTACCAAATCCTTAGACATTTCAATCTACAACTAGAAGATTTAGTCAATAATCTAGTCAAGAAATTTCAACATAATGATCTTCCTAAAAATAATCTTAACCATTTCACCAATGGTAAGTAATTTCCTAATGAATTTGTTCACACTTTTATCAAATGATAGAATAATCTAACTCATAAATCAGATCATAACATGAGTGATGATAATCTTTCCAAACTCTTCGTTACTACTCTTAAAACCTCTCTTCAATACAATGTTATGATATTTTTTCCCCAAAACTTAGAAGAGGCCTTTTATCAACAAAAAATACAAGATTTTGTTATGTATCAATTTTAAACTTTTCATAATCACATAAAAGGAATCTTTCCAAACATAAACTAATGCAATAACCATTATTAATTCGCAACTCAAGCCTCCTCAAACAAAAATAAGAGCTACCAACTCAAATACTCAAACTCCCTCCCATCCACCCTTTAGTGTGTCTTAAATGAGGAAGTTGTTATCTCTATCCAAAACTTTAATCCATACTATTATTGTTATTATATCATGGTATGATTCCAAAAAATTTGTTGGTTTCATGCTGATATAGGCCACACTCATGGGACATGTCGTGCCCTTCCCAAATTTGTGGTTTCCCTCATATTGTGATAAACTTTTTATCATGATGCTATTATAAAGGTTAACAATAATTAATAAATTAAAGCTTATTAAAAGTGAACCTTTTCCAAATCTATAAATCATAAATCTCAAAAATATTCTTTGGATCCCAATACACAACATTCAAATGAAAATGTTTATGCTATCGATACCAATTATGAAAAATATTACACGAACTCCCAATATGTGAATGTAGGCAAGTTTGATTACCATCATAAATCCCCTCACAAAGACCCCATTACCAAACCTAAGAATCCATCTACTAAGTAAAAACTTTTTAGAGATACTTTAACTAATCCTGCTTCCTCTTCACAAGAACCCATTAGCGATGAGATGACTCCACAATTAGATCCTCAACCTAATTCTTCCATCCCTTCTAAGAACATCATATTTAATAAACCTAATCCTTGTGTTAGTTCTTCCTCAAAAACACATTGAAATTTTATAGATAAACTTAACTTTGTGCCTTAAAAAATTCTACACAATGAATTATTAATAAATTATCCTTATCATCACAAGTTCCTTATTCAATAATTGTGAGACATCAAAGAACCCTCATCTAATGATTTTAATATACCTAATTCTATCCCCAAAGGTGGTATATCCCATCCAACCCTTAGCCAAAAATATGTGATTTAAATAGGCAATTAACTAATGATTAGTTAGATTCATGGATTATATGGATAGATGGAAATACTCAGTTTGATAGATTACATGGATTGTTATATTCTTTTTTATTTTTCATCCTTAATTTCAGTACATATATGCATATATTTGATAAAAAAAGGATTGATGATATTTTTTATGTACATTTTTTATGCATAAATATAATGGTATTTTTGATTTATCATTAATTTATAATTTTTCAAAATTTGTGGATGTAATGGACTAACTACATTTTTATACTTGAGGTGGATGTAGGACATATTCTACCCCCATTGAATGGTACAGATGGAAAGCATCATATGGGAGAGGGTTGTATATCATGGATGATGGAAGCACTTCATAAATACATAGGAATCACCACACATGCCATGATTTGCTTGTTGTTATTCAATTTCTTGTAGTGTCGTACTTATATGTAGTTATTCTAACTTGTATTGATTGATGTTATGGTATATAATTAATAATGTATGTTTTATATTTGAGTTAAAAATGTTTGCTAGTTTTATCTAGGCTTAGGTGAGTGATTTATGAATTACAACCTTATCAAGTTATTATTTGGTGGTTGATCTAACAGTTTTAATAACATTGTCTTTGACAATGGTTAATGGACAATGTTGTATCATATGATTATATTCTCTTTGAGAACATACAAACAAATAAAATATGCTCAAAGTTATAATATAATTAAATTTTAAATATATATATATATATATATATATATATATATATATATATAGAGAGAGAGAGAGAGAGAGAGAGAGAGAGAGAGAGAAACAAAAGAGTATTTAACCCCCCCTCCCAAAGGACTATTATCAATATAGGAAAATAACTAAGTTGGTAGCATGAACTTAGGGGTTTATTTTGATATTTGGCATAAATTTGGGGGTTAATAATGTTAATGCCATCTTTTTAAGGTAATTTGGGTCGAACCACTAACCATGAGTTATATGGGAGATCAAATTGCTTGGAAAGTGGTTAGTGATGATTAGGTTTTTGATTGTTTTTTGAGAATTCAATGTTTGTTATGATTCTTGGAAGGTTCAAAACCCTAGATAGAAATAATTGTCATTTAAACCCCTTTTACTAGGTGTATGGAAGTCTACATGCATAAAAAATGGTAGATTCAAAGGAAAAATTTAAAGTAGACTTTACTGGGTTTTTTAATTGAGGAAGAAAAATTAGAAAATGATAGATTTTGGAGAAATTAATGTCGAGCCATTTTGAGTAAAGATATAGTTATCCATACAAAAAAATGGAGGCATGGAAAGATCTAAGGGGAATAAAGAGGA